>JASJET010000120.1:0-361192 GCA_034092305.1 Diaprepes abbreviatus | reverse complement strand
AAGTTTTACATTATGGAAAACTAAGCCTTGATCGAACCTTTTTTTTTAACGTTAAGTTAAAACGCAATAAGAGTATGAAAGTTGGTGAACTATCATTTAATCTTTTCAATGCCATTTGAATATAGATAATCTTTTAGCGGTTGGGTATGAGTAAGTAAGTGTATGATTAATTTCACACAGTAGTTATTCTTTTAAGTATGAAGATCGTATTGATTGTATTGTACAGGGTATCCCAAATTCGATACTTTTATAGGGTTTCTCGTTGACTGTTAAAGTTAACAAATAACTGATATAGAATTTGCTAGTTTTTTTTTTGGGGGAAATTTACAGAAATTAAAAATTTTCTTTTGTTTTGAAGATACAGGATGACATTCGAAAGTTAACAATTTTTTTAATGCCCCGTAATGTTCTTATTTGAAAAGATGTTACAACATTTTAAATGATTTATTTTTATAACATTTTAAGAGTAATCTAACGGTGTAACCACAACTTTAATACGGGTTGTGGTTAAAAAGTTACTCATCCCAATTTGGTTATTTTAAACAGAATACTTTGTATATTTTTAGATAGTGAACTAGGGTTGTTAATTATATTTATAATATATTACACTCTATGACAAAATGAAAATGTAGTAACCCATAAATAAAAAAAACAAAAGAAGTGTTATAATACTTATATTTAAACTTAACAAATACACCTACTGAAAAGTTATTTCATTCTCCTTATGACCGTTAAGAAAGGGGACGGGCAGTATATTCTCTGCGAATTCTACTCTGGTTCTCCCTCCATACTAGTTTCGACCACCTAATGGTCTCATCAGCACCACTGATATACATATACAGTGACCAGTAAAGTCCGCGTCATATGGGATTTTTTTTACTCATAGCTTTATCCAAAATTTGACTTTGGCATCTTCTGCTTCGATTGAAATGAAAATTAATCAAAAAATAATAGTCACGTTATTGACATTAACTATCAAATTTTAATTTTTTTCCAAAAAAAATCAAAATTGTGGGATTATATCTCAAAATAATGAATAAAGTTTTGAGAAAAAGTTTTTCTAAATTCAATTTTAGCCCTTATGCAAAATTTTAGCTTCATAAGATAATTTATATTTTTTGTCCAGTTTTTTGTAAATTGCACCACTGTTGCAAAATAAGATTCAACGCAACCTACACAAAACTTATTAGTTATGACAATGCTTCATTCGAGACATATTTTGTTTAAAGTAGTCCATATTAAATGTGTGTTTTTCTACAAAATCCAAATAGGGCTATTAAAATTTGTATAAAATGTGATGTAAAATTTGTTTCTTTTTGACCCTGTATAACGTAACTTCATAAAATAACTATTTTTGAAAACGTAGTTTGTGTCTCAAAGTAATACACATTAATATTAAGAAAATAGTTTAATTCAAAAGAATCAAATTTTGTAATAAAAAAATCGAAATATAAAAGTTAAATAAAAATTTATTTTCCACCTAATGTAGACTTTATTGATGACACTGTGTACTTGTTTGTCTTAGTATATATATATATATATATATATATATATATATATATATATATATATATATATATATATATATATATATAATTAATTTTTGTATCTTAAACCTTTTGTTAATATTTTTTTCAGTATAGGTTCTTGCATTAGAAAATCAAAAGACAACAATTTTTCTGACGTTTCGCTCTACATAGCGAGCTTCTTCAAAGATATGGTATATTTAGTTTGAATCTTGGTAGTAGCTACTTTCAAGACCAAAAACTAAGAAAAACTGTTATTGTTAATAAAACTTGTATTTGCAGATAATGATTTATCTAATAATGAAATATGTGAACAGATTTCGCTTACATGTTTTATATCTGTTTTTTTTTATTTATGCAGAAAGGTTCGTGTGAAATGAAGGCCATTTCCAAAACAAACCTCTTGGCATTCATCGACTTAGTAGCTAGGACTCTCACTGACCCATAATTCATATTGTGGAATTGTTTATATATGTTCAACAAGTGCACATTTCTCTAGATGTAACACACAATCACTACTATGCAATGTAATTATATTTTTTATGGTTTGAGATATCGGCCGATACAGGCGCGGATCCAAGGGGGGGACGGTGGGGGCGATCAGGAAAATAGACCCTGCTTCTTGTACTATAGTTTATTCAAGAACTAGAGAGAGTATGAAAATCATCAACTGTATCTTTATTATGTTTAATTTTGGCATAGAAACCGGTTTAGGCACATTCAGACTAAAACGTAGCCTTTTTCTCTCAAAAAATTCTAAGTTATAATTTAAATACTTCCAAAATACCCATTGTCAAAAATATAATAAATTAAACATATATAAAAAAATAAATTCGTCCATATAATAAAATATTTTTAGGGCTATCGGTCATTTTATTATTAATTAAAAACATTTTTAGGACATTTGACGTTTCAGTTTATTTATTTCTTAAACCATCTGCAGAATTACAATTAAACTCTAAAAAGGGATTCAAATGTAATTAATTTTTATATGTTACAGAAAATTTAAATAATAAATTGTGTTTACACTGGTAAACATTATATATCTAATTCCTAATCAAAATCAGTAAAGCTATCTTCGTTAAAATTAATTATAATTGGTTCTTCTATCTCACCGATCATGAGGTCGAGTTTCCACATTTTCTTTTATTCTTTTATTACATGGATTTTTCCCAATTTTCTGCAGAAACTTTATTCAAAAAATCATTCAAAAGTTCAGTTAAATTACTAATTTTGTAAGTTGTGTTATTTCTAGCAATTCTACCTTTTACTTGACAGAGATATTTCCATCTCCAACGGACATTTCCTGAACGATCTATAAGAACAGATTTCCTGTCGGGTTTTTCCCAGCAAATATTAAGTTCTCTGAGTAATATCCAGAGCTCAGTTCTTTTAATTTCTGGTAAATCTAGATCTTCATTGATTTTAGTTCGAATTTTGTCGACTGTCGAGATCTGCTTCTCATAATAAAATGTATGTACAACTCCTTTTATTGCAGTTTACATCTCTTCTTCCAACGAGGTTTTTCGTCTGCCTGTGATCGAATTTGGCTTGAGAGTACTAAGAATTCCAGTCGTTTTTTTCTCCTTCAGTATTCGGTATATAGTAAATTTTCTAACTCCTGTCATTTTGGAACACATCTCAACAGAGCTTTTAACATTATTATCTAGATATTGATGTCTTAAGGCACCATAAATATAATACGTTTTTCGTTAAGGAAAAAATGCCTTGGTTTATCGATTTTAGAATAAATATAGAGGTGGAAGCCATATCTTTTGGGTATCTCACTAATCTCAAGTAATATATAAAAACCATTACAAACAAGATAAATCACTATACACTGTAAGGTATACTTTGCTCACTGACAGAAATTAAATCGATTATCAGAAATTTTATCGTGGCAGTAAATTTATAAAATCTTATAATATTTAAATATAATTATATATAAATAGATTTACGGTAGTCCTCAGTTACCTGCGGCACTGGAGCAGATACGTTGGAGGTTTCGGTAACAGTTTTATTAGTCTCTCTAGTTCTTGAATAGAGTATAAGAATGTGTATGTTCGCAATCGCCCTTCCCCTTCCCAAGAGCTTTGATTCAGGAAAATAGAAGCGATTCTGCCTTTTATATTAGGAATGTGTGCTGCTGGCACTCCCCCCTCCAAAAAAAAAAAAAGAGAGGCTGGATCCGCCCCTGGGCCAATATATACTTTATTAAAATCAGCACACTGAAAGCTGTAAACCACATTCAATCGAGAATTGAGAGGAGTTGTATCTTTAAAGTTTAGAGTATACAGAGCCTATTGTTAACACGGATTCATTCGCAGTTTTTATGTTGCCTATTTCTGTAAATATTATTGAGAGTTTGGTTGGGATTTCCGTGATGTATGGCAATGAGATAAACTTAGTTATGTCTATAGACATCACATCTGTTTTTACTTGGTGGTTGTTATTAGTTAAATTTATATCATTACTGATACCTATGTTGTGGTTTGTTTCATCACCATCGTTGGTTTCTGTTAATGATGACGATGTTTTTTAATTAGTGCTAAAATATCTGTTAAATAAATATCTTGAACCAAAATGACATGTGGAGAAGCCTTTCTTTAATTATTTTATTAGTTCCTTTACAAAAAGAATAAATTATCTACCCCGTAAAAGAATCTATAAAGAATATGGTGACATTTTATTTACATTTGCGTTTCTACGTTAGAAAAAAGTTAAGAAAATGACTTCGCTCGAATGTAGCGTCATTAACTTGACAAATTATGATTACCCAAAAAGTAGCAAGGAAAATATACGGTAGAGTTTTTACAAATAATGACCTGATATGTGTTTAGACTTTATTTCTTATTTAAAAAGGGAAATAGATAAGATACTCATTATAGTGTACATTTATGCAATAGACACTTTTACATTATCAGTTTAAATTTACTTAAATTTAACTGAATAATAATAAATGTTACTACAGAATTTGACGCGCTCTGTACAAAATCAACGGTTGTATTTTCCAAGATCAATTAATGACAATATCGTTTATATTCAATAGTACAATATCCTGTTTTCAGATACGTAACTGTCCGCCCATTTCGCATAAAAACAAGTAGATTACTTTATTTATTATTTCTTATTCTTCAAGATAAAAAAAATGTAAAAACCTAATACTGAATGATTTCAATTATAAAAATCCGTCGAAGTAATTTTAATTTCCTGTAATTTCAGCGCATTGGTAGCAAAATAATCGCATCGCCAATGAAGCAACGAATACTGCAACGAATTCAATGTTTTTTTTCTGGTGATCCGAGCTTATTACATAGTATAATTTTTTCTTTTAATGTTCCAAAAGAAATATGTCAATAGTGGCAGAAAACTACACTGTGGCTTTTCGGAATTTTATATATATATATATATATATATATATATATATATATATATATATATATATATATATATATCGATTTGTTTTAATAACATTAGATCCAGATAACATAAAACTCTTAGCGAGCTCCCTAATACCTTTTTTGATCCTTTTATTCGTGATACTTCTATCAATACATATTTGTAATATAAATACTTCTTACATTACGGCAATCATAAAAAAGTCCCAAATCAACTAATTATGTAAATAAAATCCCACGAGAAATATTTCGCTTTCCAGTTTTCTTAGAAATCTAATTTGATATATTGAAGCGATTCTGGATATCAGTAGAGCAATAAATATCAGTATGTAAAAAATTCTCCAGTCAATATTAGCAAACTCAATCTAATGGTTGGTTTTATGATATTCTTTTTCAATATATTTTTAAGTATCGTACAAAAATCACTAGGCCTATAATTTCCTAAGTATTATACCTTACCATCAATTATTATTTTCTAGAGAATTTGTATACAGAGTGTCCGGGAAAATGTGGGGTATCTCCCGGATATGAAAAAAACCCGTGAAAGAATACTACAAGTTCATATAAACTTTTTTCTTATAGGTCTCCTCTTCAGAGATATGGACTTCCAAAGAACTGCAATGGAATCAAGTTTTTACACATAATTATTGAACCACCAGGTGTATTTCAATGTGATGTATACCAGGTAAGACCCTTCAAATTACTATCCAAGAAAGTGTTGTAAATTACCCACAGCTGCAGGAACGGACTAATTGTGACACTCATGACTCCATTTTTTTTTATGGTTTGTATAATAAGAACTTTAGACAACGTTTTTTTTTTCATACCTTTAACTCTTCATTCATGTCGCTAATCCTAACCATTTTCGATCCAAAATTAGAGTTTACCTCTTTGCTGACACATTGATTCTTTACTTGGATATTAATTTATCCCTTTTTGGATTCCGTGGTGAAATTAATTCTGAAATAATTGGAAATATGAAATACACGGTTATTGAGTATGTAGATATGTATCTGATGTATGGTCTGGCATCTTACAATGCCTTGGAAGGCAGGAGGTTATATCACGACAGATATATACATTTCAACGAGTTAAGCAACGTTTCAAGGAGAATGATAGGCGATTATTTTTAATAAGGTAATATTATTAAAGTTCTTCCTAATTTTAGGAAACTTTGGGAAAAGAAGTACTGGGAAAGAACAGTACGTACTTCGCAATTAGAGGAAAATATTTTAAATGTTTTAGATGACCCTCCTTCAACGAGCACTCGAAAATTATCAGCTCAGTTTAATATCATAAGAAAACAATAGTACATGAAGTTCTTCAAGAATAGCTGTTATATCCATATAATTCGAAAAAAAAGTGGATGAACTGATTCCTGAAGATTTATCCCGTAGAATGCAGTTTACAAACTGGCTTTTGAATCAGCAATGAAATAATGTAAACTTCATTAGCACTATTCTCTTCACGGATGAAGCAGGGTTGACCAAAAATGGCATAATAAATTTACACAACTCACACATATAGGTTGATGAAAATCCTCATGCAATTGTTCCGCATCATCAACATCAGTTCCAATCAATTCATGTCTGGATAGGAATCATTGGCAATTTTTTAATTGGACCACTCAATGGAGAACTTTATTTGGAGTTCCTCCAGAAGGCTTTTCACGATTTAGTAGAGCATTTACCACTTGAAACCCGCCGAAATATATACTACATGCATGATGGGGCACCACCACAGTTGCTTTGCGGGATCACCTGAATAACGTCTATCCAAACTGTTGGATAGATAAAGGAGGACCTATTCGCTGGACTTCTCGATCTCCCGACCTAACGCCGTTGGATTTTTACCTGTGGATACACCTCAAAACCATATATTTCACTGCGGTCGATAATACGGAGGAATTTCTACGGAGAATCACGTTTCATTGTGATTAAATAATGCTGAGTTAATGTGGCGGATACAGCAATCCTCAATTCGTCGTGCCCGCGAGTGTATCAGACATCACGGTGCCCATTTTGAACCCTCTTAAGAAGTTTTTAACTAAGCAATTAATTTAATTTATTATTGAAACTATGGTGTAATAAGTGTTTGATGTCAGATTGTGTCGAAAGCCTTCTGGATGTCCAACACCATCAGACATATTTCGGCGTTCCTTTGCAGCCCACCTAGAGTCCTATCGACTAGTCTGGTAATTTATTATTCAGAAGAATGTTCTTTGCTTAATCCAAATTCTTCTTCAAGGATAATTTCATCCCAAAATCAATATAGAAATAATTTTTTTTCTATTAACTTGACTATAGAGAACAGACTTATTGGTCTCCAATTCAGAGTAAACATTCAATTTTTGTTGGAATCATGGTATCTATTGCAGTTTTTCATAACTCTAGATAGATTTTTAAAGTGAAACAAGCGTTTCTTCTATCCAGGAAGGATAGACTAATCTATTCTGGTAGGTTTTTTAAAGCGTTTTTGTTGTCTTTCCGGTACCTTCTTATTTCTTACTAATTTTATTTCAGTTTTACCTCTTCTATTGTTGCTGGGATTATTTCGTGACTGATTTCAGCTTTTTCTATTTTTCGTTATTCTCTCTATTCTTTCCTCCCAAATAATTTCGTACTCAGGATCATTATTTAGACTGAATTAAGTTACCAATGAATTTGCAAAAGCAGCTTCGTTTGTATAGGCCATCCTATTTTGGCCATGCATTGGTGGAATTTGAGAGTTTTGTTTGTCTAGGAAGAATCTATTGATCTTCCGTAAAAAAATATCTCTTGTTTCTAAAGTGTGAAAAAAATTCCTTCAATGAAAAACAGTTGTTTGTGATTTTCTGCTAAACTACGCATGTTATTGAAAAGAGTTAAATGTAAAAGTTGTAGGTAATAAAAAGATCTACAACATTTGTAGAAATCATTTTTACTCTAATTTCAAAATTTTCCGAGAAAAATGAAAAAAAAAAACATTTTTTCGTTTTTTGGTTTTTTTTTTGGCCACAAAAATGATTCGCTTAAGCTCAAACTTAGAGAACGTGTACCTTTTGATGCCCTTAATAAGCAATATTTTTTTTTCTGCGAAAATATTCGACCTTTGCCCTCTCATTTAACTTTAATAAAAAAAAGTGATATTTTCAATCGCAATTCCTCTTAAAATTATTAGTCCAATAGAGTTTGAACAGGCTCACATTTTTTATTTTTGCTTCTACTATCAATAAATCGAAAAGAAAATATATAGTGCAATGGAACAAATTGCCGAAAAATCTAAAGAATCGAGAAAATTTTTTTTTTCGACATGCATTTTACGATTATTGTCATTAATTTGTTATTATTTTAAATTGTCATTAAATTGTTATAATTTTATAACATCAATGTTTACTATAAACAATGAGTAAATGCATTACGCTTTTATTATCAAATAAAAAAAATAGTTTTGTTTGGCCGGAGCCTAAAATGTGTGATGATTGGTGTTATTTATTCCATATAGCAAGGGTGAATTAATTTTTATTTATTCCTTAATTTAAATATTTTAACTCAAAATTTTTCATTATTATTCCGAGTAATGCTGGCAACCCTGGCTCGTGTAGCTGTTGCCCCCCCCCCCCCCCCGCTATGAGGCAATATTGAAAAGTGAAGGGTTCGAAAGTACTGTCAATATTCTAGAATTCTGTAGTATTCTAGAAAGTTTTGGAACATATTGGAACATAATGAAAATGGAACAATACAAGGCCCTTGTATTGTAAGCAAAGGAAGGAAACAGACCGGCTTCTACTAGTTGAGGGGTCTCAGTTCGTTTTAGAGCATCCAGAGAGCAGCTCCTATACTGTTAAGATTATTTTTAGTTTAAAGGAGCAGGGCAAATTTCATCTAATGAAAGTAATAAAAATAAATTAATACCAATATTAATACAAGAATTTGAAACAGAAGGGTTCATATGTAAACAAGCAACAGAAGATGCTGATACTTTTGTAATAGATACAGAAATTGAAGTCGCCGCAGATGATAAAACAATGATAGTTGTTAGACACGACATTGATCTGCTTGTGCTTTTAAATGAGTCGAATAACAGAAGTTGGGAATTATTCTTTCACAAACCATCCATGGGTAATATTCTCGATTCTTACTCATTTCTGATAGCTTGAAAGATCCAACACAACGAAAATATTTGACTTTTCTACATTGTTTCAATGGCTACATCAAGTTTTGCAGGAAAAGGAAACACTCCCGCAAAATAACTACTTGGCTGCCTTGGCTGACATCTTTTACAAGAAAGATGGAGGCAACGAGTTGACAGCTGAAGTAGCTGTAAATTAATAACATGATTTGCGGTTTCACATGTACCCAACAGCCATGATCATATCAACACTCAAATTGGACAATTTACCACCAACCTCAGGGGCAGAAAATCGACATTATTTTAAGACACTTTATCAACTTCAAACATGACTTGGAAATGAAATTATCGCTACGAACTGAGGCTGGAAGAAATCATGAATCCGAATATCACTGAAGATCAGTTGGTACTCGATAGTCTCCTTAAAACAATTTATTGCAGTTGCGAAAAAAGTTGTTCTTCTGCAATATGTAACTGCAGGAAAAATGTACCAATTTATGTTTAAGTTGTTGCAATTTAGAAAATTATACGAATGCAGAAGATCAAAGAATATCAAATGACGATAGTGACTCAAAAAAACGGAAACCAATAATGTTGAAGCAGTTGATGATATTTCCGAATTTCTTGGAGAAGTTGTTAGTTGTGTGGAATCAGATGAAGAAGAACCACCACTTTCTGCAAAGAGCTTTTTGCATAATGTGTGACAATTGTATGTTTGTATTGATTATTTTTAAAATGTAAAATGACTTTATCAATTATAATAATTATTAGTTACTAAATTAATTAGTTTTCTTAATGCATGTTTTGTAAGAAAATCCTAAATACGCTTCAATACTACCTTCACATTTTATTTTTTCATAAACAATTTGAATTTCAAACTGAACATTATTCAATATTAAACAATTTAAATTAAGTTAATTAATATATGCTAAAAGTAAATTTTTTATTTTTGCCAAAAATTTTTTAAATTTTGTTTAATAATTGACAGTTAACAAATTAACAATATATTAAAAATATCAGATATACAAAAATAGGGTCATTTTTATGGCGCTTATATTGTTATGGTACAAGGAATAGGGGTTAAAAACATACTTAAACGTGGTTGGGCGATGTAATTAATCTATAATTTTTTTGCTCGATAAACATTGATATTATAAAATTATAACAATTTTGATTAATAATAACAAATTATTGACAATAATAGTAAAACGCATATCGAAAATATATATATATATATATATATATATATATATATATATATATATATATATATATATATATATATATATATATATATATTTCATTTGTTGAAAATACAAGTAAAAATAAAGAGTCCAATTATTTTGAAGAGTAAATGCGATTGAAAATTCACCTTTTTTTTTAAACAAGTTAAATAAAACCGCAACGATTGAATATTTTTGCACAAAAACAATACGGCTTATTTGAGACATCAAAAAATACACTATCGCCAAGTTTGAGCTTAATCGAGTCATTTTGGTGGAAGAAAAAACCCGTAAAAACGGTTTTTTGCGTTTTTCTCGAAAAATTTTGAAGTAAGGATAAAAATGGTTTCTATAAAAGTTGTAGATCTTTTTATCGCCTACAAATTTTAACGATAAGATGCGTAGTTTAGCCGTAAATGGAAAAAACTGTCTTTCACCACTCAAAATTACCCTTATTTCATCTCAATGGGTCGCCGGTGGTTCGGATTATTTTTTCTTTATTTATTATGATATTACCTACAATATCCTCAGTTTGCTGTAACCAAATATTTTTTCCAAACCTCATTTTGACTGACGTACCTGCTCTTTGCTTCGTTAGTAATTTTTTCTGTTTTACTCTTCATTATCGTTATCAGTCCTTTGAAATAACGAAGAAAAATTTTTGACAATCGTGCACTTTCAACTAAAAAGTAAACTTATTTGATTGTTGTAATATGAATTTAAAATGGTAGAACTATTTTTATAGAACCTTTTTCCTTATTTAGATTTAAAAAAAATGAAATCCAGTAGAATCATAAAAATGCATGAAAACAATTTTAATTTCCTGTAATTTTACTGCATCAATAGCAAAACAATCTCATGGCCGATGGAGCAACGATTGCAGCGATTCAATGTTTTGACTTGTGATCCTAGCACAGCATCTCTCTTTCTTTCTCGTTCTCGTAAAGGTACGCATTATGTTTATATGTTTTAGTTCGTTAATATGCAGTCAGTGAACCGACACAGCTTTTGCAATGGCACACATGGCAATGAGGCGTCAATAAATTTATATAAAATTAAAACCAGTCACTAAACGTAAGGGTTATATTTAATTGGAAGTTTAAAAAAGATTCTGCGATGTTGTCTTGCTTTAAATGATCAGGTTTTTCTCCTTTTTAGATGGGATTTATCGATGAGGACTTTATCTGTCAGGTAGGTTGTGATTAAAATGATGATGATGCAAAGAAACTTAATTAATGGTATGTTAAATAATGGTTTTTATTGCGTGATGTTGAGTTAGGATCTGAGATAGAGAAAAATAGAAGAATTAAGATATGATAATTATATATATATATATATATATATATATATATATATATATATATATATATATATATATATATATATATATATATATATGTAGATATACCTACATAGGTTAATCTTGAAATATTTTTAATTATTTATTTATTTACACTCCCCTATAGGACCGTAGTCTCTATTATTAGGCAGGAAAAAGAACAGAGTTACATAAATTTTAAAGTTATGTACATAATACAGACCGTACAATAAGTATAACATAGCCTATCAATCAATCACAGATAATTGTAAATAAACGGTTGGACAATAGAATAATTGCAGTAAAATATATAAAATTTATCGTTCAGGCGATCATAGAGGGAACACATCGTATATAATGGAGAAAATTGTAATACATTAGTTCTTGGTTTCAGCAAACAGAAAACTACTGCGACTGAAATTCATGACAAGATCTCAATAGAAAGCCCAGCGTTCGGTAAGATCTCGATACTGTTACATTAATATGATTGACAAATGTGAGTCTGCAATCAAACGTAACTCCCCGGTCATTAATGCTGTTAACTCGCCTTAGATAAGCACCGCTGATTCCATAATCATGCAGCAGAGGCATTCTACTTCTTGAGAATATTATAGCATTACACTTTTCTACATTCAGAGGCACTTTTGTTTTTTAGATATCAAGCATTTAATATCATAAAAACCAGTTCAAGACTCAAGCAATTGCCAGGATTCCGTATGTTCCGGAATATCTTTAAATCATCTACGTAGAGTAGGCAGCTGTTATTAAACCCATATGTGCTATCGTTAATAAAAACGCTAAAAAGTATAGGACCCAAAACAGGAATACTTGACATTACTACAAAATTACTAGATCTATGACCACGGTATTTAACAAAGTGAGAGCGATGTAATAGGTAACTTTGGAAAAATCTAATAAAATTGTCATTAAAACCAAAGTCCGACAATTTGAAAAGAAAAACACCGTGATCAAGTCGATCAAACGCTTTGGAAAAATTTGTGTAAACGACATCGACTTGAGTGCCAGAATCAATACGCTCTGAGACATACTGTTCAATAGTACAAAAATTGATCAAGGTTGATTTTCCGGAAGCAAAACCATGCTGCTGATCAATCATAAGAGGCTCTATTTAAAAGGATATTTTTTCCTGAATAATTTTTGACTCTGGTTCTATCAGCCTTTTTAAAAACCGGACAAATTTTTGATTCCTTCCATAGATCACGAAAAATACATTTCTGAATTCATACATTAAAAATTATAGACAACGGCTCAGCAAACGCCCAAGCACAATCCCTTACGACAAACGAGGGAATGGAATCAGGACCCGCTGTGAATTTAGTCTTCAATTTTTTACAGGCTTTCTCGACATCTTTAGGCATTATTTTAAATAATGAGATAGGGTAAGAATTGCAACCATGACTAGAAGTAGGTACATAAGGAGTAGAAACAATAGAGAACTCTTTGAATAATTTCTCAAATGAATTTACGATGCTAGTGAAATTAGTTACTTCCTGGTCTTGATAAGACATAGCAGATGACAGAATACCATTGGACTTCCTAAGATTGATGTAGGACCAGAAAGATTGAGGGTTCTTTTTAAATTTCGCTTGAACATTGGCAAGATAAGTACTGTAGGATGTACGGATAAGATTTTTTACAACTGTCCTAGCAATCCTGAAAAAAAAATAATCGCAAATCTCATTAGACCTTTTATATTTCCGCCATTGTAACTCTTTATTTTTTAATAAGCGAATTACCTCCTTAGTGAGCCAATGTGGATACTTACTATGCCTGAACAAGGTCTTTGGTACCGTCTCATTAAGAATTACGTCTATATGCTGAAAAAATTCCTCCACAGCCTCTCCAACAGCAAGACTCTCACGCACTGTCGAGCAGAAGCTGGTACATCCTAGGAAAATCAGCCTATCTAAAATTATATGCGTACTGTTCTTTGACGCTCGATAAGGGCACGTTGTTAACAATGGAGGACGATGCACATTAACAGGTAACATTGCCGAATCAGATTCAGCAACTCTGCAAGAGTTCAGTGAGCCAAACACCAAGTCAGGAAGCCGATTGTTGTGATTTTTTGCATTACTGAACTGATATAAGTTATAGAAGTTAACAATATATATGTCCGCAGACATATATTCGGGAATATTAAAATAACTCAAAAAAACATACTCGAGACACCATTCAAACCCGGCAAGGCGTTAAGATTTACGAATAAATCATCGTAAGCTGTGGAACTGGATGGTATATAAATAACAATTACAGGAAAAATCCAAAAATTATATATATATATATATATATATATATATATATATATATATATATATATATTATATATTAAAAATGTAGGAAGTTTTAACAAATTATTTTAATTCCGTTTTTATAAACTTTACAATTAATTAAAAAATTATAAGACAGTTACTGGCTGCAAATGTCAATCGCTAATAGCATCACAACCAATTTTTAAAATTTGAAATAATCCAGTCGAAATAGACATTTCACTTCGCAAGAATTCTCTTAACGGTGAAAATTGGTATAGGTTTTAAATACACTATTACAAATAAAATATCAAAAGTGCCCATCGATTCTAGGTCAGAGGGGATGTTAAATGAACCGAAAGAAAGCTCCCATTTAAAAGACTGACGATTCGAAAGTGGCGTAAGCTCGTAGCTGCTTTTTGAAATGCAAAAAAAAATGATTATTTTGAAATACTAGTGGTGCTGACCCATAATCTGACGATTATTGGGAAGAATTCTCTTAATATGGCGGGTTGAAAAAAAATCATTTCATGATTTGTATTTGTGACCCTTCCGCTCCCTTACGTTATGCTCAAATCGTCAGATTATTGAAATGTGCACTCTTTAGCATGTAATTAACCCACCATACTTTAATATGATGCACAAGTATTTTTAACCATCGATTTTTTATTACTATTCGGATCGGCTACCCTAGACGCGCTGCCCTATGTAGAAGACTTATATATGGTGAAGGTACTCAACAGGATGTATGATATCAACCCTTTATGTTAATCTGCCGCACTTCAGTAAAACTCAAAAACCTCTATTGGGCTCCCCTACTATTAGTAATTGAAGGAGACTAGCAGAAAACTTAATTCATTTTGGTTCCTTTCAAAAGCCGCGGCCAAAGACGTATGAAAAAGAAAGTAAAGAGAATGAACTTATAAATGTAACTGAATGTGTTATGGCAGATCCTTCAACGTCGAGAAGAACTATTGAAATGGATGTTGGAGTTTCTCGTAAAAATTCATTAAAAATTTTAACAGAAAATAAGTTTAAATGTTACAAGACAAGAAAAACTCAGCTTCTTTTCCCTGGCGACCCTGAAGATTTTTTCTTCAATAATTTTATATGGACGGGTCAGTCAAGTCAAGAATAACTGATAATGGTATATTTAATTGCCATAATATTCATTTATGGGCAGATCAGAACCCTCACCAATAAATAAATAGGGTAATGCAACGACGATTTGGGTTTAATGTGTAGGTTGCATTGTTGGGTACTAGAATAATGGCATACGAGATATATGAAGATAATTTAAATGCTCAAACCTACCTAGACATTTTAGTGAGACACATCATCCCATTTCTGGATAGTTTGCCTTTAGCGGAAAGCAACAGAATGTATTTTCAACATAATAGAGTCCCAGCTCATAATGCGGGAATTGTCGAATGCCTTAAAGCTAGTTTTGCACAGAAATGGATATCAAACAATGGACCAGTTAAGTGCCACCTAAGTCTCCTGATCTTACCTCCACGATCCACTCTGTATACTATATATTCACGTCATATATTCAGGTCCATTTTTAGGTATTGTCATTAATTTCCGTAGATTTTTTCGTGTAGAAATCAAATTTACTCACCTACAAGCTCTATCACATCAGTTTTGAGATACTTAAATCCAAATGTACCCAAAAATAGACATTTTCTTATTTTTAGGTTAAAATATCATAAAATCCTGACGTAATAGCTACTTTTTGTACTCGATTTGGATCAGCTCACCAAATTACGTAGCGAATGATCTTCGTCATCAAAAAAGTATTCGATCTCTCTAAATTGGGATGTTGACTGTATTCAAATAAAAATATATTTTTTGCTGCGAATTGGTAATTTCCACAATAGAAATCCTAAAAAACACAATACTTTTCTTTAAGTTTAAGGAATTTTATTTTTATTTAATAATAAAAATATAATTAAATCTCCTTGGAGTCACGTAACAACGAACACCAATCAAAGTGAATGATGTCACTCCATACTAATGCCATCGCTGGCACTCCGTTCTGACACGGTTATTCTTTTGAGTCATTATTACTTCCAATTCTATCATTTGAAATAATCATGATTACTTCGACCTAATGAAAAGTAAATGCATATTCAAAAGAACATGGTTATCAGTTTCACTTTTTTCACTTTGATCATATAACAATTACTCTAAAGAATACAGCCAACGTCATCGCTGGCGCGAACTTGACATATAAATTTTTTGATTTTATGTCATATTCGTGATCGCTGTCAAGGGCTACGTTGCCTAGTTCATATTTTATAGCGATTTTCATGTAATTTATTCAAAATTTGCCCACTTTTCCCTTTCAAAATGATTCTGAGAAATTTTCTCATGAAGGAAAGTGGATATATTAAGGCAAATAGTTAGAATTTTCTGAGAATTGATTGTTTTATGGTGGCCATTTCCTTTGCAATAAACAGTAACTTCTACTCTGCTGAATTTAGAAATTTAAAGACCTCCATGTAAGTAATTTATCAAAAATTGTTATTTCCGCAGCTGATAATGAATGCATAATAGTAATAATCGGTATAAAAGCTCAAAACTAAAATAAAACGAGTAGTCCTGGGCTAGCTGAAGCCACATTTTCTTATTATTTTCCTTGGAACGTGAATAGATAACTTTTCATGTGTTTTAATTGTAGTACTTGTACACTTAGGAACCGCACAGCATTTAAAATAACTTAGAACGCATTTTATATCACAAAAATTACGAAAAAAATGTATATATCTTTGTCAGTTTACCAATGTGACGTCACATCGGTCGAGTGACAAGTAGTAGCGTTTTGCCGGGAAATTTGAAACGGAATTCAAAATTTATGATTTTTAAAGTACTAGTTTTATTTAAAAAAAAATTTAATATTTTCGGCTACATTAGATACTTATGCATGATTTTAAACACTTTCCCAAAAATAGTCAACATCCCTATTGAACATAAGATACGATGATCAGAATAAACATAAAAAAAATGTAGAATTATCAATTTGTGTATTATTTCATCGAGTAGCATTCTATATATTTTGCCGGGAATATATTAGAATAAGTACATAGATAATCATTCACGTTTTTCAGCACAAAAAAATGTATATTTCTAATTTCAATTCTTTAATATTATAGGACAATATTTGATGATTTCAGTTAATTAAAACTAAATTAATTTTTACGAACTAGTCGTCAACCCCAGACATTTTACAACTTCGAACAATCAATTGACAATAAAATGATAATTTTTATTACTCTTACTGTATCGACTTAATCTTTTATTGTCGACATGTACCTGACCTACGATACATAACACACTTAAGCTATACTAGCCTGTCTTAATTCGTTAAACTTTAATATTCCCACTAACAATAATTTTAAATTTTCCATTTTATGACAAGCGACCGAGTTTTTTATTAGTGTAGACCAAGTGTTCCGTCTCTTCATTAAATTTATACTTTAAGGCTTGTTTATGTTTGGTTTCTAAGGTCAAGCGACTCTTAGTTTTTATGAGCAAAGTTGAGAATTTTATTTGTTTTAGTCGTCAAATTGTGGACAATAAACGTAGTTTATTCAAGGAAAATTAACCGGTTACCACAGGTGTCTAGTTCATTGCTATTATTATTATAAAAAAAATGTTTCTAGTGCAAGCATCTACTTTCATAAAGCAAGGTTTACTCACTTAATTGGCAGTACTTTATCTAGCAAATAAAATGAACATAAAAACTTTTATTGTAATATCAGGAAATTGAGCTTTAGACCCACTTTACGACTGATGATCAGTATTACCAGAAGTGCTATTTTTTTTTATCTTGCCTGGCTACAAAGAATGCATTGGTCAATCATTTCATACCAAATTTAAGTTGATTTTTATGTCGATTAATTTTTGAATTTATCTTATTTTTTCAGCTGAATTTGAAGTTATAAAATTTAAAAATACATGATAGTTTCTATGGTCCCCACAAACATCATATACATTATTATATAGATAGCTGCTATTCTTAAGTGGCATTCTCTTCTCTTAGATTATAAAGATTTGCTTCGTAAGTTTAAGGTAATCAAAACATTTTAAAGTAAAATGGTCACTCTAGCATGTATTCTTCTGAGTACATATAGCAACCTGTATTTTTTACTAAATTTCAAAATATTAAAATGAACAAGAAAAAAAATTAGACAGTTCTTGTCGGTATCTCGAGTATATAACTGAAATGGTGGTCATATATACCGGGTGTCAACGAATCTATTAGATAAGTCATAATTTCTAGAGTATTATGTGTATCAAAATGAGAATTGGTACAGGTAAATGGTATGTGAAGGGGAGAGTTTTCGCATATTTTCCACTTTCCGGCCACTTTCGGTTTCACCGGAAATGGCCCCGGTTTTGAATTTTTAAATAGAACACCCTGTATATTTTAACATTTTTGGATTTCTGAGACAATTCTAGATCAAAATGTGACATTTTAAAAACTTTTTATGTCTACTTCATTTTTTTAGAGCCACTTTTAAAATTGCATCTAGGTGGCCATGATCGGACGCAAACTAATCTAACGGCCTTAGGTGATGTCAAAAAAATACAATCCCAAAGTTTTAGTGACTAGTATGAAAGACAGGAATAAGACAATTTGACAAAATTACGTTTTCATTTCTCACTATTAATTTTCAAATGGCTACCCCTTTTTGACAACTACTTTTCGAAAAAAGCATTCTTTGACGAATCTAACGGTACTAATTTATTTGCGATTGGATTAGACATAAGAACAGAAATTAAATATTATTAAGCAAAATACTGGATAATTTATTTACTTATGACAAGTGCGCCATGGACAGCCATGATGCATATAATTTGCAACTGTTTTTATCAAGTCTTCTTTGGAAAACAAAGCACTCACTTAAGTAGATAATGACAGTGACATACGCTCTAAGAACAGACGTGATAAAAACAGTTGCAAATTATTATGCATCATAGCTGTCCATGGCGCACTTGTCATAAGTAAATAAATTATCCAGTATTTTGCTTAATAATATTTAATTTCTGTTCTTATGTCTAATCCAATCGCAAATAAATTAGTACCGTTAGATTCGTCAAAGAATGCTTTTTTCGAAAAGTAGTTGTCAAAAATGGGTCGCCATTTGAAAATTAATAGTTAGAAATGAAAACGTAATTTTGTCAACTTGTCTTATTCCTGTCTTTCATACTAGTCACTAAAACTTTGCGATTGTATTTTTTTTTGACATCACCTAAGACCGTTAGATTAGTTTGCGTCCGATCATGGCCACCTAGATGCAATTTTAAAAGTGGCTCTAAAAAAATGAAGTAGACGTAAAAAGTTTTTAAAATGTCACATTCTGATCTAGAATTGTCTCAGAAATCCAAAGATGTTAAAATATACAGGGTGTTTTATTTAAGAATTCAAAACCGGGGCCATTTCCGGTGAAACCGGAAGTGACCGGAAAGTGAAAAATGTGGGAGAACTCTCCTCTTCATATAACATTTACCTGTACCAATTCTCATTTTGATACACATAATACTCTAGAAATTATGACTTGTCTAATAGATTCGTTGACACCCGGTATATATATACAGGGTGTCCAAGATAAGGATCCTAACCATGGGGATCTCGGCAAACAGTTGGAGATACGAGGTCGGTTAAATTAGAGAAAAGTTGCGCAATTTAGTGCTAAATTAAACGCAATTTAAAAATTTTAAAAATTCAAAATACTTCCGGAGATTTCCGGAAAAAACCCTAATTTTGGCAAAATCGTTTTTAATTTTTGTAGGCTTTATTTAAAGAGATATCAAAAAATAAAAGGTAGATTCTTCTTGCCACTTTTTATTTTTTATAATTTGGTCTAAACAAAATTTAAATCCGACGTTTCGTTTCTGAGATACCATCATGAACTTTCATTTTTTATATGGAACAAAAAAAAGTATCCCATGTATTTGATAGCATTTTTTATTACAAATTCAACGGTGTATCACACTTGCATATCAAGTGTGTAGTTCATTGGCTTTTATAAAACTGATATACCTTTCTCTCTCGCTCTCATGGAGCTCTTATGGAAAGTACTTGAACTACGTATTCGATATGCAAGGGTGATACATCGTTGAATTTGTAATAAAAAATGCTATCAAATACATGGGATACTTTTTTTTGTTCCATATAAAAAATGAAAGTTCATGATGGTATCTCAGAAACGAAACGTCGGATTTAAATTTTGTTTAGACCATATTATAAAAAATAAAAAGTGGCAATGAGAATCTACCTTTTATTTTCTGATATCTCTTTAAATAAAGCCTGCAAAAATTAAAAACGATTTTGCCAAATTTCGTTTTTTTCCGGAAATCTCCGGAAGTGTTTGAAATTTTTAAATTTTTTTAACTGCGTTTAATTTAGCACTAAATTGCGCAACTTTTCTCTAATTTAACCGACCTCGTATCTCCAACTGTTTCCGAGATCCCCATGCTTAGGATCCTTATCTTGGACACCCTGTATATATATATATATATATATATATATATATATATATATATATATATATATATATATATATATATGTGTTTGTATATATGTACTTATTTTCTTGAACCGATATTTATTTTTCCCTTAATTTTTTGGGATTAGATTCACATTAAAATATGTTTTTCATTATTGTGACGTTTGTTTTCAGAAATAATTGCCTAAAACGTAAATTTTATTATAATTGGTAACATACATATATAAAACAGTAACCCATATACTGGAAAATTAATTATTTAAAAGTTAATATTTAGCAAATTTTACTCCCCTTAAGATTTCATCAAAAGCTTTACTAATATCAACAAACTATCAAGGACTTAAATTTTGCATTAGGGGACATGATGACCACAAAAATTACAGAAATTTTTTTTTTTGCTTTTAAGTGGTATATACCCTTTGGATATTAAGGGGGTATACCACGCTTAAATGACATTATTGGAGATCTGTCTAAGGTTTTTTTATGTCTTAATAATTGTCATAAAACACTGAAATTTTCATCGGAATCTTAGGTAAATGGGAAAATAAACTTTTTAGATATAACTCTAGTATACAAAAATGATAAAATTCTGACGCAGTGGTATACCAAACCAACCTGGTTGGGAAGATACCTTAACAACTTTGAAACCATTCAAAAAATCAAAGAATAGAGCTTGGTTGACAAAGCCATTTTATTAATGTCTTCTACCTTCAGACCATTACATCTATGGAAAGTTAAAAAACTTTCAGAAAAATTAAAATGTGTTTAAAAAGCACAATATTGTTGATTGCCATATGCGTTCCAACGAACAAAACTCAATATTTACCAGTTATGGAAACCTCCAATATTATATATTCAGTTACGTGTGCAACCTGTCCTAACAAAATATGTAGGAATGACAAGCCAATTATTAAAAATTCGGTTAAATGGGCATAAATATAATAAAAATACTACTACCGCATTAACAAAATATGAAAAGAACGAAAAGCACTTATAACAAATTAATAATAAATGGAATGATAGCTATTAAGAGCAAACACAGGGTATATATCCCCTTAAAAACAAAAACAAATTTCTTTCATTCTTCTGGTAATCATGTCTCTTAATGCAAATTTGCTAAATATTACCTTTTAAATAATTAATTTTTCATTATTACTTTTAGACAATTATTTCTGAAAATTATATTTTTAATATGTGTGTTATTGTTTATATTTATATTCATAATTCGTTTTGAAAAAGTTCTACATAAAGAATGAAAAATCAAAATAATGAAAAACATATTTTAATCTATATATATATATATATATATATATATATATATATATATATATATATATATATATATATATATATATGATCTTTTTCTAATTAATGCTATGGTTAGTTCTCTGGTAATTTCACCCTGGTTATTTCTCCATAAGCCTTTCGACACCACCTAATAGTCTTGTCAGTGGAACTGTAACCCCAGTATAATGAAAAGTCTCCTCAATTTTTTTTTATTTGAACTTATTAGGTATTATAAATTTTATATGTTTAATAAGAATGTTTTGGGACATAAAATATGATTAACGTTTTGATAATTATAATATTTATCTTAGAATAATCTCTTCTTGAGAAAATTTTTGGCGAGCTTGAAATAATTTACTATAACAATCAACATTTAATGTAAGAAAAAAATACAAACCAGAAGTATAATCTGATTATTTATCCAACTGTTGCAAATTTATTTAAATCTGTATAATAAAATTACATTAAAACTACAAGTGTGAGTCAGCAGTGGCGGCGTGTGGGATGTTCAAGGGTGTGTTCTGCATTGAAAATACGCGAAATACGCAAAGCAAAAAAAGAATTATTAGACCTACCTGTATTCCTTCTAAGCTCTGGTACAAGGTACAAACATGCAACATGCAATCCTTTTGTCGCAGGTGGTAACCTGGTAGCACATTGAATATAAGGGGCAATAAATGTCAAAAAACGAAAAACAACAACAAAAATTTAAACGTTTAAAAAAATCTAAAGTTCACTTTTTATATATCAAATCAATACGTCTTTGTTTAGCTCTTGCAAACTTCTCAATTACTTTCTCATTAAAATTGGGGTCTTTTCTAATAAAGGCATTTTCTATTGACAGCATAGAAAGTGCGGATAATCTACTTTCACCCATGGTATTGCGTAGGAAAGTTTTAACTCTTTTTAAAGTAGAAAAACATCTTTCTGCCTCTGCCGTTGTCATAGGAATAGTTATAATTATTTGTAATAACTTGACAGTTTCTTTGAAAGACTCATCCAAATTGTTAGATGTAAGTAAATTTAAAAATGCTACTGCCCCTTTAAGATTCCTAAAATCTGGCCTTATGTAAATTATGGACAGTTCAGTCTTTAGGCGTTCTAGTTCAAATAAAGGGTACATAGTTAGCACAGAGTTTAATATCCCATCTGGAAATTTTTTTGAAAACTTCTCGAACAATTCAGATGTAAATAACGTCGCGACTGCTAAATGATCTACATAATCAAATCTAGTTTTGGCAGTATGAATTATTGTGTCGCAAACTTCTAATGCTGCCGCACGAAGGTTCTCTTTTGAAAGACAAATTCGTTTAACAGTGGGCTCCAAATCCTGTCTGAGAAGATTTCCTCTGTCTATTACCCCGTCAATATTATCTCTCAACTCTTGGATACACTTTTCAAAAGTATCGACGCAGTTTTTAATTTCTACCGAATCGGCTTTCCTTGTTTGTAGTTGGTTATATAAAATGTCAACATGCGGCATAACATGATGAAAAATATTTAGCCAAAACAGAAATGATTCATCATTAAGCGAACGTTCTATAGCAACTGCCTGACTTACGACTATTCTATTAGCAAACCTCCGTTGAATTTCTTGCATACATTCTATTAAAGAATTTCTGTGCTCATAAATAACGTTTATTGCTCTGCTTTTAAAATTCCACCGAGTCTGAACGGCGCGTGGTAATCTTCTCCCTACTACTTCGTTTAACACATCCATTCTTTGAGGAGAATTCGAAAAGAAATTTACAACGTCATCTACATTTGAAAAGAATACCCGCACTTTTGTATCTTGAGACACTGCCTGGGCCATTATTAAGTTGAGTTGATGAGCGTAACAGTGAACAAAATGTGCCTGGGGATATTTTTCCTTGATTACTGTGTGTACTCCTCTATGTCTGCCACTCATAACAGCAGCGCCATCGTAGGTTTGTGCAATCAGCTTGTTGAAATCTTTCGTTAAGAATGGATCTATAACGGATTTAATACAGGCTGCTAAAGATTGAGCGTCATGTTGCTCAGGATTTATAAAACCCCAAAATCTTTCAACTGGGCTTCCTTGATGTACATATCGTAAAACGACCACCATTTGAAATTTTGAGGCAACATCACTAGTTTCATCTGCCAGAACTGCTAAATAATTTGATTCATTTATTTCATCAGAGATTTTTTCTCTACATACCTCCAGCATGCATTGTAATAGTTCATTCTGCATGTCCTTTGATGTACCTTTAAATAACGTAGCAGATTCTAAATGTTTTTGGAAAACGTTGTCAAGATCTGCACTAAAATTCACCAATCCACGAAAGATTCCGGGATTATCAGACTCGTCACTTTCATCGTGGCCACGGAGGGCTAACTCAAACGTTCCACAAAATTTTATACAATCAATAATACGCGATAGCACATAACGATTTTTATCAACTTGTTCGTTGTGCCGTTTTACATTAATCCAGTAGGCATTATCCAATTGCTTTTGGATGTTTATGTTTCCTAATAATGCCAGGCTTACCGTATTGGAAATATGCTTCTGTGTTCCTTCGTGCCGTTTAATGTTTTGGCTTAAATGTCCCAAATCTCTAAAACCCGTAACTGTCCACGATTTGTCACCTCCAAACAAAATACAAGGGAAACAAAAAAGCGCGTGTTTTTTGTCACAACCGCACAACCACTTTGTATTGTTATAAACCGTGTCATTAAACTGGCGTTTGTATGTTTTGCTTCGACTTGAACCGCTAATTTCAATGTTTAATTGTGGTGTCGATCGACCAAGTTCTTTAATTTTAATTTTGTCCTCGTATGCCAAAGAGCTAAAACTATGACTCTGCAAAAACTCGATCGAATTCATTATAATTAAACTAAATAAAACAACAGGACAAAACAAATAGCCGGCCGCGCGCATATAAAATTACAAAACCACTGCTGGGTGCTGCCGTCCTGCAGCCGCAAATTTTCCATAAATCGCCGTATTAAGCCACGTGCAGCGTTAAACCAATCACTCGCTTTGTTTTCAGAAATCATTAGCTGTGAACCCAAATCCGCGGCGGGCTCGTAAGCGGCGGCCCTACGCTCGAGTGTTCAGGCCGGAAAACTTGCGGTGTTTTGTTTGCCATTTTGCCAATGCTATTAGAGAAATAATTTAATATTTTTATTGTTTAGTTTAGGGATACACTACATTAAAAAATATATAATTTGTCGAAATTATGTGTGTTCTGCAGCTCCGCAGCACTTATGAACGCGCCGCCACGAGTGAGTCATATTACGCGTTTAAAATATTATTTACTAATTCTGTTGCGGGCTGTAGCTCGTTTCAGTCGTTTCTAAAATGTCAGTGAACTTGATGTAGTTGTACGATAAAAATATTGTATTCCGAGAAGTTTTATTATTGTTTTCCTGCGCTTAGCATAGAGCTATGGCAAGGTGCATGTAATCCAATATGATAATAAAACACCAGAGAACTATAAAATTAATTTATTCTTTGAAATAGGTAGCAAAAAATAATACGATTACTTATAGGTTGTAAAAATACAATGGTTATGATAAAAATTGTCAGATACTAAAAAGATACACATCACTTTTGAAAAATTTTACTACATTATATATATATATATATATATATATATATATATATATATATATATATATATATATATATATATATATAAACTCGCACATTCGGTAAAATCATTTGTGGTGCAACCTCAGTGAAATTAAAATTCATCTCTTGCATTATGTTCTTTTTCCCAAGTTAATTAGCTTATTTTCAGATTATTATAACGTCAATATCATTCGGCTTTATCCGAAAATCTTTTGTCTTAAATAACCCTATAGAAAAGTTTAATCGATTAGAGTCAAGTAATTTCAGCGGCGATGTAATCACATCTCATCTTCCAATAGGTATTGACGAGCTTGAAAGAGTAATTAATATCTATATTTGATCATCATCATTGAAATCCCCCTTAGAGAATCAAAACCATTTCGTGAACGAGCCTACAACTCTAATAATCTAATAACTAAAATTGTCTGAAAATAAATAAAAAAAATACAAAATCTCTAGCAAGAATACCAACGCAAAGAAAGAAGAAAACAACTTAACTAGACTCAAATGAAAACGTCATAGAATAATGAGAATTCAAGAGATTTATCCCAGAAATTAAAAAAAAAGGCTATAAGTAATAGAGAAACAATAGAAGGAGGTAAATTCCCAAAGATCTTTAAAAACCAAACAAGTCTCGGAAAAAGTAAATAGTTTCACTTAAAAACACAAGGAGACTCTTAATAACAATCTTTCGAGACATATTTAAAAAAGTGGGAAATTACTACACAGATCTTTACACAAATTCCATCAAGATACTCAACAACAAAGAAAAAAAAACAATGGGAAATGTTCACTCCGAAGGCAGAGATAATAGAAACTTTTGAATCCATGAAAAATTACGATGTTCTCGTACCCGATAGTACACTGAAATATTGAAGGTCAAGGAGTAGGTTGATTCAAAAACTGCGAGAATTATTTGTTTATTATTTGTTTGAGTTAAGGGCAAAATTATAAATTCCTGAGTAAGGATTGTAAATCCTAGTGCACTAAAAATGGAACGTTTACCATCAGCCTCATGAGCAACCAAGATTCAGATATATATATATATATATATATATATATATATATATATATATATATATATATATATAACCATCTACATACCGTTCCAAGACTGAGCAAGAAATGCAATGAATGTAGGTTAGACCTTCAGTTAGCTTCTGTTGCCTACCAGAAAGTGTTTGATACTGAAAAAAGTTAAGCGGTAATAAAGTACCCAATAGGCAAATGATACATTAAATTAATCGTATATGGATAAGGCAGCAAACAAAACTGAACGACATAATAGAAAGAATAGCGGAACTCAAAAAGTAACCGAGTGCTCGAATGTAAACCTAAAATAGGACGAAGAAACAAAGACAAGCGTGCAACTATATTGGAAGATGACATCAGATAAACGAAAAGCTAACTTTCTGCAGTGAATTGATATGGGCAGATTATGATTGTGATTGTAAATAATCTTGGTATACAGGCCAGTAAGGTCACCTGATAAGAATATTGCTCCCCTCTCTGATAAATTATGCTAGTCTAAAGAGTAAGTTTTGTGGAATCTGTC
The DNA here is from genome assembly GCA_034092305.1 of Diaprepes abbreviatus. Lineage (NCBI taxonomy): Eukaryota > Metazoa > Arthropoda > Insecta > Coleoptera > Curculionidae > Diaprepes > Diaprepes abbreviatus. The sequence goes on along the minus strand of JASJET010000120.1, from coordinate 334,392 downwards.
AAGACATTAGGCTCACTAATGCACTTGTCACAAATGCATAGTTTATAAAATAAAAAAACCTTTCACTTCAAAAATTGAAAGATGTACATCTTTTAAGTAATTTATTTTAATTAAGCTTTTTATTATATAAATAAATATGTTTTTTCGAAAAGATCATTCGATCAATGAACTGAGTTCTAAAGCACGCAACTAATTATCAAATATCATAATTTGCTGGAGGAGATTTTCTTTTCGATTTATACCTTCAAAGCATTAAGACTATCCCATTGAGATCTTCTTTTAAGGGAGTCTGGCGCGCTTCTAGAAATGAGTTATTATTTAAAAACTTGAGCGTTTTTCGTATATCATTTTTTATTTGTTTTAGGATTGTCTTGTCCTATTGATTATATATTGTCTTGTGATATTTCTTTCTCATGTTTGGTTTTCGATTTCTATTCTTTACCAAATGTAGGTAAGTCCGGAAGAAATTTTGATGATATTACATGGATGTGACTTTCCAGTCTCAGTTCCCATTTTAATGGGGGATCAATGCCTGAATGAGCATAATTTTTTATGATCAATCTAGAACAAGACTTTGGTAACTTGACATCAAACCCTATCAATGGACAGACCTATATAATTTTTATTAATATCTTAAGTTATTCAAGTATACTCACTTTAATTTATTCATAAATGTGAGACTAATTCAACATAATATTTGATCATTTTATCTACAGAAGCTTTAATACTTTCCAAATCTAAGTGTTTCTTTTTTACAGCCAACTTCGACAAGCAGTGTACTAGCAGTGGGATTCAATATATCATAACTGGAGCGATTTTACATAAATTTATTGGCTCTAATGGACAAATATAACTTTCCACCTCAATTTATTTACAATATGGATGAGACAGGTATGTCCACCGTACCACATATAACCCAAAGTATTGTCTGAAAAGGGTAAGGGTTCTGTCAACAAAATATCTATCGCAGAGCGAGGCACAAATGTGACTAGTCAATGTTTTATCAGCGACTGGCCATTTTATTCGCCGGCGTTTATATTCGGCAGGAAGAGATAAAATCAGAATTTTTAGACGCTGTACTATTGGACTGGATCTATTAGTATAGTCTCGGATTCCAATTTTATAGACGCAGATCTTTATCTCGATAGGCTAACTCGCTTCAGAGACCATGTGAAGCCGATTAAAAATCCGCCCATACTACTGAGTTTAGACAACCCCATCTCACACTGCACATTAAGAACTATTGTGTCACAAATGGTAATAAAAATTCGTATATCGGTGGTAAGAACATAATTGATAATTTCGAAAAAAATATAATAATATTAAACCAATAATTAAACCATGTTGACATATCCGATGGTGAAAGCAAAATATATCGACTATTTGATAACAGACAACAGTCAAATCTCTTCAAACGTTCATATGCTAAGTGCATTTTCCAGCAGATTCGTAAATGAGCTATATTTCTGCGAACTGCATGACATTTGGCGACAAATTAGTAGTATCATTATAATATTCATTATATTTTTTCACATTTTTTATTGAAATCTATTATAAAGACTAAGTATTTGTCTACCGCCTGATTCGTCCCCTCCCTAGCTACAACCCTAAATGACATAATTTCCCCCAGTAACGTCAATTTTCGAAAGGGAAAAACAGTTTTATTTGCCCTTTTTATCCTAAAATTAAACTGAAATTTGCTTATCATGTTTGTTTTTCTGACAAATTTATCTTAGTCATACTAAAATCAAATAAATGATAAAAAAATAATGTGCGACAACAGAGACTTGACATTGACCTCTTAAGTGGTTAAACAGAGGTTTACGATGACGCCGAACTTTTCAATTATTAATAGCAAGCGAAAAAGGACTTTAGAATAATTTATGGTAAAACACTAACTTTTCTAACAGTTTTCCAATAAAGTCGAACATCTTGGAAAACCGCTTTCATAATTTATGATGGAAAATGCAAGAATGGAACAAAAAGGAATGGCTTGTTTGTTAGTTGTTTGAAATTTATATCAGAAAAATTTTTAACTCTACATTATGATGAGTGATCATATGAGTATGATGTTTTTTTTTCCATTGGTATTGAGTTTGGCACAATAAAAATTATAAAAAATTTGATTTAATAATCACAGTTTTTTTGTAATTTATGGAAATATCATCTCATTCAAAAGTCCAATAATTTTCATATCTTATTTAATTTGTTAAATTACATACTCATGTGAATAGACAGAATTTTAAAGCGAAATATTTTTAATAAGCCTTTGTGATAAGAGATACTTTTATGATAACATTTTTACGTAAGAGGCGAGACGAATAAATACATTTGATACTAGACATGATGGTATCAAGACAGCATAGAACAATTTAAAAAATGTATTATTGTTTTTAACTGTATTTGCTGCTCTACTGCAAAATAAATTAAAGTCACCATTCAGATAACCAACAGATACAGGTATTTATGTTTCCTTTTAAGTCTACGGTAGAGAGAGTAAAAGCATATTTTTGAAACTCCTTTTGGTACGAAAGATCAAATATTTTTGACCAAAATGAGGATTTATATTTATCATAAAATGTGTATTTTCAATCGTAGGATGTTATAAAGGTCTTTTGATTCCAGGAATGATTATGAAATTGTTGATCAAGAAATTAAATATCAGAGATATCAAATAATGGAGCTCGTTTAACAATAGCAAAACATAAAAGCACTGATAAGAAAGGATGTGTTATAGAATTTCACATCAGTGTGATGAAATGTGTATTAAAGAAATCAAATGAAAGTTGGAGTTAAGGAATGTGTAGCTTAAAACTGAAACTAGAAAATCGATGATATCTGGTATTATCCGGGGCGGATCCAAGGGTGGGGGGCGGTGGGGGAGAGCGCCCCCCCCCCCAAGAGCTTTGAGTTCAGGAAAATAGACCCGATTTTGCCTCTTATACTATAGTTTATTAAGAACTAGAGAGAGTAATAAATCATTTTTTACCATTTTTTTTTTCTTCGCAAACTACCTGTCTTCTTTGGTCCGATGTCTTTGGAAAAATCTGTTAGACACATATATTTTTCATAGGAATGGGTAAAAATTTTATAATCAAAAATACCGATTCGATAATAATGGACTATTTGGGTTGGACAACAATAGATATTTGAAAGTGTGAAGTGTAGATTTTAATCCTTATCATAGGCATCGGAAGGAAGTTTATTTTATCACTAAGTATTTATGGCATAGAATATTATTTCGGTAATAAACTTAAAATAAAAAGTTTTGTTAATATTATTTTATTTCTTATGATTTCTTAAATAATTCACATACATTACAAAATATAAATAATTTTGTCATATTTAACAGAAATCACAACAGTATTATTATTTTTTTTAATTTTGGCGTAGCAACCGTTTTAGGCACATTCAGACCAAAACGTAACCTTATTCTCTCAAAAAATTTTAAGTTATAATTTAAATATTTACAAAATACCCATTGTCAAAAATACAAGAAGTGAAACATATATAAAAAGATAAATTCGTCCATATAATATTAAATTTTTTTCTGGGCTATCGGTCATTTTATTATGAATTAAAAAGATTTTCAGGACATTTGTCGTTTCAGTTTATTTATTTCTTAAACCATCTGCAGAATTACATTTAAACACCAAAAAGGGATTCAAATGTAATTAATTTTTATATGTTACAGTTGAAATTAGACCTACTTATTTTTATTGCTATTGCACTGACATCTTAATTTAATTGACCTTATTATATGGAAATCCGATAGCCCAAAAAAAAATAAACATGTTAATTCTACACGCTTAAGAAAAAGACACAAAAACAATAATAAAAAAATTAGGGCTAATTGAAATTAAATATATGCAAAATTAAAGAGTGGAACACCCTAAAATAAAAATATATATAAAAAATATATAAACAACATTAAACAATAAAATACAACAAAAACAAAAATTTAAATAATAAATTGTGTTTACACTAGTAAATATTACGTATCTAATTCGTGATCAAAGTCAGTTAAGCTGTCTTTGCTCAAATTAATTATAATTGGTTCCTCTATCTCACCGATCATGAGATCGAGTTTCCACATTTTGTTTTATTCTTTTAATATATGGATTTTGCCGAATTTTCCGCAGTAACTTTATTCAAAAAAATCTTTCAAAAGTTTAGTTAAATTACTAATTTTATAAGTTGTGTTATTTTTAGCAACTCTACCTTTTACTCGAGAGAGATCTTTTCTTCTTCAACTGACAGTTTCCGGACGATCTATAAGAACTGATTTCCTATCTGGTTTTTCTCAGCAAAAATTAAGTTCTCTGAGCAATTTCCAGAGCTCAGTTCTTTTAATTTCAGGTAAATCCTGATCTTCATTGATTTTAGTTAGAATTTTCTCGACGGTTGGGATCTGCTTCTCATAATAAAACGTATGTACAATTCCTTTTATTGCAGTTTTCATCTCTTCTTCCAACGAGGTTTTTCGTCTACCTGTAATTGAATGTGGCTTGGGAGTACAAACAATTCCAGTGTTTTTTTTCTCCTTCAGGATTCGGTACATAGTAGATTTTCCACCTCCTGTCATGTTGGAACACATCTCAACAGAGCTTTTAACATTATTATCTAGATATTGATATCTTAAGGCATCATAAACATTCATCGTAATAAGTTTTTCGTTGAGGAAAAAATGCCCTGGTTTAACGATTTTGGAATAAATATGGATGTAGAAGCCATATCTTTTGGGTATCTCACTAATCTCAAATAATATATAAAAACAAGCACAAACAAGATAAATCACTAAGGACACACTGTAAGGTGTACTTTGCTCACTGACTGAGAAATTAAATTGAACTATCAGAAATTTTATTACTGCAGTAAATTTATAAAAGCTTATAATATTTAAATATAATTAAATAATAGATTTACGGCAGTCCTGAGTTACCTGCGGCACTGGAGCAGGTACGTTGGATGTTTCGGTAACAGTTTTATTACTCTCACTAGTTCTTGAATAGAGCATAGGAATGTGTATGCTTGCGATCGCCCCTTCCCCTCCCAAGAGCTCTGAGTTCAGGAAAATAGAACCGATTCTGCTTTCTATATTAGGAATGTGTATTATGCTGACACTCCCCCATCCTGTCGGCAACTTGTTTTTTCTTGTGATCGCCCTCCCCCTTCTCCAAGAGCTTCAAATTCAGAAAAATAGATCCGACCCTGCCTTTTACACTAGAAATGGGAATGTTGGTGTCTCCTCCCCCTCCTCCGTCGACAACTTGCTTTCGCTTGCCATACTGTACATTTGTGATATCACCGCCCCCCCCCCAAGTGAGTGGCTGGATCTGCCCCTGGGTATTACAGAACATGCTCACGATACGCCCCATAACGTGGTGTAGAAACACACATGAAAACGATAAAGTATATAGAAGCAGCTTACATAAAAAATAATAATGAAATATTCAGTACAACCAGCGTTGAAATATTTAAGCTTTGACAACCACTGCTTTGAAATATCATATCATTGAAGTGTGTAAAGGGTACCCAGTTTTGGATGATTTTATGGGCTATCTCTGTTATTAGTAAAAATAGAAAGATAAGGTTTTCGTAGTACTTTTTGAAAAAAGATCCATGCCGCTAACAGAATTTTCATAAACATCTTCGTTTTAGAGATATAGAGGGGTTTTGAAAATTGTGCTTTTTGAAGCACCGCTCGTATCTCGATTATCTTGTAACTTTTTTAAAAAATTGACCGATTCATGTTGGGTTTAGTGGCCTAGTCAGTTTTTTTTATGGGTTCAACTGTTTTTGGGAAAATAAATCAAACTTGCATTTTTCTAAAAGGGACACCCTATATATTTTGAAATAATGTAATTTAATTTGTTACAAGATTTTCAAAAATATACGAGTATAACACTCTATATTATTTATGATAGAGACTTGCAGGTATTGAGAGTATCAAGAGGGGGCGGTGCCTTATTGGCTGTTAAAAACAAACTAAAGCCAACACTACTTGATCTACAAGTTGTTAACAACGGTGTCGCTGGGGTAGACTTGATTGGCTGTAAGGTATGCATTTATCATATAACATTATATATATTATATATATATATATATATATATATATATATATATATATATATATATATATATATATATACATAATAGTTTCACTCAATTGTTCGGATTGCAGCAGTTTAACTATATTTGCAATACTTATGGAAGGGCCCTCGATTTAATTTTGGCTAATATCAGCTGCCAAGTTTCAAAAGAGCTAGTACCATTAGTAGATGAAGATCGTCATCATCTGGCCCTTAGCATCCTTTTATCGCTCAATCCCATCAAAATCTCAAAATTTCGAGTTTATTTATCACAATCAAGGTATAATTTTAGAAAGGCAGATTTTCCTCTACTTTACAGATAGTTTAATGGGGGTAAATTGGGCAGATTTGTATGTTATCGATGACGTGAATGTAGCTTGTGCAGAATTTTATAGCAAGTTGTTGAATATATTCGATATATAATCTATAATCAAGAAAAGAAATTTTCGAGCTTGGTATACCTCGGAAATTAAATTAATTAAGCGGAAACAGAATTTTTAAAAAATTGAATAAGGGCCACGAACAAAATCACAAAAATCAATATAACGAACTGCGGGTATTGGTGAAAAGAAAAATGGACATCGCTTATAAAGATTATAAATTAAGGGCAGAAGAAGCCTTATCTAATGATCCTAATACCTTTTGGTCATATATTAAATCTAAAAGGTCTTCAACAACAGTGCCTGAGGTTTTAATAAATGGTGACCTCATTTCTCGGATCCTGAGAGTATTGTGAATACATTTGCTCACTTTTTCAGTAGTATTTATACGCGTCCTTCTAAAGATAATGTCTCTTTTGAGAGTGCGGTTTGGAGCCAGCACATTTCAATTGAGCACATTCCGGAACAGATAGTTATGAGCGCGTTGTCAGTCAAAAAATAGAATGACACAGGGACCCGACAACGTTCCTTGTGTGCGCTATGCACTACTTAAACCTTTGTCAATTTGTCCAATTTAGCGATTAAGACCAATACCTTTTCAGAGATTTGGAAGGAAGTAAGAATCAACCCGGTATTCCAAAAAGGAAATATAAACGAGGTCCCCAATTATAGACCTGTTTCAATACTATCCCCATTTGCAAAGGTTTTGAGATGTCGATATATGAGTGTATTTTCAGTCAAGTGCAACAGTTCATATTGCCAGAACAGCACGAATTTTTTAACCGCCGTAGTACATGGCAATCCTTTGCCCAATTTACCGGAGGGATATTGGATAAACGCAATCACGTCGACGTAATCTATACCGACTTCTCAAAGGCATTTGATAGAATCGATGACTATATTTTATTTAACAAGCTTGCTGCTATGGATTTTAGCAGTGGCCTATTGTTATTGCTTAAATCATACCTACAATACAGATTGCAATATGTTGAAATCCGGGGTTATCGATCCTATAAATTTAAAGTTACAAACAGGGCTCCGCAGGGGAGCAATCTGGCTCCACTCATATTTTTACTTTTCATTAACGATATTATTCAGGTTTCTTTAAAAAATATATCAGATGCTGTTCGTAGCCCATGACAGATATAGCAATAATCTACTACTGGTGTCAATAGTATGTTAATAAACACGAAAGGACTAAGTATATTTTCGGATTCTTAATATAATTTACTTTATAACAACAAACAGTTATGTATTACATTAAGCTAAAACAAATGTTCACAAATATTGTTAAAATTGTTCTCCATTATGCTATAAATATGTTTCACACATAATTCTTATTTTCTTCAATGCATTTTAAATAATCAAACGTCGAGTCTATAACTCTCTTCGTCCTTTGCATCGCATTTCTTAAATCCGCAATGGTTTGATACTGGACGGTATAAATTTTATTTCTAAGGTATCCCTACAAGAACAAGTCCAAAATCGACAAATCTAGAGACCTGGGTGGTCATCTTATAGGTCCATTTGTCCCAATCGAGCGGCCCGGAAAATTAGTGTCCTTACAACGTTTTGTTGTAGATACAGGTTGCTAAGTCGTATTAAGGGCACTTCTTCTATTATTTTTGGAACAATATGTTGAATTTTGTAAATGTTACCGACCAAACCCGATTTCAGAACAAACTAGTTTTTCCTAGCCCACATCGGTTTATCCTACACATGTCAGGATATACTAGTTTAGCCCAAGACGATCAATTTTGACATAAATACTTTAGGCTTAACTAATTTGGTCTAGGCTAAACTGATTGAATCATTGCAAGTGACAAAATAAACACGTTGAAATCTGTTAACGCGGGGATTCCCCTCCCTCGCACCTTTTTATCATGATTTTGTTGTTTACTCACTCATGAAGTGCAATCGCTATTAATTTCTTGCTACTAATAAATATAATGAACATTTTTTGCTCAAGCTTTTTTTTACAGTCGAAAGGAAATAAACCACATCTTTTGCTATGTTATCATATTCAGTGTTATTTTTATAATCATAATTACACTACACCAAGGAATTTTTAAAATTTAAAATCATTAGTTATGAATCAAGTGAGAAGTATGTAAAGCAGGTAATTGAATAATTTTCCAGCATCTATGGCAATGACATGTATCCCCAACGACAAATTGTGGCCAAATTTCACGTAAGTCAACCCTTTATTTCAAGAACCTGAAATAGGTTTTTAGAAATCAGTGCACATATTACACCCACTCATCATCATCATCAACCCATTTCTGTCCACTGCTGAACATAGGTATCCTCAAGAGATTTCCATCCTCCTCTATTCTGAGCCACTGCGATCCAGTTTGTTGCTATTCTTTTGAGGTTGTTTGTCCATCTGGTCAGTGGTCGTCTCTGACTGCATTTGTACGCTCTCGGTCGCCATTCCAAAACTCTTTTCGTTCATCGGTTGTCCCCTATTCTAGCCACATGTCCGACCCATTTCCACTTTAACCTTGCAATGCGCACAATGACATCATCTACCCCCGTTTTCCTCCTAACTTCCTCGTTTCGGACCCGATTTCTCAGGGACACCCTCAGCATGGATCCCTCCATTCTGCGTTGTGTTATTTGCAGTTTCTTAGCAGTTGTTTTTGTCAATGTTAATGTCTCCGCTCCATATGTTAAGACTGGGAGAACACATTGGTTAAAGGCTTTCCGTTTCAGGTTTATGTATATATCTGTCTTGAATATATCCCTGAGTTTTCCCTAAGCAGCCCATCTCAAAGTTATTCGTCTGGATAGCTCACACGTCTAGTTGTCCCTGCCAATCCGAACTTCGTGACCAAGGTAGTTATATTTCTCGGTAATTTCGATGATTTTATTTTCTATTTTTATAGGCTTACTTGGTACTAAATTTGTCACCATTTTTGTTTTATTATAATTTATCTTCGTGTTGCCTGTTGCAGTTCTTCTAGCATTTCTCTGACTTCTTGTAGATCGTCTGTTATTAGGACTATATCGTCAGCGAATCTAAGATGACTCAATCTTTCCCCATCTATAATAATGCCTTTCTCTTCCCAATCCAAAGCTTTAAACGCATGTTCTAGCACTGTCGTAAACAGTTTTGGAAACATTGTATCTCCCTGTCGAATTCCTCTTCTTATTTTTATTTTCTTCGTCATGGTGTGTAAGTTAATTATTGTTGTTGCTTTTTTATAAATATTGTAGATGATGTTGAAATATCTTTGGTCTACCTTGCTTTCTTTTAATGCTCTTAAAATTGACAACAATTCCACGGTATCGAAAGCCTTATGAAAGTCGACAAAGACAAGATTTAGTGGTCTGTTGTATTCTATAGTTTTTTCAATAAGTGTTTTGATACATTACAAATGGTCATTTGTCCCGTAGTCCGAGCGGAACCCAGCTTGTTATCTAGGCTGATAAAGATCCAGTTTATTCTCTAGTCTATTGGTGATTATACAAGTATAAAGTTTATATAGGTGGCTCAGGAGGCTGACTGGTCTATAGTTTTCACGGCTTGTTTCGTCGCCCTTTTTGTGAATGAGTATCGTAATAGAGTTATTCCATTGGACCGGAATAATTTGGTTTTCAAGGCATAAATTGAATAATCTTTTAATTTTCTCAATAAGAACAGGATCCCCACACTCAGTGATCTGTAGTCTGTTCACTGTTTTGGAAAGTAAATTTGCGATAGTACTGAATTCACGCTCAGCCAGATATGATGCAATTAAGAATTTTTGAACTATTTTTCATAATCCATGGTAGAGTCCCAGTATTGATTTGTGAAGCCATAAATTTGATGATTCTGCTGAATCTGCATTTGATGAAAGATCTATACTCCAACTCGGTATATTCATGATTAACATATCCCGCAAACTCTCCGTGAAATCGACATGAAGAATATCCAGATATTACGGGAACTAAGGAAATTTTCCCATTTTGCAGATACTGCTGAGAATGTTGAACAGTATTTGAATTCACCTCCACTGAGATTCCACTTGAATAGAAGAAGCATGACATTTTTTGTTTTAATTAAATTCAACTCATCACGTTATAATTGTAAATTTCTTTTTTAAATATTGGATACTGATTTTTCATTTTTGAATGTAATTAAGCTAACACGCTGCTCTTCATCTCTGATTTTGGAGAAATCTAGCACTGAGTCAAATTTCCATGTGAAGTAGAAAGTGGTTGAAATCTTCAAATTCAATGAATTACTTCTAATGTTATTAACTGTTTTAATAATGTAATGAAGCGATATATGCAGGCGTTCATTCATATTCTTTACAACCAAATGCTGACCATGAATTACATTGCTACTCTATTTTGATATGTTCATTAATACAAGGTTGATTGAATTTTTTTAAACAAAAATTGATGTTGAAAAAATTTAAAAGAAAAGAAGAGAAAAAAGGATGACGAAAATGCCAAAGTAAGCTTTATACAAAAATTTTATGTTTTTTCACATCTTTTAATTAGAACATCTTGAAATAAACACATCGGAGTTCAAGCTAAGCGCTCGTTTTCGGAGCGATTCATATTATAAGTATTATTTCCATATATATTTTGTTTTTTATGGGAAGCAAATTGCAGAAGCAGTATAAATAATTATAGTGCTGTTGCTTTTTAAATAATGCTACATTATTTGCGAAGAACTTCATTGAACTATAAAAAAAATATTAATTTAATTCAGATTAATTACCAATTAATAATTCAATAATTTGGAAAATCAAATTACTTTTATAATGGGTAATTTAAAAAATTACATTTTCAATTTTACTGATAATGGGTGGTTTTATTTCTAAAATGATCAGTTAATTCGTCAATTAACAATTTCAAAATTAAAATTGTGAATTACTTCTCTAATTAATAATTGTAGCAATAAAATTACCACATTCTTTATTAACTGGTAATTTTAGTAATAAAATATTCAATTTTTTAATGAACTCATAATTTGAGGAGGAAACCTTCAATTCTCTTAATAATTGGTAATATTATTATTAATAGACTAATTGATAATTTCTATTTGCTAATTAATAATTTCTCAGTGGTAGATTAATGCTTAATTATATTTTTTATGGTTTAACCTTGTGAATATATTTTTGCATAATAAAGCAAAAAATTTTGAAAAAAATGTGAAATATAACAAAAGATTATGCAATCATTTATATAAACAAAGTAATTATTTTTACAGCTCGCAATCAACTCCTTTTTATAACGTATTATTAAGACTGCGCAAAGTGCATAATAAAATATTTCATATTCAATTATGCCGTTCTTAAAATCAACATATATCTTCTTCATTTAGAGTACCAGTTTCCTTTTACATTATTTTATAATTATAGATTGCAGAGTTGATAAAATTTACTATCTGATATTATTTTGTTTTAATTTTTTGGTTATTAGCAGTTTTCTGCGAATTATGATTCAAAATCATCACTTTGCTCCTACTGATAAAAAGATGCCTTTTTGGGTTCCGTAGAATACAACTACGAAAACTCTATTTTAGCACTTTGGAAATTTTTCTTAAAACTTTTTATTTACTTGTTAGATCCAGACATTTTCAGAATTGATACAACGAACACTTTAACACAGTAAATAATTAGCTACAGTTGCTTTTTAATATAAAATATGTTTAAATAAAGGAACTAACATCTACAATATAAAAAAAATCAAAGACTAAAAAATTAGATATTAAAACATCTAACGTAAATCCTCTTAAAATTGATGAGGAACCCATGCACCGCTGATATTGAGGTATAAAACATTCATAACTACAATTTTTTTACATTAAATATTAACAGGATTCGAATAGCAGAGGTCCCATAATTGCAGACAAACCGTAACATCTAGTTAAGTCTATGAATCGATAAATACATTTTAGTTTTATTTAACTGACTTTCAATAAAAATGGCAATCAATTCAAGGTATATATTTTTTATGTTCGTTCACTGATACCTGACAGGCGAGAAATATTTAAATATCTTCTTTCTTCCATTAGCCTTGTGGCGCCCATAAGTATAAGCCTTCTTCAATAGTCGCCATCTTTTTCTGTCATATGTTGTTCTTATCCAGGGTAAACCTGCAATCCTTTTAACATCTCCAGTACGGTATACGTCAGTTCCATCTTTGATCTTTAAGTCGTGCTATGCTTGCCATTATATTGGTTACTTTAGTTGTTCGTCTTTTAAATGCGTTTCATTTTTTGTTTAAAGTTCACTTATCATACTTCTCGCAATTGTTCTTTGATTTACTTTCAATTTGTTCATATCTTTCTTGGGTGGTCCAGGTTTGTGTAATACAGGAAATCACTGGGAGGATATATTCATCGTATATTCCCCTTCGTCAGTGCATTATTTTTTTCCTGGTTAGCATGTTCTAAAGTTTGAAAATGCGGCCTATTCTAGCCCCGTTTTTCGATCTATTCCGTTTCTTTATTTAGTTTCCAACTCCGCAAGCAGGCGGTAAGAGAGGAGGATAGAGAGGAGTAACAAACTTGATGAAAAAAACCTGGGTTCTTCTTGCTCGAATAATAGTACCATCTATCTAAGGGTCTTGACAGAGTATGGCGAAATCAACTACGGACAGAGTAGACGGATTGCTTATAAGGTGAAGATTGGTCCTTAAAGTCCTGTATGATATCTAGTCTAAGGGAAGAAAACCCTATATACAAATTACCTGCTGTTCCAAGTTGGACATTAAGGCGATGGACCAGTAATCTATCACTTGTAAAAATTATTAAGACTAAAAAAAATTTAGCCTCGAGAAATTCGTAAGACCTAAGAACAAGAATGAGTTTTGGCACTTGAAATGTTAAAAATATTAGAGGAAAAACTAAATCTATTGTTGAGGAATTTCAATACCTAAGAACTAATATAGCAGTACTTAGTGAAACAAAAAGAAGCACGAAAATGTTTGAGATTTATTATTAAGTGATAGTGGTGGATGTTTTGTAAGCATTAGGCATTCGCTGGCTAACATCTCTGCTATTTAAGTTGTTGGGCCTCCTTGCAATTTCAATGGCTTCCCTTATAACTCTTGTGGACAGGTTTTTACATCTCGATAGCATTTTTGTTCCTGAGAAATTTATCTTATGTCCTGTGTTTAACCAGTATTGGGCCAGAGAAGAAGTTGTTTTTTGCTTGACAGCGTTTATATGTTCGTCTCTACTGGCGCTTATTTTACGGTTGGTTTTTCCTACGTAAGATGAGCTGCATTCTCCGCATGGAATTTCGTAAACTCCCTAGTTTTCTGCAGAGATCTTTCACTTTACGGTCTGTGGTGAAAATGGTTTCAATGTTGGGTCTCCTAAGAAATTTTGCGATCTTGTCTGTGGTGCCGACTTACATAAGGAACAAAAGCTTTGGAGCTATTCTCTTGGTTTTCGCGATTTTTTGTGCCAAGTGTTTGTTTTTTAGAGCCTTGTCTATATGTTCTTTTTTATAACCGTTTTTTGTTAAGGCATCTTGCAGTATGTTCATCTCTTTGTGGTAATTTTCTTGATCTATAAGGGACTGTGATCGAAACGCAAGTGATTTCACCACTGCATATAATTGGGCGGAGTGGTGATGTGAATCGGCGTTGAGGTATCTGTTGGTGTGAGTGGGCTTTTTGTAGACAGTGTGCGAAAGCAAGCCATCCTCTTTTCTTTTTAGTAGAATATCTAGACACGGTAGTTTTCTTTCCTGTTCTGTCTCCATGGTGAATTTGATTTTTGATGTATACTGTTTATGTGATTTAGGAAACTTTTGAGATTCCTTTCTTCATGTTGCCAGATAACGAATGTGTCACCTACGTAATGCAGCCACAGTCGTGTTTTGTGTGAAGAGGTCTCCGAAGCTTTCTATTGAAAGAATATCCAACATAACATATATATATATATATATATATATATATATATATATATATATATATATATTCTGTCCCATGTCATCAGGCTTGAGTTTAGTTCTTGCTTTATACTTTCGTGATTTTTGGCTTATTTTCAGTGTGTTTAATTCTTGTTTCATATCGTGTAAGTTTTTGGTCATATCTTCTTTTTGTTCTTGTTTCATGTCTTCTTGACTTTTCTTCACATCTTCTTTGCTTGTTTTCATGTCTTGTATCATCATCAATATCTGATTTGAACTAGTTTGAAGTTGCTTTTTCATTTTTACTTTCCGTTTTCTGGTTTCTACTGGCATACATTTTCAATTTACTTTTTTTTTCTGTAATCTCTTCTAGATTTAATTCCACTTCCGACACCAATTTGTTCCGGACGGCCTGTATGCTCTTTTTTGCGGATACCAGAAGATTCTCGAATCTTCTAAAAGGATTTTCATAATACATGGTGTAATAAAAATTTTACGTTTTCCGATTTTGTCTAAATTGATATTGCATTGTTCTTGGGGCGTATAGAAAATCAATATGCAGTATAAAATATATCGAGCTAAGAAATTTACGTCTCAAGTTCTTTAAATATCGATATTAGAATGCTTTGGGGTCTATATTACCCATCTAACATTAATTTGAAATTTAAGATAGTGGATTTACTATGATAAACTAAATATTTGTGTGACAAAATTTCAATGGTATTTGGAGAAGTCTAAGAATCAAGGAATTGTTAGTGGTTCATTTTAGGGGATTACAACTTTGGATAAAATGGGTATTTTTTGCCACTTTGGAATGATTGCGAGGTACACTAATCTCGATTAGAACTTAGTTCAAATAATTTATCAATATCATAATGAATTCAAAATTAAAAATCGAAAAATAAAATTAAAAAAAAAAATTGACCCAACTTCTAAAAGTGCACTAAAAAGTGAAAAATAACTATAAATTTTTATATGAAATTGAAATTTTTGATGTCGGCACCAAATTATTTCTAAATCAAATAAATAACTACTAATATATACAAATTATGGTAAGAAAGCAATTACAAAAAAATTATTTTTAATCTGTTTATGCGAATCCCATTTTGTCAGGCGCTGACTTCAAAAATTTCGTCTGATATAAAAATTTATAGTAATTTTTCACTTTTTAGCGTACATTTAGAAGTCGCTTCATTTTTTTTATAACATTTTTTTTTCCATTTTCCAGGTTGTAACATATAATTATTCAACTCTTAAAATACATAATCTAAGTTGCATTTGATAGATAAAAAAATTAGAAGACACGAAACATGTATAATTTATTTTTAAATATCTGGTAATTCCATTTTTACTAACAAAAAATTGTAAATTTATAAAATGGACCTTATCGATAGATATGTCGACAAAAACTGTATTAACTAGAATATTTCATAACGTTATGTGGGGTGATTTTGCTAAAACATCCAAAAACTTACATTCAAAATATTACCGTGGACATTTATATGAAACGTGCTGATAAATAATGTATATGACAACCTTGAACGCAGAATATACGCCCCATTATAAAACACTACGAGCCGTTTTCCTTGAAATGGTAAATTTTCTGCGACTACTCTCCATGAAATGTCTTTTATACAGGAAGAAATAATGCTTTATTTTTATTATTTTAATGTACTGTGAGCGCGTTTAAAACACCGTTAAATATGAATTTACGATTCATGAATATGAATTAAGGTAAACATAAGGTGTTTACCAAGTCAAGACGCCCAGCCGAGTTTGAAGTTGCAAAAAGGAATACAGAATAAGAAAAAATGCTATTTAATGATCTAGAAAGCAGGTTTTGTAGATAATGGATTTAAGACATACAATATATTTTATAAATATACAGTGAGAAGCACGGCAAAATATTGTAGATAAAATACCACATATACTTTTTCAGTAATTGGTGGATTTTTAAATATGATTAAAGGGGCCGTAAAACATAGAATATCATTTGCATACCATATTTTAACAATTTTTTTTATATTTAAATATTCTTTAAATTTTTTAATAAACTTGAAAATATCAATCAACCCGTAAAATAATCAGCAAGACTTGCGGGAACAGTCTTCAGTGCTTATGGTCACCTTCTGACTGTGAAGATTGTCTCTGAGAAAGGTAAAGAATATAATCTATCCTTAAGATTAGCTTTTATTGATAATAAAAAGCCCTTGATTTGATAGAGCAATAGGCAATAATGAAAGAATTAAATTGTCTATGAATAGACTCTAGATATTCGAACCTAATCAAAGAAATATACCGAAAGTCAACATCGACTCTAAAGCTATATATATATATATATATATATATATATATATATATATATATATATATATATATATGGACATATATATTTTAACGGATTTTATAGCAGTATATATTTCATAGTATTAGTTTGTCTTTCTAGTTTTTAAGGTTTAATGTTAATTTTCTATCAATTCATAATTTACTTAATAATTAATTTTACCTTTAATAAGTTCCTGTGAAAGAAGGTCTGCAACTTTTTAGACAATTCTACTTTCTTATTTTTGACATAGAACACCTATGACAGAAGATCTAGAAATTACCAGACTATTCCTTTTTCTTATTTTTATTACACCATGTAGTCTTTCATATTGTGTCTTATCAACCTAATAGATGTAAAAAATAACTTCATATTCGTAATACACGACCATGAAAACCCGCTAATACCAAATTTCAACCCACCATATTGGATCCGCCATGTTAAATTTCAAAAAATAATTTTAACGTCTTAATCTAATTTAAATCTAAACCCTTCCAAGCTCCTTAGTACCAATTTTGGATGAAATCCGGAAATGTAAAATTTCTAGACCATCATATTGCATCTCACATATTAGATTTTTCTTACAATAATTTTGTATTCGCTATTTACATCCTTAAAAACGATTCAGTCCCAAAACAAAATCAAAAAATGTAAAATTTTTAGTCCGCTATATTGGATTCGCCATATTGAATCCTGAAAAAATTCTTTTAAATTCATAATTTACATCCTCAAGAACCTCCATATCAGTTTTCCAAAAAATCGAGAAATGTAAATTTTTAGGACACCGTATTGAATCTGCCAGATTAAGTTTTTCAAAAAATATCTTAAATTCATAATTAACACTAACAGATATCCCCTAATAGTGTTTTTAGACAAAATCGAGAAATGTAGAGTCTTTAATCTGCCATCTTGGATCCACCATAATTATTTTTTTTTAAATAATTTTAAATTCGTAATGTTTGATTCCAAAAACTCCCCCATACCAATTTTGGAGAAAATTGGAAAAATTTTTTTTGTCCGCGATATTAGATCCGCCATATTGAATTTTTAAAAAATATTTTGGATTCGTTATGTGCAACCCCGAAAACTCCCCCATGCCAATTTTGGAGAAAAATCAGACAAAACTGTTTTTTGCCGCCATATTGTCAGCGCCATCTTGAATTTTACTGCACCCATTTTATCAAAAAAAAATTTGGGTTCACCGCAGCAACTTCCTGAATATGACGTAAAAAAATTAATTTAAATCGGTGACGCCGTTCTGGAGTAATCGGTTTACTTACATAAAAAAAATACATGGTCGATGAATTTTGAACTTCCTTCTTTTAGAAGTCGGTTAATTAGCAAAATAATATTGATACTTATCAAAATGCTTCTATCTAGTAATAATAAGCAATGACTAGAGCACACATCTACAGAAAAAAGGTATTCTCTAGAACGTAATCATTCAAATCAGCTCCAATGAAAAATGTACAACTCCAGGCCAGAACATACTACTCTATTATTGTAGAAATATCCATAATTCGATATCGAGGGATTTTCTTGGATAAGGTGAGTAGTACCAAAATTTCAGTACGAAATAATCGTCCTCCTTTCAGGTAGATAAAAAGGGAAATAATATATAAAACAGATTATTTCCTACAAATACAACTCTGGCCTTCCTCCATATGCGTTTCGATTACCTCATGGTCTCGTCAGTGAAGCTGTATCGAAACAAGAACAACATTCGCAGGAAACAGCTGCTATATAAAATATAAATTCCGAGACATGTCGGCAGAATATTAAAAACTTGTCGACTTCGATATCAGACTGAGAAATGTCGCCTGCTGACATATCTCGGGATTTATATTTTTTATAGCAGTTATTTCCTACGAACGTTGTTCTCGTTTTGATACAGCTCCACTGCCTCAACAGAGGATAACATATAAGTAACTATTTAAACATAGCCGAGAGATTTATTTATTTCTTACTGAAATCTTGATTCTTAAATAACATGTCGGCGTTCACAGGTGTACCGAAAGATGGGAACCGTGCCTTCCACAGCCCTCTTAAACTGAGTAACAGAATTCGTTTCGAACATTGCAAACCCACGAGTGTTGCATGCGGCCTGGATTTCACTTTGCTTCGATTTTTCCTATTAGCATAGTTTTCAGAGGGTTGAAAATAGGTTCTTGTAAGATACTATGTCCTTACTAGTCGACATCTCAATAGCCTTAATTCTATTCGAGGACTACTCGTGAGCGTTCAGTTAAAGGTAGTTCCTGACGAAGAAGATACTTACTAAAGTTGGCAAATATTCTTAGAGTCACTGTTACTCTTACTTTACTTTATTTTTCAAGTCTGGATTTCTCTCTAATATTAATTAAGGTTTTCGGTCCAGTAACGGGCTACGCCGATTGCTGAATCGCTGACCAACCATAGACCGTCGAGGGTGCAGGTTGAGGGACACCTAGGGCATGACAGAAGATGTTCCATATTTTGTTGTTCTCCACACTCACATAGATCTCTATTTATCGTTTGTAGGTTCACTTTCATTTTGTTTGTCTTTACAGAGGCTACGCCGGTTCTAATACGGTTTAAAGTTCTCCAGGTCTTCCATTCGAGACCACTATCAGAGGGTCTGTCTTCTAGGGGTAGTGGGTAATTTTCTGGCGGGTCGATTGTCACAAGTCGCATGAAGCTTTGTCTGGAGTTTAGACTACGTGTTATACAATGTGTGGCATTCATCAAAGGCTTGTTTAAACATTTCTAGATATTCAGCAGCTGTTCTGCGTTCGTTGAGTGAATGAGTGAGAAACCTTCCGCCCTGTATAGAGGGTTAAGTGGGGTAGGTTTAATCCATACGGTTATTGTTCAGGGCTACATTAACTTGTTTTATGTAGGCTGATCGGTTCCAGACTGGGCAAATATTCTCCTATTAAACAACACATTACCCGTGCGGTTATTCTCAAAGTGGCAGGCGCGCGCCCTAACTGCTTCCAGCCAGTTTTCTTAGTAAGGCGTTCCTAGTAGCGATTTTTTGTCTTACATTATGACAGTGATGCTTATATGTTAGAAACTTATCTAACGTTACTCTGAGGTATTTACGCTAATTTTGACTTTCTGGTCGCTGTCCCACCTATCGTCGAGTGTATTACCTAGGTGCTTAAATTTAGAGACTCTTTTAATTTGTTGATTATTGATGTAGAGTTGTGCATCTTGGTTCTTATAATCACTAGCTTCTTGTTGCTAATGTTTATACTGAGTTAAATATTGTTTCGATACTATCATATGTTATAGTTTTTAGTCCGAAGTCGGTATACAAATTTAACGGTTATAAATGAAGGAGCAGACCACTTCAATATACTGAAAGATAACATGCAATCTTCTCGTCAAATTATCGTGTAAGCCTCTAATATAGTATATCTTTCTTAAAAGTGTTATTAAGTGATCCATCGAGATGTCGCCATTGTGTCTTGTTTACTGTTTTTTAATTTTAGAATCTATTAATAGAACACAGTTACGAAATTATGGTTTATACCGAACGTAGTGGCGTGATGAGTCCCATGCTAGGACGAAACAGCTCTGTGAAAACTTTTATAGAAGCTTCCAGTAATTACCTAATGTCTTAGTTTACAAAGAGTCTTACGTTGTGCTTTCCTGAAAGGTTGTAGTAAGTTTAGACGTAATCTGTCCGTTAGTATTTATCATGGAAATTAGGTAATTACTGGAAGATTCCAAGAAAGCTTTCAGAAATATTGTTTGAAAGATTATAGGAAGCTATTCCATACATGCCTTAGTACAAAAATGTAATGTCGAGTTAGTGTGTTGACGAAAACATACTATGATCCTATGTATACGGGGTGTTTGATACATCAATAGAAAGTTTGGAAGAGGTGATAGAGAATGTTATTTTGAATAATGTATTCCATATATGCCTTAGTACAAAAACGCACGGTTGTCAAGTTACAGCATATTTTATAATTTTTCGGTTTTCGGGTAATTGGTCATTCAAAATTTATTTTTTTTAATACTGGTATACTTTCTCGGTTTGAAATATATTTTTTTCTTATTCTTTGGTTCATACACCATAATAACAACAAGAGGACTAAAATTAAAATAACACACAGAAAACTGTGCACTCAAAAATTTTATTCATCTACGAAAATTCAAATTTCATTCTTAGATTTGAGTGGGGTTTTTTTCTAACAGTGAGAGAAATAAATGCAGTCAATTTATATTAAAAATAAATTTATTGAATTACCTTGACAGTGGTTTGTCACCGTATAAATAAAATAATATATACATTAAATTCAGGGAAGATATTCTATTAAGGAAATTAATAATTTTCTCTATTCACTTTTTCTTTATATAATTACAATACAAAATATCTAATGAACGTTCTGAACGCTTAAAAGATGAATTTTTGTATTTCTGTTCACCCGGCCGGTAATTGTTATTTCTAAAATAAACATAAACAAAATAAAATCACCAACAGATAAACAACCAGTTTTTTTAGCCAGCTATACAGATAATATCGGCTTTAGTGCTGGTCGCACACGTCTTGCATTTATGTTATATACCAGTTCAGTGTCCACTTGCTAAATTTAAAACTGCCTTATTAACAAAACGATGGCCACTTTTTCCAATATAGAATACGCTGATATAATTTTCATGTATGGTAAAGCAGAAGGCAATGCAGCTGCAGCTCAACGACTATACCGAGATCGATTTCCTGGAAGAAGAGTTCCCAATGTACAGTTTTTATTAACACACACAGAGAAAGATTGCATGCAGACAGACATGCTGTAGAAGTAAAATAACAAATTTTGGATTCATTTGATGCACATCCAACCACGAGTACTAGAAAGGTAGCTAATCAACTTAACTTGTCTACTTGGAAAGTGTGGAACGTTTTGAAAGTTGAAGGAAAACATCCATTCCATAACACCTCGGTTCAAGGCCTTGAAGAAGGTGATCCAGCACGGAGAATTCTGTTCTGCCGTTATTTGTTAAATGCTGATATTGAAGATGGACTTTTCTTAAAAAGTATTTTATGGTCCGATGAATCAAAATTTTTTCATGAGGGAATCACCAACTTCCACAATCTGCATTATTGTTCTGATGAGAATCCGCATATGAAAAAAGAAATATCCTTCCAACAGAAATTCAGTGTAAATGTATGGGCAGCGGTAATCAGAAGAACTTTCACTGGGACATATTTTCTTCCTGAACATTTAAACGGAGACAATTACTTAGAGTTTTTACGAAATGAAATGCTGAACATCGTGGATGAAATACCATTGAACGTAGGAGACAGAATAATTTTCCAGAACGACGGATGTCCAGCACATTATCGGCTTGACGTAAGAGATTTTTTAAATGAAATATTTCCTAATCGTTGGATTGGAAGAAACGGTCTCATATTGTGGCCTACGAGGTCCGCATACTTGACGCCTATAGATTTTCACATCTGGGGACGTATGAAAGAACTTGTCTATAAAGTTGAAATAATGGACCGTAATCAAGTGATTGAAAGAATTAATGAAGCAGGTGTCACACTTAGGGAAGAAATGAGACTAGGCGTAACCTCCACCCAAATGGAGAAAAGGTCCCGAAAATGTATTAGAAATAAGGGCTTACATGTCGAACATAACATGTAAAATAATACTTAACGTGATTTTGGAAATTTTAGGAAAGTAAAAATACACAGAGAAAATTGTTAATTTCGTTAATATGAATAACTTCCCTGAATTTAATGGATTTAATATTTTATTGATACTGGTTTCGATAAACCACTGTAAAGGTAATTCAACAAAGTTATTTTTAAAATAAAATGAATGCATTTAGTTTTCTCATTGTTAGAAAAAAACATCACTCAAATCTAAGAATGATACTTGAATTTTCATAGATGAATAAAATTTTTGAGTGCGCAGTTTTCTGTGTGTTATTTTAATTTTAGTCCTCTTGTTGTTATTATAGTGTGTGAACCAAAGAATAAGAAAAAAATATATTTCAAACCAAAAAATTATACCAGTATCATAAAAATTAAATTTTCAATCACCAATTACCAGAAAACCGAAAAATTATAAAATGTGCTGTAACTCGATAACCGTGCATTTTTGTACTAAGGCCTATATGGAATAAATTATTCAAAATGACATTCTCTATCACTTCTTCCAAACTTTCTATCGATGTACCAAACACCTGTATACATAGGATCATAGTCTGCTTTCGTCGACACACTAACCCAACATAGGAATCCTGAGTCCATTTTTATTTTAAGTCCTTATATTTTCTGTACATACGTTGAAAAATCTTACATGGAAATATTATAGCAATCCCTCTACGACAATTGCACAAAAGTCGCGCAAATAAAATTTGAAAGCGCACTTAGAGTGAAAATTTAAACGTACGTATTTGCAGGCACAGTCGTAAATAGCAAAAAGACCTTATTCACGACAAACCCATTTAACAACCTATAGCTGCAAAGAAATAATATGTTAAACTGTTCATAAAATAAAGCCCACATCATGAAAATTTAAGTAAACTGTTAAGATGCCGTTTATTTATTATTAAAGGTCAGAACTAAAATAAAGGCCGTTAAATATATCAATTTTCACGGAAAGCCGTTATGTTAGACCGTAAAACGAAAAAGGTCGGATCGCTGAAGAAAATCGCATTAACGCATTGTCCAGAATACGGAGGCCTGGTAAGAAACTTTAAAAGTGTGTTTAAGATTAACTCTCCCTCTTCAGATATTTTTAATAAGGAATGTGTAGGTCTATTGGGACCACACTTTAAAATTATTGGGAAGTATACAGAGTGACTTAAAAGAAAAGATTCACACCAAAGTTGGCAAAATTTTAATTTAATGACCTGCATATTATTGTACTGATAAAAACTTACATTTGATTTTATTATTATTAAAGCCTTATTCCTTATTTTATATTCTAATTTAACAGCCTTTAAAATTGTATTAACGTTTGCTTTACATATCTTATTATTGAAAATTAGGCGTTGACAGAATTGACGGTGTTATTACTTTTATATATGCTCCAGTGCCACAGGTAACTAAGGACTGTCATAAATCTAATTATGTTTCAATATTATAAGCTTTAATAAATTTACTGCAATAATAAAATTTCTCATAGTTCAGTTTAATTTCTGTCAGTGAGCAAAATACACCTTACGGTGTATCCGTAGTGATTTATCTTGTTTGCGCTTCTTCTTCTTCCTTTTTATATATAAGCAATTTGCTTGTTATTCTTCGTCTCTTTGCCTGATTTCAGTCTATTGCGAGGTTATCACTCCATGGTTTACGGGGACTTCTGGTACTCCTACGTCCAATTGGTGATTTGTCCCTCGTGATCTTTACTATTCTGTCGTCGGTCATGCGGTTGATGTCTTCGTTCCATTCCCTTTTTCTTTGTAATACCCAGTCATTGACGTTATCGACTTTACACACTCTTCTTATATCCTCGCTCCTATTCCGATCCATAAGTGTCCTGCCAGCTATCCTGCGCACCACTCTCATCTCTGTTGTTCCCAGTATTTGTTTTGTTTTCGAGGTTTCTGGTCTGGTTTCTGCAGTGTATGTTAGTATGGGTCTTATTGCTGTTTTATAAATTCTGGATTTAATTTCGATTCCAATATGTTTATTGCTCCATATGATACTGTTAGGACATGCGGCTGTTCTTGCTGCTTTCATGGCTTGTCCCCTCACCTCCGTTTCAACGTGCCCGTATCCAGATATTTATATTCCGAGATACTTGAACTTTATTTCCTGCTGTATAATTTTGTTGTCTATTTCTGGTTTGCATCTGAGTGGTGTTCTAGATGTAGTCATGGCTTTAGTTTTTGACGCTGATATATTCATGTTAAACTTTTTCTCTGTTATGTTAAACTGGTGCAGTAGTCTTTGCAAATCGTCTTTGCTTGCAGCTATTAACACTGCATCGTCGGCGTAGCACAGTATTTTGATTTCCCTGTCTCCCATTTTATACCCTTTCAATCTACGCACCTGCTTTATCAACTCGTCCATGATGATGTTAAATAGTAGGGGGCTAAGAGAGTCACCTTGTCGGATGCCATTATTTACTTCTATTTTTTCGGTCAATTCACCGTTTATCCTAGCTTGAATCGTATTTGCCTGATGTTTATTTTCAATCGTTTTGATAATGTTTTGAGGTATTTGTTTGTCGCAAAGTAGCTGTGTTACATCCTCCAGTTGTATACGATCGAACGCCTTCTCTAGATCGATGAAACACATAAAGGCTGGACGATTATATTCAATTGACTTTTCAGTTATTTGTCTTATAACAAATATGGCATCCGTGCATGACCTTCCCGACCGGAATCTCTGCTGTTCGTCTGCTGAGGAAGTTTGTTCATTAATTTTGCTTGTAAGAATTTTTGTGATTAGTTTTAACGAGGTGGAGGGAAGATTGATTCCTCTGTAATTAGCCGGCACTTTTTTAATCGCTTTTTTTTGAATAGGAGTATTATTGTGCTCGTCCTCCATTGTTTGCGCTTGTTTTTATATATTATTTGAGATAAGTGAGATACGGCTTCCACTTCTATATTTATTC
This sequence comes from Diaprepes abbreviatus, assembly GCA_034092305.1. Classification (NCBI taxonomy): domain Eukaryota; kingdom Metazoa; phylum Arthropoda; class Insecta; order Coleoptera; family Curculionidae; genus Diaprepes; species Diaprepes abbreviatus. The sequence continues at coordinate 309,168 of JASJET010000120.1, read as the reverse complement.
CGAAATCCTTAAACCAAGGCCCTTTTTCCTCAACGAAGAACTTATTGCGATGAATATTTACAATGCCTGAAGACATCAATATCTAGATAATAATGTTAAAAGCTCTGTTGAAGTGTGTTCTAAAATAACAGAAGTTGGAAAATCTACTCTGTACAGAATGCTGAAGGAGAAAAAGACTGAAATTTTTAGTGTTTCCAGGCCCATTCGGTAACAGGAAGACGAAAAACCCCGTTGGAAAAAGAGATGAAAACTGTAATAAGAAGAGTTGTAGATACATTTCATTATGAGAAGCAGATCCCAAGCGTCGACAAAATTCTAACTAAAATCAATAGAGATCTGAATTTGCCTGAAATTAAAAGAATTATGCTGTGAAAATTGCTCAAAGAACTTAATTTTTGCTGGAAAAAACCAGATAGGAAATCTGTTCTTATAGATCGTCCAGAAATTGTCTGTTGGAGAAGAAAATATCTCCGAACAATTAAGCAACATCGCAATATGGGCTCAAGTAAAAGGTAGAGTTGCTAGAAATAAAACAAGTTACAAAATTAGTGATTTAATTGAACATTGGAAAGATTTTTTGAATAAAGTTACTGCGGAAAATTGGAAAAAATGGGTGGACCAAATAATAAAAGAATAAAACAAAATGTGGAAACTCGATTTCAAGATCGGTGAGATAGAGGAACCAAATATAATTAATTTGAGCGAAAATAGCTCCACTGACTTTGATTACGAATCAGATATGGAATATTTATCAGTGTAAACACATTTTATTATTTAAATTTTTGTTTTTGTTGTATTTTATTGTTTAATGTTGTTTATGTATTTTTTACCTTTTTATATATTTTTATTTTAACGTGTCCCACTTTTTAATTTTATATATATTTAAGTCCCATTAGCCATAATTTCTTTATTATTTTATTATTGTATATATGTCTTTTTCTTAAACGTGTAGAATTAACACGTTTGTTTTTTTTTTTTTGGGGGGGGGGGCACCGGATTTCCATATAATAAAGTAAATTAAATAAAGATATCAGTGCAATAGAAATAAAAATAAGTAAGTCTAATTTTAACTACAACTTTAATTCTGCAGATGGTTTAAGAAACAAATAAACCGAAACCTTAAATGTCCTAAAAGTGTTTTTAATTAGTAATAAAAGGGCCGAGAGCCTAAAAAATTTTAATATTATATGGACGAATTTATTTTTTTATATATGTTTATCTTCTTGTATTTATGATAATGAGTATTCTATAAGTATTTAAATTATAACTTAGAAATTTTTGAGCGAATAAGGCTACATTTTAGTCAGAATAGGCCGAAAACGATTTCTATGCCAAAACTAAAATTAATCAAAATACAGTTGTAATTTGTGTTAACTATGGCAGAAGTGTCTATATTTTGTAATGTATTTGAATTATTAAGATATCATAAGAAATAAAATAATATTATTATAACACCTTTCTATTTTAAGTTTATTACCAAAATAATATTGTATGCCATAAATACTTAGTCATAAAATAAACCTCTTTCCGATGCCTATGACAATGATTAAAATCCTTTTTCACACTTCAGACCTCCAAGTATCTATTGTTATACAACCCAAATAGTCCATTATTATAGACAGATTTTGCCAAAAACACCGGATTAAAGAACACAGGTAGTTTGCGAAGGAAAAAAAGTGTCAAAAATGACTTATTACTCTCTCTAGTTCTTGAATAGACTATAGATGATATGTAATCACTAATCAGTTAAAAATATAGCTAGGTTAATAGCAAATACATACTTTATTAGAAAGATACCAAACTTATTTTAAAAAATTTTAAAAACTAATATTTCAACAAATGCTCCAACTGATGTCTCTATTTTTCAATGCATAAGAGAACTCTTTTCTGAAATGACTGTTTAATTAATGTATTTAGTCTTATAAAAGGAAAAGGTGTTCTTATTCCTTCTTCTATATTTTAGAATGTCCTTAACGTTATATCATAAACAAAATTTTTAATATATCCCCATAAGAAAAAATCAGGACTTGTTAGATCGAGAGACCTAACTGACCAATATTGTGTTCCTCCATGCCCTATCTACCTTTTGGGATATTGAGCATCTAATACATTTCTCGTGTTAACTTGGAAGTGCGCAGAAGGACCATCTAGTTGCAGCCACATGCTTTCTCGAATAAGCGGTGAAACATTCTCTAAAAGTACATATAAATTGTGCTTAATAAATTTAAAGAACATGGCGCCGTTTAAGTGGTCAGCGAAAAATATAGAGCTACCACACGTGTTCCAAGTATTCCACCGCACACATTGACAGATCAGCTATGCTGAGGATCGACTGTTCCAAATAAGTTAGGATTTACACCACAGTAATAATGGAAATTATGCCATTTGTCTCTTCAAAATCACTCACAGCCTTCGCGGAATAAAACACCACACCTTTCGCTGATACTTTCAATACTTATATTAACTAATTATTGACACAACTAAAACACAATCTTATTACTACTTCCTAATGTGTTCACTATTCAAATACAACTATACAATTAACTTAAAACTCTTATCCTATCCCTATTCATATACCTATAGAAATTCCTATACAAATTTTAAGCAGTTGAGATCTATCTAGAAATATAACTCATCGACATAATATTCCCTTCAGTACATTATAATAAAGATCACATCAGAATATTTGTATACGAGTCGTCGGACTCGACTGAATTCAGTCAAGTCAAGGCAGTAATAGGGTTAAAAATGTTATGTTCATTCTTCTAGCTGGACTTTTAAAAATACTATTGAAAAGTTAATATACAAGAGAGTTTGTGATTATAATTGGTTTGTAATGTAATTAATTTTTATTTAAAACAAAAATCCCTGTTCTTAGTAAATCCGCCGAAACCTTGAGTTGAAAAAGATTCGAAAGAATCGAAACGTTCTGAAATATAAAATATATATACAATAAGTATGACTACTTTAGATATGTAGTTTCAATATAAAAATGAACCATATTCCCAAGAAGATAACCAACTATATATATATATATATATATATATATATATATATATATATATATATATATATATATATATATATATATATATATATATATATATATATATATATATATATATATATATATATATATATATATATAAACCTCGTGGGGACTACAAACTTTGAAACTAACTCGCAGTCCTTTAAATACTATAGTAAAACGTACTCTTCCTTTCGTGAAAGCTGAGATCAAGGTTTTCAAGAGACCTTCATACAAATTTGATATCTGAATTTCTATAATTAACACTTTTCAAAGTATTGAGAATAAGGATTTTCTGGATTCAATTCTGCTTTAGTAGGCTTAAATATGAGCCGTTATTATGTTACAAAAGACCGAAATCAATTTTGAATTAAGCTATTTGTCTTTTAGTAAAAATATTTAAGATAACATTTTTAAAAAAATTAATTTCTCTAATTCATTTAGAAAATAATAAAAATTTAGAACTCTATCAATAATCTTTAAAAATGTACATCCTTTAAAAGTAGACGACCCGTATCTTCATTTCAGTGATATTAATAGTGGTACCTCTTATTTAAATCTATCACTATATATAACAATTTTGTTTAATATGCTTACAAAATTATATTTAAAAGGGTTACGTTTATTCTCACAGTACAGGCCTCCAACAATTCGGCGAGCCAACCCGTCTAAATATATAAAAGATGTAGGAAAATTTAACAGCAAAAATGGGAATGTTAAAAAAAAGATCATATTTCAAGGCGCTGCTGCTGCAAAATTGACGATGTAATTTTTTCTACGAGACGTAGAGCTAGCAATACTAATTTTAGAATCGGAATATGAGTTGACCTGATTCGTATATTGTACATAAATGTACTTTTTAGAAAAAGACATTTTTTTATAAACAATCTATATAATTTATGATTAAATAACTAAAGAAAGTATGAAAAATTAAAATTCGACTACACTAAAAGCAAGGAGAACAAATGGAAAGTATCAAACAAAACGCTTTCTTGAAGAATATTCCTGAAATAAATAGTTAGTTGCTCCCCTTAAGAAAACCTATTTGTTATTATTTAAACCTTTTTATATACTTTTTCGATTAAGTGAAATCTAGGCAAATGATTTTTTTAATTTCATAACATGCCCCCTATTTGGAAGTCGAAGAATATGATTTTGGTCTTAGTTTCTGACAATTTTACCTCATTTTTTTCAAAAAACACTGCGCACGTCAAGGTCATTCTATTTCTTGAAAAAACACCGAACTTCTGTAATGGTTATTGACAGTACTAGTAAAATACATTTTATGTAATATATTTCAAGTATTTTTGCGGTAATTTTAGCAAACACATTAAGAAAATCCAAAATATAGTTCCTAACCTTTGTTGACACTTTTACTACTTAAAAAAATAAATATATGTAGCTACATAGCGAGATCTAAAATGATATCATATAGTAAACTCATTTTTTTTTAATTATAAAATTTGGTCATTTCAGTCAAGAACATATTTTAATTTTTTAAATTTGTGTAAGTGTAAAATTAATCCTAAGGTTAAATTTAAGTATAGTTACCAAGAATCGCAACGCGCCTTAAAAAGCTTCAGGTACTGGAAAACTTCATATAGAAATGTTAAATACTTTCAATGAGAATTAAAATAACTATATATAATAAACCAATATATAATTTTGTTAACAAAATAACAAAGTTATTATTATGAATTACTGTCTTCCTCTATTACAGGATCAATATCAGTGGTAGAAAATACATGAGAAAAAATTTGAGATGGTCTAATAATATTCAATGTATATCTAGCATTACTAAAATAATACATACCTGCTGCAATGCAAGAACAGGAGCCGACAGTCCTTAGTCCATTAGCACAGTCTTAGGCATGACGTAAAATACCGCTGTACTCAATAGAATCAGGTAAGAACTCAATGTAATATTTATAGGTTTTTTATTTATATGTCTGGACCTTATTAAAATAATGTTAGGCTTCATTTTATTGTCCTCCAAATTAATATTATTGGAATAGTCTATTAACCCAGCCAAATAACATATGGCTTGACCTAACTGATTGATATCTGAAAAAAAATCTTAAGGTCTCTTTCAGTCATTTCTGGAAAAATTATTGATCAGTAGTACAAATAGTGAGGGGTTTACATAAAGGTGTTTCTTTTGGTCTAAATATGACTTTATTTGGTACCATTTATTTTTGCCGTAAGACCCTTGCCGACTTATAATATGGAGCATTTATAGACTCTAATCTGTAATAGTTAGGCGAAAACATGTCGTAATTATTTGAGAAGTATATTTAACTAGAGAAAAATATGATTAATTGATATGCAATATGTTTGCCAAAAAATGTTAAAAATCTACATTAATTTTCCCTATACCTGAAGTCTTTTAACGCGCGTTGTGATTCTCGGTGACGTAAATCTCGATTGTCAAAGGCTGTTTTCCCTTGAAAATAAGTCTTAGAGAATAACTAAGTATGTTGGCATCCATTTAGCGATTTGCATTTATGGGTATGTCCTAAATAATTGATAAGAATATAAAAAAAAAGTTTTTTGAATTTTTTAGTGTGGTTCCACCAAAAAAATCATTATTCCATGAGCGGCTTTCGAAAGAATGAAAAAAAGATACACAAAAAATCATTATTTTGGACTTGGCCAAAAATTTTGAACCTAACCTAAAAAAGGATTGAAAAATTAAAGAAAGATTTTTTGGGCCCGATTTTCGCTCCAAAAATCTGCAAAAAATCATGTTGTTTGCAACCAGAGAATACACCTCTGTGAATTTTTTCAGATTTCTTGATGCAAAATTACGTCCGTAAAAAAAACTGAATATAACCTCTTTAGACCGTTATAGGGCATATGGGAAGCTGAAAATTTGCACAGAGACATCTTTTGATATTGGTTATCGAATGCGGTAGCAAATCGTGGGGGCAGATTTGACCATTTTATCCCGCTATAGTCTTTATGAAATTTTGTGTAATATGTAAAAAAATCAGACCTCAAGTGAAACGTATTGTTATGTGTTTTCCGAAAAACTAAAAAAAATGTTGAAAACCAAATCTAGAATCATACTTTATAACCTTGAAATAGGAATTATAGAAAAAAAATTTCAAAAAAAAGTTTTCCTATATTTCACTTAATCGCAATAATTACCAGATTATATTATTCAATTACCTACCAGTGTATTTAATTCGATATTAAAGTTAAACTTGAAGTATTAAAAACTTTTTTGAGAATGACTCATAATTTATATGAAAGATAATCTTTCACCAAATACCGATATCCGAAACTGCTTTATAAATTCGTCAGAATTTTTAATAAGAAAAACTAATTAATTTGTCCGGTCTGGATTTATATCAGATTATTCTGTCAAAGAGCAAGGGCTGAATATTGTAAGAATAAAGGGAAAAGAAATATAAACTTTTTGTGGATGTGTCAAAATGTCATAAGTACGTTAATCTTTTGAAAGTGATAAAAGAAGGGAGCAAGAAAATTTGACTTATCAAATCAGTCTTCCTGAAAAGTGTTCTAACTAATTCAGGTACTGAATATAGAAATTTTGTTACATTATACTCGTTTAACAGATGCGTAAAGTTACATGTCATATTACCTAAAAGCATCGTCAAGTGCATCTTAGATACACAGTTAGGTTTGTACGTTTTTAGTTTTTTTCTGTAGTTTAGTGACACGTCTGTCTTTAGGTTAACTTAAAGCATGTACTTGTAAAATGTTATCACAAAGATGAGTTTCTTGTCAATGAGTATATTGAATCATCTAAGATTATATTTCAAATAATCGTTGATAATGTTTCATAAATTATACCTAAAGTTCATAATTTCTATTGGTGACTCATTTAATTCCGGTCACCAAAATGACGAAGTGGCAGAATAAACATCTCATGCAACTATAATTGATTTAAAACTTTGCCGCTCTATGAACAGGGCAGGAACTAGAAGCTTAAAACGCATTGTTGTCATATTTCGTGAGCCTTAAATAGCAATCAGCAGATCGCATTTAAAATAATACGTTGATGCCGATCAACATGTACTTGGTATCTTATGGCGAACATGGATATTTAGTGTGATCCTAGTACTAAAATTATATCCATAATACAGACAGTACAATAAGTATAAGTCTATAAATCAATCACAGATAATTGTAAATAAGCAATTTGAAAACAGAATAATTGCAGTAAAATATATGAAATTTGTCTTTCAGGTGATCATAAAAGGTCGAGTATAATAAGGAGAATTGTAATACATTAGTTGTTGGTTTCGGTAAACAGAAAAATACCGGAGATTTAGTTATCCCTGTAACATGAAAATAAACTCTCGCGAGCAAGTCAGTTGCCAAAATATTGTTATTAACCAGTTTATACAAAAAATCATGCGAGCCACATTACTGCGCTTCTCCAGAGTTATGAAATTAAATCTTGTCAACAGGCTTCCGCCAGGTAAAGTAGACAGTGGATAAAATCCATCTAATTTAAAACTTAAGAATCTTAAAAAACGATACTGAATTTTTTCTAGTTTTTCAGAGTGTGCATGGTAATATGGATACCAGATAACTGAGGCATATTCCAATTTGCTTCGTACAAGAGAATAATATAACGTGCTTATGACGTGGAGCAACTGAAATCCATGACTAGATCTTACTGGAAAGCCCAGCGTTCGGTAAGATTTCGATACTGTATCATTAATATGATTGACAAATGTGGGTCTGCAGTCAAACGTGACTCCTAAGTCCTTAATACAGTTAACTCACCTTAAGAAAAGCACCATTGATCCCATAATCATGCAGCAGAGGCATTTTACTTCTTGAGAATGACAACATTGCACTTGCCTACATTTAGAGGCAGTTTGTTTTTAGATACCAAGCATTTAATTTCATGAGATCCAGTTTAAGACTTAAGCAATTGCCCGAATTCATTTGTCCCGGAATATCTTTAAATCGTCTGCATAAAGTAGGCAGCTGTTATTCAACCCATATGTGCTATCGTTAATAAAAACGTTAAAAAGGAAGGGACCCAAAACGGATCTTTGAGAAACACTCGACGTTACTACAAAATTACTAGATCTATGACCACGGTATTCAACATAGCGAGAGTGGTTTAATAGGTAGCTTTCAAAAAATCTAATAAGATTGTCATTAAAACGAAAGTCCGACAACTTGGAAAATAAAACACCATGATCAAGTCGATCAAACTCTTTGGAAAAATATATGTAAACTACATCGACCTCAGTGCCATAATCAATACGCTCTGAGACATACTGCGCAATAGGACATTACCATACTTTAGCGTTGTGTAAAAAAATATTATAGTGTATTTTAGTATGTATATATTTGGTGTATATATTTGTAGTAAACTATAAATATTATATTAACGATCCTCAACTAGTGGTGTGTCTACAAAAAAAATAATCAGTTGATGTTAAAAGAATGAATATTGATTAAAAATGTTTACCATGGTATTCGGAAATATGTGGCGCTTTAACGAAAACTTCTTCGCGCACGGTGTTCAGGATTTTAAATGGTCATTATAAAGAAAACGAAAAAAAAAGGAAAATAGACATGAGGAGGGAAAAAATGGTCCTGGACGATGACACAAAATAAGCCAATCGTCGCAAAGCCCATGGTTTCTTTTTTAGAAATGGAATACCAACATAAAAAAAGACAGAAATTAATAACGACATATCTTTACCTAAAATATCATTAAGAATTTTGAAACGAACATTGAAACAAATAATTTTTGATATTTTAAATGGAATCGAAAAAGTTCACTAACTGAGGAGAATGAAATTGTTTTATGGCGGAGAAGATATTTGGAAAAAATAATGGGGTTTCGGAAAAAAAAAGAAAAAAATTATTACACCGATGAAGGCTCAATTAAGGACACACGGTAGGGAAGTTATCACAACATCCGAACATTAAAATTTCGAAGCAGCAACCTTGCGGAACCCGATTCGGTAATTGTAATGGACATTGCGTCGTATCATAGTCGACGCCAAGAAAAAATTCCGGCTTCTGCGTCTAAAAATTCAGAGATATGCCAATGGCTCCTCTCAAAATACACTGAATTTAACAAAACAATGCTTAAAGTGCAGTTGCTAGATTTAGTGAAGGTAAATAAACAAAAATATGCTATTGATGAAATAATTCGGGGAAAAAAAATATAACAGTGTTGAAACGGACGCCGTACCACTGTGAACGTAACCCAATCGAATTAACCCAGTCGAGGAGTGAAGGGGCACGGAAAAACAACACATTCAAATTAGCGGATGTCAGAATATTAGTGGACGAGGCAATTAATAACGTGACGTCCAAAGATTTGAAAAAGTGTGTCGGTCATGTTAAAAAGGAAAAATGAATTATATGGGACTTAAACATTCACGTTGAGGCAGTGACGCTGATAGTTCCTCAGATTCAGACATGTTTCTTGACAGCAATTCTGGCGATGAACCAATGTGAACTAAGTGACACCCATTACCTATATCGCACTCCTGCGGATGATACTAGATCTGGTTGGTCCAAATTGAAGAAATCAGAAGGAAAATACACTGAATGCCACTCAAAGGAGCAGAAAAACAACAAATTTTCGATTAATATGCATAAAATACCTTAAGAGTACCTAAAGTGCATATAAAATATCTTAAAATGACAACCCTATATTGTAAGCAAAATCTAAGAAGAGTGCGAAGCAATGGGTGCAACTGGCACCTGGAGCAGCTACACTGAGTACAGACCATATATTTGTTAAGGCTTAATTGCTTGGAAACCTGAATAATCTTGGACTGCCAGCAACTACGGCTAACGGCAGAGCAAGGAAAATCGGCAAGAACTTCAGTCCGAAGGGTTTAAGTCGGTAAGAATCCGATACTATTTTTCACACATTGCAAAATTTCCCCTCCACGAAAAAAATTATAAAGGTTGATAAAAATGTGAGGAAATAAATTTAATTAAAAAAAAATATTTCGTTATTCCAATGAAATATCATCATTAAAATTTTTTTGAAATACACACGCCACTGGAATTGATTCCCTGACGGTGCACAACCCGAGGCACTCTATATGCGAGCGATGAGTCACTGACGGAAATTATGGACTTTAGGAATAGTACATTCTAACCTGAACTAAGGGGGAGAACAGTAAATATTCAGATTTCTGTTACCTTAATCAGGTTTAGCAGCCCATTCACTAGTTTGCCCTCTGGGTATAAGTTTGCAGGAGTTTGAAGGTGTCTCCTGTAGGTTAAAGCTTCATTTTCGAAGGTGATGTATATAGCTATTTCGTCCTCTTCGTCACATAGTGTAGATGTTGTTTCTTCATTACAGATGTCCTAGTGTCCTGGTATCCACACAAGAGTAAATTTGCCTATATGTATTCTAGCAGATATAGAAAAGAATATATACAAACAGTCTATTTCCTGCAAATACAATTCTAATCCTCTCTCCTAAAGCGTTTCGACCACCTTATGGTTTCGTCAGTGGAGCTGTATCGAACCGAGAGCAAGATTCGCAAAAAACAACTGTTATATGAATATAAATTCAAAAGCATGTCGGTAGGTTATTAAAAACCTGCCGACTTCGATGTCAGACTGAAAAGTAACACCAGTCAAATGACATCTGCATTCACCGGAGTAGTGCGAAATTTTTAAAAAATTTAAATTTCAATAAGAAATAAAATAAGTCTGCTGTGTTTAAATAATTGCCTATATGTATTTTCCTTTCAAGCAGATAAAGAAAGAATATATACAAACAGTTTATTTCCTGTCAATACAACTCTGGTCCTCTCTCAATACGCGTTTTGACCACCTTATGATCTCATCAGTATTCCTCTTTCACTAGATATCCGTAGAATCATTGTTTCTTGATTATTGTACGTATAATGTTATAACAAAAAAAAACGCGTCTGAGATAAACAAATTCAATTTTTCAAAAATTATTTGATGAATCGCTCTGAATTTTTTGCTACTTATTGAGTATTACATGACCCAACTTTTCACGCAATAACAGAGTAGTAGGTTGATTTCTGTAATAATTATTATTAATTAAAAATTATGCCAATTTTGACTTTCTTTTACAGTTTTCTAAGCAACAAATAAAGATATCGACATCTGCAGGAGGCCATTTCAAAGGTTTGTTTATTCTTTACAAGATGGTTATCCTATTTTGTTCAAAAAACACTTCAGTTTTGATTCGCAGGCGAGAATGTGCAAAAATATGCATTTTTTGACATTTAGTTGTCGATAGCTCGAAAACCACTGAAGAAAAAGTATAATTTTTTTTCCTATAAGCTTATATTACCTAAAATTATGTCAAATTCCTAAATGATCGAGCGTCTAGGCAATAATGTTAGTTCTCTGTGTTACGTGGCAAAGATGCTAATGTATTTGTAAGTCTCAGATATAAACAGTGGCGTCAGAATGTACTGAATGCAAAAAACCTGAATTAGGGGAAAATTTCATTTCTCAAGATGGATATATTCATATCAATAACAGAGTGATAGCAATCCAACGTATTGCTGATGATTTGTGATATAAAATTATGATTTACCTATGCAGTTCATTCAAAAGATTCCGAGACTAATTTTTTTTACGAATAAAAATAAGAATTTAGAAAAAGATTTTATTTAGTTTTCAACATAATCCCTTCCTCGTTCTATACAAATTTTGCTGTGCTCGTATAGCTGATGGAACGACAAAAACTCCTCTTCTGGGATAGCTTTTAGAGCCCTGGTCACATTTCTTTGAAACGCCTTAACGTCTTCAAAACGTTCTCCTTTCATCGTCATTTTCAATTTATGGAATAGAAAGAAGTCTGTTGGAGCCAGATTTGGCGAATATAGCGAATGATGATTCATGGAGGCTGACTTTTGGACCAAAAATTGTCTGATGAGCATTGGGGAATTGGCTGGCGCATTATCGTTCAACAGAAATCAGTCACCAGTTCGCTACAATTCGTGTCGCACGTGACCAATCCGCAAAAGTCGATCCAAGACACCACGAGAATCGAAAAACGAAATGAGCATCGTTTCGATTTTCAACTTTGTCGCTCGAACTTTGCTGGGCCGCCCTTCGCCTTTGCCTCGCGGATTGGCGTACAGTCGATGGATCGTATTGAAAACAGCATGATTCGTGGCTGGCTACAATTTAATATAAAAAAATTCATGCCCATTTAACCAAATCGCTTGAGGCTTTCACACGGTGCTCTTTCAGCTCTTCCGTTAACGAGAGCGGACGAATTTAGCACACACTTTTTTTTCCCGAGAACATCATGCAAAATGTGGTGCACGTTTGTTTTCGGACTGCTCTTTCTCTGTTTGAAACAAAATTTGATTGCGGCGCGTTGCTTCATAGCGAAAATTGTGACGTAGTGGTAAAAACGCTTTTACATTAAATAAACGCAGCTAGCCAATAAATGAAGTTACAGCGCTCATATCTCCACTGCGGGTAACTAAGGCATGATATTATATAGTTCTGCCATCGGGTAACAGATAACGCTAGTTGTAAATTTTATACAGAATTAGTCCCGGAACGTTTTAAATGAACTCTTACCTTTAAGACATGCCGTTAAAGAGAAAATTTTGTTGAGTTTGTAAGTATTTTTCATATAAATTGCATAAAATGTAATAGTATAAATTTAGTTCATAAAAGTAGTTATAAAGAAGATAACATACATCCCAAACGTTAAGACATTAACTAAAATAAGTATTTCACAAGAATTATTTAATTTGTATTATTACAAAATATCAATCTGTCAAAGTCATCTAATCGACAAACGGAAATATAATTTAAAATATAGTGACAAAATCATGATTTCTCATAGAATCTGTACAAGTTTTAAACTTTTTGAAAATTCTCAAACATTTAAACCGTAAAGTTAATGAAAATTACACTATAATATAGATTATGACTTAAACTATTAGAAAAAAAAATCAGTTTAATCATAATCTACACTCTTAAAAATAACCTTAAATTTAATGTAAACTTAATGACCATTTTACATTAAATTTAACGATTTTGTACCTGTGAATAATTTATATTTATTTTGAATTTAAAGCAATTCATTCACATATCAGTTCGCTGTACACTAAATTTGTTTAAGTGGTATCTTTAAATTTCAGTGAAGTAACTGAAAATATATTTCAACTTTCTATACATTAAAATTAATTCACATGTACCTTAACATTAAAGGAATTTACATTAACATTTATGGTACATACACCTTTCCCTGGTAGCAGAATTTTTTGATCTCATAGTCCTAAATTCAATGAACACTGGCTACATATTTAATGTACATAGTCACCTAAAAAGTAATGATCAAACGTTTAAATTAAATGTATGATTACATTAGATTTAATGGAATAAGTTAATTTAGATTTATGTAAATGATTAAATTTAATACGTTACATTAAACGCATTTAATAAACGTTTGTAAAATTTGCTTCCAGCACATTTACATTAAATTTAATGCATTTCCTTTTTACAGTGTTACATATTTCATTTAACATGGACAGCGATTGGTTCTCCTTAATATCCTGTATTTATTTTTGCAGTGAATATTTAACCTGAAATAAATTGACATTACCGCATAATCTGTATGTAGTAAGTCTTTTTAGAAACCACTATAATAACAGCATGACTTTTTTTTGAGTAATACAAAAAAATTAAACGTAATATAGGCTGATCAAACATTATAAGCTATAGTTATATCCAACGTTATTTATTGATTTATTTCATATGATTCTTTTAGACTATGATGTAATATTATAAAAAAATGTGAACCGGAAAGTTGGATCACCGATCTTATCTAATAAAATATTAGAAAAAATCATTAGTAAGCACCAACATGACTATTTAACCTCAGAAGAGCTGAGTACAACATGTGCGAAAAAATATTTGTTTTGGGTGTTCCTTTCGTTATAAGGCAGTCGGAGACGATGTTGAATGTTCGTTTGAATCAATCAAATAATATTTCTTAACTTTTTGCGTCAGGTATCTTGTTTAAAAATATGAACCGTCTACCGTATTTTTCGAAACAGTTGGAAGTCAGTGGCAGCTCGTGGCTGTTTAGTTAGGTAGCGCCAATACTTTAGACAAAATATAAGATCTTTATAAAGTATGTAAAATAACAATTCCCTCAACTGTACATTTATGTTTATCTCACCAAGCGTAGAAAAGCTTAACACGTTATTCTTGTGAACTTTAAAAGTTCTTATTTTATCCTTCATATCAAAAAGTATCTGTTCCTTTTTTTTACCACCCTCAAATAACATATATGTCAAACAAATATATTTATATGTCTCCTCAGAGCCGCACATCTTACTTTTTTTGTCAAAAATACTTTAATTTTTGCCACAGCTAGACTTTTTTTCACTTCCATCTTGTTTTTCAATTTTTAAATCTGTCTAAAAGACCGGAAATTCTGAAGTCAGATGTTTCTCATTGGATAAAACGTGCAACATCCAGAAAAGCAACTAGCTCAGACGACATTCCAGTGGAACTCCTGCAATCGATTCATAAAGCAATATCGATAAAATGGTTAAATTTCTTAATTCTGTTTACAACACTGGAGAAATACCGGAAACATGGCTGAAATTTGTCTTATGAGTCACACCTTGAAGATTTTTCTGAGTACTATTTACTGTAGAATAAGGAATAATGCAAAAGGGGCCTAGATGAGAGACAGTTTGGGTTTAGAAATGTCCTTAGTACTAGAGAAGCGCTATTTGTTCTAAATATATTTCTCCAAAAGTGTCGATATCAACGTAAAAACATTTTCGTTAGATAGAGTTAATGGTAAGCTTACCAAAGAATGGCACATTCAACGAGGCGTCTGATAGAGGTGTATTATCTCTCCATTGCTGTTTAATTTATATTCGGACAAAGTTTTGAAGGAAGCCCTACATAACAGAGTATTTACGGTTAAAGTCAACGGCAAGCTAATAAACACGATTCGTTATGCCGATGATACAGGTATCATAAGTGATAGACTTAAAGGTCTACAACAACTTTTAGAATCTGTCAAGAGAGTGGAGAAAGAAATGGGACTCAACATAAATGTTACTAAAACCAAATTTATCGTTTTCAGTGGTCTATCATATCCAAATGCTTCGCTGCTAATAAATGAACAAACCGTTGAAGAGTTTACCACTTCAAGTACCTTGGATGTTATATTACTGAACAGCTTAACCCAGATAAGAAGTTAAATGCAGAATCGAATCAGCCGGCACAAATTTTCTAACAATGAGATCGCTTGTATGCAATGACAATCTAAATTTAAAACTTCGTCAAAGGATAGTTAAATATTACATCTGGTCAGTATTGTTGTATGGAGTGGAAATGTGGACACTAAAGACTACCACGATCAATCGTTTGAAAGTATTTGAGATGTGGTTGTATAGGCGAATGCTATACAGACTAATATAGCGATTTTACATCGGGCAGATGCCACTCGTGAATTGCTGACAACTGTAAAATGCAGAAAACTAGCATATCTTGTCTAGGTTCTCAGAGGGAATCAGTACAGAATTCTTCAACTGATTATGAAGGGTAAGATTGAGGATCGTAGAGGTGTTGGAAGGAAGCAGATCTCTTTGCTGAGGAACATCCGAGAGTGGACAGTTGGAGTTCTGGTCTTTACAGAACAGGATATAATAAAAATTACGAAAGGGTTTAAAACTAGAATATCTAGCGGGCCAGATTTTGTTCCAAGTTTTCTTATTAAAAACACTATAACTATTCTGGCTGCTCCTCTATGTAAAATTTTTATGCCTCTCTTGAGCAGCTGGCGTATCCCGAGAGATGGAAGGTAGCTTAAATATGTCTCGTATTTAAGAGTAAAAATAGGACTGAAGTGGAAAATTACATGCCTGTCTCTCTGATATGTGGTGTTTCAAAGATCTTTGAGATGCTACTATATAACTTCATTATCAGCAAAGTCGAGCATTTGTTGTCTACAAAACAGCGTGGATTTTTGAGGAGTAGGTCAACATCCACTAATCTGGCGTCTTTTCTGCAGTTTACAGCGGTCGTTGTGGATCGGGTGGTCAGGTTGATGTGGGGTTTATCGACTTCTCAAAGGCCTTTGGCAAGATGAGCCATAGTTTGATTCTGGCAGAGCTTGCGAAGTTAGGTTTTAGTGATCAATTTGTACGGTTTTTAAATCATATTTATTTAATAGGTCTCAGTATGTCCAGTATAGTGGCTTTCAATCTCAGTGTTTTGTGGCCTCAGCGGGGGTACCTCAGGACTCATGTTGGGGCCTCTTTTATTTAAGTATTTATAAACGATATCGCTGAATCAATTGATGTTGAATTCCTGCTGTTTGTTGGTGATTTAAAAATGTACGTCCAAGTTCAGACGAGGGAGGATTGTAATAGATTGCAAAATAGTGTTAGTGCAGTCCAGAGGTGATGTGTGAGTAACTAATTGTTATTGAATGTGAACAAATGTTCAGTAATGTCTATAACTCGTAAAATATCGCCAATTCTGTATGGTTATCAAATAAATAATGAACTACTTAAAAGAGTTGATACAGCTAAAGATTTGGGTATTGTATTGGATTCTAAACTTAGCTTTAACCTTCATTATGACAGAATAGTGTCTCAAACTAATCAAATGTTGGGCTTAATTATTAAAAACTGTAGATCATTTAAGAATATTGACAGCCTAAAATTATTGTTTCTAACACTAGTAAGAATTTATAATAAATATGTTTGGCTATTGAGAACGTTCAGTGAAAGTTTATGAAGTATTTGTCGTTGAGAATTGAGGGAGTGTACCCACCGGTCGGGATATACAATCGACTGTTGCTGGAGAAATTTAGTTTGCAAAGTTTTGAAATGAGACATAACTTACATTCAGTTTTATTTTTATACAAGCTGGTCAACGGTCAGATTGTTGGTCCTCACATTTTGGGCAAGCTAAATTTTAATGTGCCACGATTGGCGATCAGATATGGTATATACTTTCATTTAAGGATACCTAGAATTAATGTATATTGTATGTCACCAATATATCGAATGTGTTCTTTGTTTAATAGGGTGTCGCAGTCATGTAATCTGAGTATGTGGTATATCCAGTTTTACGTTCCTGGTCAGTATAATTTTAGGTTTTTTTATGTTATATTTTATTACGTGATATCGTAATATTATTTCTGTTATTTTGTAATAGGGATGTTTTTTATGTTATATTTTATTACGGCCTTATTAATTATTGTTGTTGGGCTTTGATGTTAATAAATAAATAAATAAATAAAATAAAATAAAATACACAGTGCTGAACAGCAATTTAGAATAATATAGAAGCGTGATCAACTCGCCATTGTAATTGCCAACGTCAGAAAAACCTAACACGACACATGAAGAAGGAAAAAACCTCTAAAAAAACATTATTTTTGTTAAGAGGATGAATATGACTATGTCTATGTAGAATTTAAAACATTGAACAGAAAATAACAAAAAAGATAAAAACTAAAACTCTTAGACAAATATCTAGTATTAATGTACCAGAACATCAATGTTTGAGATAATTCTCCCGCTTTCTCCACACCACAGGATAAACTATATGCAAAAGGTTAAAATATTTGAAATAAAATGAATTAAAAATATTTTTAAGAGTTAGTAGCTTAAAAGACTCTTTTTGGTTAAATATAATAAAAAAATAGTATAGTATTCTTTAGATACAAAGTATTTTTAGTACTATATCATGCCAGGGAGGCCTTATTCCAACTTTATAACACCCAGAGAAATATCTATTAAGAGTGTTGAGAAAGGAAAAGAAAATTTCTCGTCTAAATAGAATTCAATAATCTCAAAAGAAACTTGGGAGGAAAACTCCTAATGTGAGAATAGAATTCCAGTGATATGTGACTTACAACGTATCCGAAGGTGATGCTGTATTTATAGTTTTTAATTTACAATAGTTTTAAAAGCTAGTGAAAAGCTATATTTCTTATGCAAAAAGGTAGATTTGCGGAAATATTGAAATCGAATGGAATGAAATTATATTTCAATTTTTTCTTAAAATTTAAAACTTCTGCTAACACGTGCACTGACTAGTGATATTCGATAACTTAGAATAAACGTTTAGATTATTGAACCTTTTGAACTGAAGTAAAAATACAGTGGAAAACAATAAGATCGTAAACAAATACCTAATTTATTTTCTGTTTTGTATTTTAAAAATAGCTTATTTTTTCTGCTCAATGTTTAGTAGGCTCAGAGAATAACCCAAATAGTTAGATCATTAAAACCACAAATATTTCCTTTACAAAACCAAATCACATTTAGACACGAAACTACGGCGTTTGAATTCCATTATCGAAAATAATGATGCAGATAAAGATCTCTATATCTAAATCTTTTCTCTTTTTTTTTATACTGTCTTGTCCTTGCGGTTAAAGGAATATTAATGGTACTCTATATAGTGCGCCACAGACGTCCTCGTTTGTCTCTAATTTTGCCGTAAGATACACAGTGTATAAGGATAGAGAATTGGCTGTTTAATTTCAACTTGGTAAGAATGATTTCTGGATTTTTCATCTTATTTCATGAAAATCTTTACTTGTGTACGTACATATATTGAAGCGTAAGTATATTTGATGTAAAATAAATATTGGAAAGAAGAACAAATAGAGAGAGTGCAATTCAGTCCGGCTCTTATAACTTACGCTTTTTAAATAATACAGTGTCTAGTTTCCTAAAAAAACTAACATTCATAAAAATGTGACAACCTTCAAAAAGAAAAAAGCAAAGAATGTCACCTGACTTTCAAAATCGCAAAAATTATATTAACATTTAACACTCTTGAGCCGCGATGATAAGTATCGTAAATCACGAACGTGAGCCACCCTCGTAATATCACGGGTCTAGTGATTTCACGACTAAAGTCATTCTACTTTCGTCAAAAATATTTGCTTCAGTAGCAAAAATGCAGGGCTTGGTGGCAGAATTATGTCAAAATATATGTGGAGCGGTAGCAGGCAGTATTTTAGAAACACTTTCGGAAAGAAAAAGAATCACAGACCCTGGTGGACAAAGAAGTAAATTCTAGAAAAAGTTCATCATTATCATCATCAACTAGCCACCAAAGTCCACTGCTGAACATAAGCTTCCTTTGACTGCCTCCACAACGTCCTATATTGCGCTGCCAGTTTCCAATTGGTGTGAATTCTTTTTAAATCATCTTGCCACCCTGTCGAAGGGCGTGCTCTACTTCTAAATGCATCCTGTCGTGGTCTCCATTCAATCATCTTTCTAGTTCATCTGTCATCTGTGGTTCTCGCGACGTGACCAGCCCAATTCCATTTTAGGATAGCTATTCTTTATACAGCATCCGTGAACCTTGTTCTTCACCATATTTGTCTGTTTGGAACTTTATCTCTCAGGGACGATCCAAGCACGACCCTTTCCATTGAACGCCGCCTCACCCTTATCCTGCTAAGGACCTTTTTCTTTAAATTTAAGATTTCTGAACCATAAGTTAGAACAGGTAATATACACTGGTCAAAGACCTTCCTTTTCTGACATATTGACCTTAAAGATGTAGTTTAGCTTACGAAAGGCTGCCCACGTTAAGCCTATTCTTCTGGTAAGTTCCCAATGCGAGTTTCATGACCTAAATATTTGTAGGACGTGGTGCTTTCCATCAATATAGATGCCTCCACCAACTATTAAATTTGTTATCACTTGGGTTGTTGATATATTTACCTTTAGACCCTTTTGTTCTGAGGCAGTTTATAGTCTATCTAGCATTGTCATGTCCTTTCTTATATAGTCAGATATGAGAACTATATTATCGGTGAATCGTAGGTTGCATAGATTTTCATCATTTATCTTTAGACCGAGGTTGTCGAAGTCTACTTGCTTGCATATGTACAGTGTTAAACAATTTAGGGGGATAGTGTTTGCCCTGATGAACACCTCTCTCTATTCTGAAGTTATTTGTCGTCTCATGAAAACTTGTTTTTTCTTCGCTTCATGAGAAAATAATTATGGTAATTTAATTAAATAAATCCTGAGGGTTAAAAATTTATTCAGATTGTCGGAATATTTTCGGTATTCATTAAAATTCGCTAACACCAAAAGTCAAAAAAATTACACTAATATAAGAGAGGTCCTACAAGCCAAACTAAAACTGAAGATAACACTTCGATGCTATATATTTCTTTAAATGATTCAAGCAACCTTTTTTTGATACACTAGTATTAGCAACTCTTTTAGAAATATCTTCTAGTTTTCCTATTAAAGAATTATAATTATTTCCATCAGGTGTCAAATATACCTTCTTTTTATGGGAAATAGTCGGAGTGATAGATTTAACCTTTATTTTTAAAAGTTTATTTTGACATTGTACCTCTTTGAGTGTGTATGGCTGTTCTTGAATCAATAATTGTTACGATGCCACATCTTCGGTGAAAATAGCTCCTTATTTTCCGAAATAGTATATTTTGCACTGTAATTTTTTCTCTCCGGAAGTTCCTGCAACAAAATAATAAAAAATTGCACTTTTTACTTTCAATATTATTCTTTTGTTCTAGGTACTAAAAGAAGAAAATCAATGATTAGAAATAGTAAATGAACTTCAGACTAGATGGAACTTTCCAAGTTGCATGGGGGCATTAGTCGGCAGCTTAAAATTATAACAGCACCTCCTGAAACTGGATCCGATTGATTTAATTACAAACAATCCTTTAGTATAATTTTACCTGTTTACATACATACATATATTAAAATAGGAGTGAAAGGCAGAACCTCAGATGGAAGTTTATGGTGAAACTCTAGCCTCAACGAAGCTATACAGGTAAATATGCTGAATATTTCCTCAAATACAATCACTGCTGCTGATGATACATGCCTTTTAACAAGATCTCTACTCAAGTTATATAAGTAGTAAAAGAAATTTATCTAAAGAGAAATGTATTTTACATAACAGGCTATCCTGATCAAGAAGATTTTGTTATACTAGTGTCCAAATTTAGAATGCCCGAAAGGCTAGTTGCTGTAAAAATATAAAAAGTTGGTAAAATTGTTCAATACATAATTGGCTTCGAAAAACTTGCAATTGTTGTGGGCCTTCAAACTTAGTTCATTTTAAGGATGAAAACTATAACATAATTCCGGAGACTTGGACACAAGTAAATAATTCTCGTCTTAAAAACTTTACTGTGTCAACACGTGACAGACATTCGAATATATTAGCATTTGCAAAAAGAGAGAAATACTGCAACTATGTTAATAATGCAGGAGCAATCCCTTGGCAGTGGCAAATCGTTGAGTAAACAGTTTTAATACTGCCTTCTTATTTTATGCATTTCAAAAATGTTTTGGTTAAAGGTTGTAATGACTATGGATAGTAATATACTTTAATAATATGAATAAGAATAATCTGAAATTTCTCCCCATTTAATCGCCTCCTACGATTGGTTGAGGGAAACCCTGGATCTATTCGTAGCCGGATCCAGTCGGAAAGTTGAAAGAATGTGGTCCTAAGGGATTGAATATGAATTGTGGGTAGGTGGACAGAGGAATCTTTAAAAGGTAGAGAAAGGATATATTATTATCTAGTATGTTGTAGATATTATTATTATGTAGTAACAGATATATATATATATATATATATATATATATATATATATATATATATATATATATATATTACGATTTACAGGCCAAACGGCTTCGCACTCCCTCCAGGAAATACTGACTCATACCAGGTACATAAAGATACTAAAAGTATGAAGCTCTGTGGGAACCCTTTCCATGTTATCGGATCTTAAGTGACGTTGCAAGGAGAATTCCTTGCTATTATGGAGATCGTTTGGACGCTGTTCATTGCCCATTGTCTTCGGAATTGCACCTCCAGATCTTTGTATTTGGCGATCTTTTCGTTGTATTTTGGCCTTAAGTTGTTGTTGTTAGGTTATTATTATCAGATTTAGAAGCCAAACGGCTTAGCACTCTCTCCAGGGAATACTTAACATGCTATCGCCTCCCTTATCTAACTTAATGCCCTCCAGTTGCCCTTGGAAGTACTGTCGCGCCTTTAAAATGCTTCAGCGCCCACTGGCGAGGGTGGGGGGGTTTATCGCCTTCGTTGGGAAAATATGATCTAGTACAAAGAATAATCACACACAAAGAAAATAAAGACATCAAATTGAAATAAAGTTAAGGACAGGAAAAAAGAGTATCTCAAATAGCTATGAAAAGGAAAATGTGGAGTCATTACTAGAGAAAGAAAGAAACGGATATATAATTAGTAAGACCAAAGAAATATATGGGGTAGACAAGACATCACTATTCAAATGGAACTACGCAGCTCATATTGCCTGAATAGAGTGTTATAGATGGATGGATAGACTGGGATAGAGACCATGGATAGGTAAATGTTTAAGAGGAAGATCGATACCATGTTGTATGATAATTTTAAAAGAGTTGAAGCACTGTTCTTGATTAGACCCGTTCAGGATCGAATACGATAGGTAGAACTACAGGAGGTTTATGCTCAATTCTGAGCACAATAAAGGTAAGCAAAAGAGACGGAGAGAGAGGAGGATGAAGAGGAAGGGGAAGAGGAAGAGAAAAAGAGAAAGGAAAGGAAAAAAAAGAGGAAAGAGAAAACATAAAAGGAAGAGAAAGAGGAAGGTAAGGTAATAAACAGCGTCGAACCACTGGTTGCTTTCAGGACATACGAAGAATGATCGGAAATTCATTATCAGGGATCCCTCAATAGAAAATAACCAATGTAGATATGGCTATCGAACATCAGAGACGATCCAGCACATAACTGGAGGATGCCAAGCGTTTGCCGCAACCGAGTATAAGGAAAGACATGATTCAGCCGCTAAGATACTCCACCAAGAGTTAGCAGATAAGTTAAAACTATTGCAGGTAGGAAAGGTGCCTTACTAAAAATATAATCCAGAGCCTATTCTTGAAAACAACGAGTTCAAGTTATACTGGGATCGAACGGTCCTAATAGATCAAACATTTGCTCATAACAGGCCAGACATTATACTAACAGATAAAATTTCCAGGCGAACTACACTAATCGACATCGCTGTACCAAACAACAACCTAAGGTCAAAATACAACGAGAAGAATACAGAGATCTGGAGGTCCAAATCCGAATACAATGGGCAATGAACAGCGTCCAAACGATTCCCATAATAATGTTAACAACTGGAGTGATACCAAAGAACCTCCTGCAGAACATCAAGGGACTGGGCCTTAGTGAGTATCTGTATAAGCCGATGCAGAAAGCAATTCTCCTAGCAACCGCACAAACCGTCCGAAAGTTCGTAGGAAATACAGCAGACAACGTCACCTAGGATCCGATAACATAGAAAGGGTACCCACGGAGCTTCATACTTTTGGTGTCTTTGTATGCCTGGTATGAGTGAATAATCCCTGGAGGGAGTGCGAAGCCGTTTGGCTTGTAAATCTGAATAAGAATAATAACTTACCAAGTTCGATACGTTCAGTGAGAAGTCATAGAAGGGGGAGCAAAAGTGATACTAGCGTAGTTATGGATAATTTAAGTTGTTCGTGATGATATTTTGTACTTTTGACCCATCAAATACGGGTATCAATATAATCAACAAGCAGAGTTGCTGTATTGTATTGTGAAAATACTAGCAAAAAAGGCAGTATAAATTTCATAAATTTCCAGTAGCAAAATAGAAATTAAATCAAAGAAATAAATGGATAAGGTTAAGAACGCTACTACATCACGTATTAAAAGTTCCGATATAAAGTCATTTTTAAGTAATAAAATACATACTTCAATAGTTCTCTTTATTTTAGTGGTCATTCAGGATCAGTACACAGCAATAAATAATAATTTTTATTCAACGTTATTATTTAATGTTTTTTTTTTATTTTGACATCACTTAACCTAAATTTCAATGAGTTTTTATATTTTATTATTGATTATACTTAATTTTTTACCTAATATAATAAAAATATAATACAATAATAATAATAATAAAATAACCTTCACTTGTTTTACGAACCCATATACTTTTATTTAAAACCAAAAACATAATTTTTAATTACGAATTTCCATTATATTATACTCTCAAAAATCTCCCTTTAATTCATCTGTTAGTTGACGCTGTTGTCACGCACGGAGACAATAGCTTTTACATGAGATGTAAGAAAATAATCCATTATTTTAAACCACCTCACTTTTGACACATAAACCTCATCAGAAGAATACCGAGACTTCGTATTTTGCGAAATTTATTCAGTTCTTGTGAGTAGGAGCGTAAAACTTTCAATTTTAAGACTATATAGATGTCTGTAAAGCCATCATCTTTAATTCTTCTAGCTGCAGCTGCACAAAACTCTCATTTTTTGTAATATTCTCTCAAAATCAGCTCATAGTGATATAATTCCATATATTCAATTGTGTCTGCGTCATTCATTTTTAAAATATGGGCAGCCATGATAAACACCCTCTTGCCTTGCTCACGAATGATTAAACGAACAAAAAATCAAACAGGTTTGATTCTATCACCAACAAATAATTCGTATTTCACGAATCGAGAAGTTGACATGGTACATGGCTTACGATCCGTGTTGAAACTGCTTTAGGTATTTGTTGATCATGCTACAACAATGAAGTTCTTGTTACAACCAAAAAGGAGCCAGGTAAATATAGGCATCTTATTTAACAAGACTACCTAATGTGTATTTTTCACTTATCACCTAATTAGCAACTTCTCAGTTATGAATTGCGATTCCAATCGAAGTTTCATATGTAAGCTACTCTCTATATGGACCAATTATTTCAAACATCATTGCAACTTGTAAATCTAAGTAAACTTCATCAGGAAATTTATTTACAATTTTTTTTTCTTCACGAAACCTTTGATTACGAAAATCCAATGTTATTTCCTATAAGAAAAGTAACTGGAATTGCTAATTTGACATATCAATAATTCCATTAGCATAGAATGCTGGGATCATAATCTTCCTGTAGATCTAAGTATTTCACTTTTGTTGCAAAAGAGTCCAGCACTATCATCTCTCTGCTCCTTTTATTCTTCCGGTATAATTAAAAAATACTGTTCCACACTATCCTTGTTGACCTAAAATGTATTATCATTTATATGGTTTTTATTTAATTTTGGTTTGCGACTGTCTGACATATCTAAAAAATAAATACATGTTATATTGTCTTCTGATTCGATATTTCTAGTAGTTACTTATGGGGTTTAAGATAAAAAAATCCGTGATTCTAGTAAAGATGCATAAAATTAGGGCTAACCGCATCTGTAACAAGCCTATCGCGAGCCCACTTTGAATCTTGTCGACTTTGATTGATGTCGAGCGCCTTCAGCTGGTGGCGTCAAAGGAGATAATAAAAAAGTCTGGATACGCAAGCTAATTTCATTGTATTTCTATTGTGCGCGAGCAGCGTGACAGAGGCTCCTAGTGATTCATTTTCTGTCGTTTTTTGGTTCGAGCTCAAAGGTGTTTTTTTTTATCTAATTGGGCAGCTTTATGGCACGCTCTTATGATGAAATTGGCTTATTGTATCCCAGACGCTTTTATGATTTCCTTTGATGCCAACTGCCGAAGGGACAAGAGTTTCATGAGATATTTGCGTGGTCCATTCAACATCAATCGAAGTCGGCAAAATTTAAAGGAGGAGGCTCGCGCTAGGCTCGTCACGGACGTGGCTTGTTATATTTATACACAACTTAACATCGGTATCTGTTTTTAGTTAAAAAAAACTGATCTGAACAGGCAAAAGAACAATTTAGATGTATTTAACTTAGTTCACATTAGTTCAGGTTAATTTAACTTAGTTCCTAGTGCACTTCATTTTATAAAAAGTCAACTTCAAATCTACATGAAAAATACGGGGCAAAATGAGTCGTCTAGGGCCTACTTTATATGATCTTATCCTTGTGGGTAAAAAATATTAATGGTACTCTATGAAAAACGAATAATCATCTTACACGTAGAAGAGCAGGTAGAAATGTATTGTCGAAAGGGTTCAACATTTTTCTTCTTCCTCAAGCTTAAATTTGTATGTATGTATTCATTATTCTATTCCGAAATCTTGTACCCATAAAATAACCTGACATTAAGTCTTGTCTTCGCCTCTTCATAAATGTTTTACGCTCGATGGGTAGTTTAATTTGTTTACCAACAATACAAAAACGTGTGCAAATCTTGAAATTATTAATCATTGGAGTTACTCAAGACTCCATAAAAAAAAACGAAAGTGAAATATAATAGCTTCGAACAAAAAGTTCCTGGATTGAATAAAATCCTTAAGCCCGCTTTACACTTTCTTCGAGATAGCCCACGCGGCACCAAGAACAAGAGCGTAAAATAACTTCCTCGCCTCGTCACGTTATCTTTCAGATCACAGTCGATATTTCACGCTGGAGTCGGGAGGCTCTCATGGCAAGAGCTTTTTCACTTGCGGGCCTAATAACGTAACCATAACGCGTATGTGATATCTGAGACAACCTCATCTCTCTCATTTCTTGCCCAAGAACTTTGGCCAGAGCATTCGGTGAGAATGTGGCGAAGGCTAGAGACCAAATAGCACAAGATAGTCAGTCAATAAAGTATGGCCAAAAAATGTGAACTTAAAGACACAAGAACAAATTAGAATCAAGAATTACAATAAATAAATGAGTATTAGGGAGAAAGCAACTGAAAAACTCTTGTATTATAACGACAAAAGCATTACTTCAGCTTGCAAGAAACTACCAGAAAAAGGTGGAAACCTTTCCCACAGGTAGTTTACTTCCATCTATCGACCGGTTTCGAACTCATTTCTTTTCGTCAAAACAGAGCCCTCCAAGTACCCCTCACCATAAGAAAAGTGAATCCATTAAGCAACTTATATGAAACTAAACAAAAAACTCAATACAAGCTTCTAAATATGCATTTATTTACTTATATATAATATCTGCGAGTATATTTTTTATCATTTATTTAAAAAGATCTCGCAAGAGAATTTTCTTTCGGGAGATGACGCAGCTTGTATTGAGCTTTTTGTTTTGTTTCTTATAAGTTGCTTAAATGATTCATTTTTCTTATAGTGAGGTGTACTTGCTGCTCTGTACTGACGAGAACTAATAAGTCTGAAACCGGTCTACAGATAGCGGTACACTACCTATGGGAAAGGCTTCCACCTTTGGTAGTTTCTTGCAACTTGAATTAATGCTTTTGATTCCTAACGAGAACAAAGCACGCCTGTCCTTATAAGGCCTTTTCAGTTGGTTTCTTCTAAATATGCATTTATTTATTTAATTTATTTTTGTATCTTAAACCTTTTGTTAAATATTTTTTTCTAATATTTTCTTGGGTATAGGTTTTTCATTAGAGAAACAAAGGACAATAATTTTCTTTCTGACGTTTCGCTCTACATAGCGAGCTTCTTCAAAAGAGCTTGGTATATTTATTTTACATCTACAAAAATTACAGAATTTTTTATATAATAAACATATATCACAGTATTTACATTTTCATATTTTTAATTTAATTAAAATTAATAAAAACAAAACAGATTTTAAAATAGTCTTAAAGTTTAAAATTCAAAATTTAAAACAATACAAACAGGTTAAAATAGTGAAAATTATAAAATAGTACATACCTTGAAAGTAGTTTTGTGTGTATGTTTAAAAATAAATTCAATTATGATCTTTGGTATGCAATTTGTATGGGTAGATTTATTTTTATAAAAAGCAAAAAATAGGAAAAAAGATTATTATTTATTTTTTAATGACGTTCTTTCACCTGTATGAGTGTATATGAAATCGTTCCAAGCATCATTACATTATTTCTCATATTTGTTATAGAGTCGCTTCAAGCATGTTTTATTCAAAAATCAAATTATAGTATATCTGACTTAAATTTTTGACATCTTGCTTGTCATTTACAACATTTTTATCTTTTTTTATGTGTATCATTTCTTTGATGACTAATTTATGATAATTTCTGTCAGTATCTAAAACATGGGTGTTTTTAAAATCAAATTCATGCTTAGATGTTTGTTCATGCTTATGTAAAGATGTCGATGCGTTTTTAGTATACTTGTGTCCATTCACTCTATTTTCAATATATTGTGTCGTCATGCCAATGTATTTCTTAGGACAATTTAGGCATGGAATTGCGTATATTACGTTAGATCTTTTTTTGGTGGGAACTTTGCTTTTTAACTTCGTATAAAATGACCCAAGTAAATTGTTCGCCTTATGGCATACCGTTATGTTATGTTTATC
The DNA here is from genome assembly GCA_034092305.1 of Diaprepes abbreviatus. Taxonomy (NCBI): domain Eukaryota; kingdom Metazoa; phylum Arthropoda; class Insecta; order Coleoptera; family Curculionidae; genus Diaprepes; species Diaprepes abbreviatus. The sequence continues at coordinate 280,891 of JASJET010000120.1, read as the reverse complement.
CAAAATATATTTTATTTTTTCAGACAGTTGGTATATATACGGTAATGCAATGAAAGTGTTTTGTGTTTTGGTATTGTTAATTTTATTTTTTTTGTTTGTGTTATAATGTAAATAGGTTCTTTGTTTAATTATTTTTTTTATGAGTAGTTTAGTAAAATGGTTCATTATTAGGGTCTCTTCCACTTTTTTTAGCACTTCTGGGCGAAATTCGGGTGAAGATAATTTTATAGCTCGATCAACTAAGCCGATTATGACACTATTTTTTTGTTTATTTGGATGTTCAGAGTTAAAATTCAAATACCGGCCCGACCAAGTATCTTTCGTGTACCATTTTGTATGAAGACTATTATCCGTCTTATTTGTTTTGGGTGGAAATTATTAAAATATTGTAACAAGCTATCTATTTTGTTTTCGGGTACAGCAGCCAAACAGTCATCTACATAGCGTTTAAAAAAGATTATATTAAAATCCAGTTTTTTCAATACTTCTTCTTCTACATATTCCATAACTATTTGTGCTATTGTTGAGGAGATTGGTGAACCCATAGCACAACCGTCTAATTGTTGGTACAAACTATCTTTGAATTGGAAATAATTATTATTTATTGTAAGTTTTACAGATTCTATAAATTCATTGAGTGTCAATGTTGTGTGTTCTTTTAAATCGTCCCATTTTTCTTCCAAAACTTTGGGAATGATGTCATTGGGTATATTTGTATACAAAGAAACTACATCTAGTGAAACTAATTTATAATTTGTTGGTATTTGTATTGTATCAATGAATTGTTTAAATGTGAAAGAGTCTTTTATATAGTGATTATTTTTTCCTGTGATGTTTGTTAGGCAATTTGATAAGTATTTGGACAGGTTATAAAAAGGGGACTGTATGCTTGAGACAATTGGTCTGAGAGGTGTATTTGGTTTGTGTAATTTAGGTAACCCATAAATTTTTGGTGCTATAGCATTATGTATTGTTAATTTTTTACTTTCTTCCTCAGTTATATGTTGATTTTTTAATAGTTTTTTAATTAGTGCGTTATTTTTAGTTTGGAACAATTTTGTAGGGTCATTTTTAAGTTTCTTATAAGTGTTAGTATCATCAAGTAGTTCGTTTATTTTTCTATCATAATCAGATGTATTCATAATTACGGTTTTGTTACTCTTATCAGGTTTGAGAATAGTAATTTGAGGGTTATGTTTGATAAATTGTTTTGTTTTATTAATTTGTTTTTGTATTTTGATTTGGAAATTATTAGTTTTGGCTTTATTATGTCTGGTCTTTATTTTGTGGTTTGTAATTACGTTTACTATTTTAGATCTAATGCTATCTCTTATTTCTTCTGGTTTGTTATATATGGCAGACTCTATACTAGAAATATATTCATTTAGAGGTAGCTCTTTTTCATTACTAATTGGTAATGAAAAATTTCCGCCCAGGGCGAGTACTTCTGACACATCTTGTGGTATATCTGTGTCAGAGATGTTATTAAGAAATGTTTGTGTGTTTATTGGTATTTTGTCTTTTTCTTTGTGATTGACTAAGTTTAAAAATTTCCTTTGATTTTTTTGCTTTATACATTGAAACATTTTTTCATATTTTCTGCTTTCAAATTGAATGTCCACCCAAAACTGAAATTTACAGCTGAAATTGAAATAGAACAAAAAATAAACTTTTTAGACTTAACTATACACAGAAATAAGACGGATAATAGTCTGCATACAAAATGGTACACGAAAGATACTTGGTCGGGCCGGTATTTGAATTTTAACTCTGAACATCCAAATAAACAAAAAAATAGTGTCATAATCGGCTTAGTTGATCGAGCTATAAAATTATCTTCACCCGAATTTCGCCCAGAAGTGCTAAAAAAAGTGGAAGAGACCCTAATAATGAACCATTTTCCTAAACTACTCATAAAAAAAATAATTAAACAAAGAACCTATTTACATTATAACACAAACAAAAAAAATAAAATTAACAATACCAAAACACAAAACACTTTCATTGCATTACCGTATATATACCAACTGTCTGAAAAAATAAAATATATTTTGGATAAACATAACATAACGGTATGCCATAAGGCGAACAATTTACTTGGGTCATTTTATACGAAGTTAAAAAGCAAAGTTCCCACCAAAAAAAGATCTAACGTAATATACGCAATTCCATGCCTAAATTGTCCTAAGAAATACATTGGCATGACGACACAATATATTGAAAATAGAGTGAATGGACACAAGTATACTAAAAACGCATCGACATCTTTACATAAGCATGAACAAACATCTAAGCATGAATTTGATTTTAAAAACACCCATGTTTTAGATACTGACAGAAATTATCATAAATTAGTCATCAAAGAAATGATACACATAAAAAAAGATAAAAATGTTGTAAATGACAAGCAAGATGTCAAAAATTTAAGTCAGATATACTATAATTTGATTTTTGAATAAAACATGCTTGAAGCGACTCTATAACAAATATGAGAAATAATGTAATGATGCTTGGAACGATTTCATATACACTCATACAGGTGAAAGAACGTCATTAAAAAATAAATAATAATCTTTTTTCCTATTTTTTGCTTTTTATAAAAATAAATCTACCCATACAAATTGCATACCAAAGATCATAATTGAATTTATTTTTAAACATACACACAAAACTACTTTCAAGGTATGTACTATTTTATAATTTTCACTATTTTAACCTGTTTGTATTGTTTTAAATTTTGAATTTTAAACTTTAAGACTATTTTAAAATCTGTTTTGTTTTTATTAATTTTAATTAAATTAAAAATATGAAAATGTAAATACTGTGATATATGTTTATTATATAAAAAATTCTGTAATTTTTGTAGATGTAAAATAAATATACCAAGCTCTTTTGAAGAAGCTCGCTATGTAGAGCGAAACGTCAGAAAGAAAATTATTGTCCTTTGTTTCTCTAATGAAAAACCTATACCCAAGAAAATATTAGAAAAAAAATATTTATTTATTTATGTATACTAACTGCAAGGATTTTTTTTCATCATTTATTTAAATAGATCTCGAAGGAGAATTTTCTGTTCAGATTGCATGAAATTCCGGGAGATGGTGTAGCTTGTATTGCGCTTTTTGTTTAGTTTTTGTATAAGTTGCTTAAATGACTCACTTTTCTTATGGTGAGGTGTACTTACCTGCTCTGAACTGACGAGAACAATTGAGTTCGAAACAGGCCTACAGATGGCGGTACACTACCGTTTTGAAAGATTTTCACCTTTTTCTGGTAGTTTCTTGTGATCTGAAGTAGTCTTTTGATTCCTAACGAGAACAAAGCACTCATATCCTTATATGGCTTTTTCAGTTGGCTTCTTCTAAATATGCATTTATTTATTTATTAAGACCAGCTGCAAGTATATTTTTCGTCATCTACTCAACAACTACAAGTTTCAGAATAAATTTGACCAAAATAAATCAGGAAATTTTTGAAAATATACGTTTCTTTAGTATTTCCATTTGGTTGATTGATTGACTAGAAACTTGTAGCAAGTTCAACATATTAGCTTTGTATTCATCTATTGAATTTATTGTTAACTATTGGGTCTAGGTAGGAATGTATGACATATAATCAGCCCTTTTTTTAAAAATCGGCTTTCTGGAAATCAATGTCTTTCAGCAGGTTTACAATGCAGTAAGTGAATGCGAAGTATTCGGGAGTCTATTTCACGGTCCAGAGTTATTCTTTTCAAGATAAATTAACCAAAACTTAACATATTATACCACAAAGTCAGAATGGTTGAAAAGTAGGCACAGGTCAAATAGTTGTACTTTCGATTGTTAAGGGCCGGAACTTACAGGGTTTTGGATCGAATCAGTCAAAAAAACTAGAGCCGCATGATTGTGTATTGATTGGTAGAAATATCGCAACTTAAGGGAATAATTTTTACCAAACACTATGAGGAAATCAAAATATAGTAAAATATTTGAAAAATTCTGCCATATACAGGATACGGGCAAGAACTTCATAATTTGTCAAGACTGAAGTTACTCTTATTTTAAAAAATAAACGTATTATAAAAACATTGTTTAAAATTAACTTTAACTATTAAATACAAAATCCCAAATAGCTAATATAAAAATTTAAACATCGACATTTTTGACGCTCAGTTAGTGTCTAATTAGGATAATGGTTTAAAGTAAATGTCAAATTAAATTTTGATGTTAATTATAAATAAAATTGATTTTTTACCAATAAATGTAGAAGATAAATTTGTAGATTAAAATATTTAAATTTTAGCAAAATTCCGCAAAATATTTCGACACAATTGTCGTCATTTTGAATATCCCTTGTATCTTAAACTTAAACTAGATTTTTTTTATTATTTATTATTCTATTTTTAGCATCAGAAGTATACAAAACTTATGATTTTTTCATTGTGTTAAAGTTATTTTAAAAATTTATTGAAAACTTTTACATAAAACACCTGTTCTATTTTGAAACAATGAATAAAAAATTATTGACAAATTGTATTTTTTACCTTTCATAACATATGTTTCTTGTAGAACCAAATTAATCAGATGCGACAATTTTGGCCGTGCTTTTAAAGTTGAAAAGTCCAATATTTGTGACCTTGCTTGTCTCACGATCATCTATATTACACTGGGAAAGAGTGTGGGAAGAATATCGTTGTTAGACGGGTAAACAGTAGAAACAAAAACTAAAGTTTTCTTTTATTTTTATTTAGACCATCACATTCCCATGTTTTTTATTATCCGGATAATTTATAATAAGAGATATCCAAATGTTTCCCTTATTTCCAATTTTCGATGTGCAGTTACAGCACACAGGAAGTCTCTCATACCATTTTTAGGCAAAAATATCCACTATAATATGCAGATTTCATACAAAAAAAACATAAAATTGGACTAACATACTTATATAAAACGACACGATGGAATGTAGTAAAACAATAAACAAATAAGTTAAGTTTAATCTAAAATTTGCGATATATCGATCTCTTTCATTCAATTGTCACAAGAGTGCGAAGAACACACTAGATAAATAGGAAAAGTATTAGTAAGGTATATAAAAGAGAATATTCTCTACGTTATCCTAACTGAATATTTTTAGTTTTATATATTTATTTAGGTAACTAAATTTTAACTAATCTGCTTAAATATTTCGCCACGAACGTATTTTTGAAAAAAATGTTTCATACAAAAGTTATAGGATTCAAAGTAGGCCATTAAGCAGTGACCTTGAGTTTAGCTTTAAGATTGGCCTTGGAGGCTATTTCAAGGTAAAGTCGATTTTTTTTATATAGCAACACCTATTTTTTAATTCAGTAATGAATACCAATGAAAATCCGCTTCCAACAATATTAATACTATGAGGATTTAGGTGTCACCATTTAAAGGTCAAATTTTTATTGTGGTAAAGTATTTTTGAATAAAAATAGGTTTGCTGGAGGTGTAGTATAATTTTTAGCTTTAAAAATTACAAAAAGTTTTACTTAAAAAAATACTTGTCAGTTTTAGTTTGTTTTATAAGAAGCTTTTGAAGTGGCGGATAGCGCGTGTCAAATTTTTTGCTGATTTTTGAATTTAAATATATGACTATAATAAATTAATTTTATGTATGAATATCACATCAAAATTCTATTTATAAATACTATAAATTTGTATTCTAATTAAAAGCAGTCGAAACATCACAAAATTTTAATTTGTTGTTTGTCATAGTTAACTAAGATTTTTATTGAGCCATAATCGTTTATTCAAAACCTGCATGTTTTAGAATAAGAAGGTTTTTGTTTTTACTTTAGTTTTTGTTCCCATCCTGGTTTTTTCTTTATTTCGAATTTTTAAAAAGCATAATAAAGCTTTTTTTTATGCTATGCAACATTTTTGTCTGTCACTGTACATAGAAAATTTGACAAAAGATACTACAATTACTTGACCTACGCCTACTTTCCAACCGTCTTGACTTTTTTAGTACTGCTATCAATTTAAAAATAAATAGTTCTTCATAGTATATGTAAAAAATTCTGTATGTATTAAGTAGTAAAATATATGATTTTTATTTTTATCCCCACTCATCAGGCGCGGATCAAAGGTGGGGGCGGTGGGGGCGATCGCGCACCCCCCCCCCCCCCAAGAGCTTTGAGTTCAGGAAAATAGACCCGATTTTGCCTCTTATAATATAGTTTATTCAAGAACTAGAGAGAGTAATAAATCATTTTTTATCCTTTTTTTCTTCGCAAAATACCTATGTTCTTTAGTCCAGTGTCTTTGGCAAAATCTGTTAGACATATATATTTTTCATAGGAATGGGTTAGAAATTTTATAATCAAAAATATCGATCTATAATAATGGACCATTTGGGTTGGATAACAATATATATTTGGATGTGTGAAGTGTTAAAAAGGATTTTAATCCTTGTCATAGGCGTCGGAAGGAGGTTTATTTTATCACTAAGTATTTATGGCATAGAATATTATTTCGGTAATAAACTTAAAATAAAAAGTTTTTATAACATTTTTTTATTTCTCATGATTTTTTTATACTTCACATCCATTAGAAAATATAGATAATTTTGACATATTTAACACAAATCACAACTGTATTTTTATTATTTTTAATTTTGGCATACAAACCGTTTTAGGCACATTCAGAATACAACGTAGCTTTTTTCTCTCAAAAAATACTAAGTTATAAGTTCAATACTTACAAAATACCCATTGTCAAAAATACAAGGAGTTAAATATATATAAAAAAAATAAATTCGTTCATATAATGTGAAAATTTTTTTGGGCAATCGGTCATTTTATTAATAATTAAAAACATTTTTAGGACATTTGACGTTTCAGTTTATTTATTTCTTAAAACATCTGCAGAATTACAATTAAACACTAAAAAGGGATTCAAATGTAATTCATTTTTATATGTTAAAAATATTTAAATAATAAATTGTGTTTAAGCTGGTAAACATTGCATATCTAATTCGTAATCCAAGCAGTGAAGCTATCTTCGCCCAAAAGTATTATAATTGGTTCCCCTATCTCATGGATCATAAGATCGAGTTTTCACATTTTCTTTTATTCTTTTATTATATGGGTTTTTCCAAATTTTCCGCAGTAACTTAATTCCAAAAAATCTTTCAAAAATTCTGTTAAAAGTTGTGTTATTTCTAGCAACTTTACCTTTAACTGGAGAGAGATATTTCCTTCGTCAACGGACATTTTCCGGACGATCTATAAGAACAGATTTCCTATCTAGTTTTCCCAGCAAAAATTAAGTTCTCTGAGCAATTTCCAGGGCTCATTTCTTTTAATTTCAGGTAAATCCCGATCTTCATTGATTTTAGTTAGAATTTTGTCGACGATTGGATCTGCTTCTCATAATAAGATATATGTACAAATTTTTTTATTGCCTTTTACATCTCTTCTTCCAACGAGGTTTTTCGTCTGCCTGTGATCGAATGTGACTTGGGAGTATTAACAATTCCAGTAGTTTTTTTCTCTTCAGTATTCGGTACATAGTAGATTTTCCAACTCCTGTCATGTCGAAACATATCTCAACAGAACTTTTAACATTATTGTCTAAATATTGATATTTTAAGGCATCATAAACATTCGTCGTAATAAATTTTTCGTTGAGGAAAAAATGCCCTGGTTTAACGATTTTGGAATAAATATAGATGTGGAAGCCATATCTTTTGGGTCTCTCACTAATCTCATATAATATATAAAAACAAGCACAAGCAAGATAAATCACTAAGGACACACTGTAAAGTGTACTTTGTTCAGTGACAAAAATTAAATTGAACTATCCGAAACTCTACTGTTGCAGTAAATTTATAAAACCTTATAATGTTTAAATATAATTAGATTCACGTCAGTTCTCAGTTACCTGCGGCATTGGAGCAGATAAATTGGAGGTTTCTGTAACAGTTTTCTACTCTCCCTAGTTCTTGAATAGAGTATAGCAATGTGTATGCTTGCGATCGCCCCTCCCCTTCCCAAGAGCTTTAAGTTCAGGAAAATAGACATGATTCTGCCTCTTATACTAGGAATGTGTAAGCTGCCCGCATCCTCCCCCCTGACGAGAACTTGATTTTTTTTGTGATCGCCCCCCTCTCCAAGAATTTCAAATTCAGAGAAATAAACCTGACCCTGCCTTTTACACTTGAAATCGGAATGTTGCTGATGTCTCCCCCCCCCCCCCGGTCGACAACTTGCTTTCGTTTGCCATACTGTACTTTTGTGATATCACCGCCCCCCCCCCCCCCAAGAGAGAGGCTGGATCCGCCCCTGGTCACTGTACATAGAAAATTTGACAAAAGATACTACAATTACTTGACCTACGTCTACTTTCCAACCGTCTTGACTTTTTTAGTACTGCTATCAATTTAAAAATAAATAATTGTTCATCATAATATATGTAAAAAATTCTGAATGTATTAAGTAGTAAAATCTATGATTTTTATTTTCATCCCCACTCATGCGTTCTCAAACACACTCTTTTCACAACTTATGTAAATAACCATTTAAAGCGGCTAATGGTACTAAAACCATTTATTATAAACAATTTTTCCAGTCAATTTGCAATTAAGATAAAATTTTATAACCGTAGAATTTTTTAAATCATAATAATGTCAAGTGGTCATTTAGTGTGTAATTAATCATCTTTTTATATCAATGGTTTATAAAGCAGAGACATAAAAACCTATACTTAAAATTCTTTTCAGTTTTTCGAAACTGCAATTCTAAGTTTTAAAACTCCATTAACGCTCATTTACACAAAAATGATAAGTGGTCCTTTTGGGTGCACTCAAAACACGGTCAAACCGTCCGAGAGGGTCTAATGTATCAAAACACGGAGCTGCTATAATTGACATTTTATGGGACGAAATTAGATAATCCCAATAAAAAGGGTTTTTATTGTATGGTTCTGTTATATTTTCAATTTTTTAGTAGCATATTTGTTAAACACAAACAAAAATTTAATAAAGAAAATATTTCAGTTTTTTTTTTAAAAGCAGTAAGGATTTGTTGAAACTTTTTTATATTGGAACTAAAGATCTTCTATAACTGCAAATATATATATATATATATATATATATATATATATATATATATATATATATATATATATATATATAGTTTGATTATTCCAGGTTTCAATCCTTTCGTTCAAAAAAACGTTTTCACGACATTTCGCTAAAATCTCATTTGGCATTTTCAAGTGCGGTTCGTCTCGTTACTCGCTGAGAACTGATGGTGGCCTCTGATGAATTTCGAGTTTTGTTTAGCTGGCTCGCTTCCTGATTGGATGAGCGGCTTCGCAGGCTCCTCCCCTCTGCCGAGTGCGATATATTTTGTTCTTGTATGCAGGTCTCTCGTGTACTAGTTGATTTTTGTTGTTTTCTTTCTTGATTTTTTATTAATGTTTTCTATGTAGTTGAAAAATTTATAGCATCGTCTCGTTTATTTAGCTGTCCCGCTTTTTCGATTTCTAGGGTCTCTCTTATGAGGCGTATCTTATAGTTCTGTACTGGTGCTATTTCTTTTGTTTCCTCGAAGTCGATGGTTGTCTGGTTGTTTGGTGACGTTGAAATAGGGCTGAGGTTGTCTGTTTGTTTTTGAGGCTATTTTTATGTTCTTGGATTCTTGCTAATATGCGCCTGTTTGTTTGTCCTATATAAGTTTGATGGCAATCTGCACATGGACTGCTGTAAACGCCATGATTTTGTAGTCTTCTCTTTTTTTTTATGGCTTTCTTTATATCTGATTGTGAGAAACCATTCCGTTCTAGAGCTGTTGAAATGTGTCTTATTTCGTCTTGTTTTGTGTCAATTTCTGTAAGGGGAGAGATCTTGATACTAGTGTGTTGACTACTGCCTGCTTTTGAGAGGGATGATGATGTGACGCTGCATTGAGATATCGGTCAGTATATGTGGGTTTCCGATATACGCTAAAGCCCAGGGTGTTGTTGAGTTTCCTAGTTAATAGCAGGTCCAAAAAAGGAAGTTTCTTTTCTTGTTCGATTTCTAGCGTGAATTGGATTCTGTGGTGGGAACATTGCCTATAGAACACATACTTCATGTTCAATAACCAAATATACAAACAAACAGATGGGGCACCTATGGGGTCCTCGCTTTCACCAGTCATAGCCGACCTTTTTATGATATATTTCAAACAAGAGGCACTGCAAAAGGCACCTTTAAAATCAAAATTTTGGAAACGCTATGTTGATGATATTTTTATAATATGGCCACATGGAAAAGAACACCTGAACGATTTCCTCATATACCTGAACAATATCCACCCCAGAATCCAATTCACGCCAGAAATCGAACAAGAAAAGAAACTTCCTTTTTTGGACCTGCTATTAACTAGGAAACTGAACAACACCCTTGGCTTTAGCATATATCGGAAACCCACATATACTGACCGATATCTCAATGCAGCGTCACATCATCATCCCTCTCAAAAGCAGGCAGTAGTCAACACACTAGTATCAAGATCTCTCCGCCTAACAGAATTTGACACAAAACAAGACGAAATAAGACACATTTCCACAGCTCTAGAATGAAATGGTTTCTCACAATCAGATATAAAGAAAGCCATAAAAAGACAAGAGAAGACTACAACAAAGACCAAAGACCAAGGTTAAACAAGGAACAAAGCCATAATACCATACATAAAAGGAATAACAGACAGAATCGGAATAATCTTAACCACAAAAAACAATAGCCAACATCCTAGGAAATCTCAAAGACAAGACCAACCTTGAAAATCATGGCGTTTACAGCATTCCATGTGTAGATTGCCATCAAACTTATATAGGACAAACAAACAGGCGCATATCAACAAGAATCCAAGAACATAAAAATAGCCTCAAAAACCAACAGACAACCTCAGCTCTATTTCAACATCACCAAACCACCGGACATACCATTGACTTCGAAAAAACAAAAAAAATAGCCTCAGTACAGAACTACAAGGTACGCGTCATAAGAGAGGCCCTAAAAATCGAAAAAGCGGGATAGCTAAATAAACTAGACGATGCTATAAATTTTTCAACTACATGGAAAAGATTAATAAAAAATCAAGAAAGAAAACAACAAAAATCAACTAGTACACGAGAGACCTGCATACAAGAACAAAATGTATCGCGCTCGGCAGAGGGTAGGAGCCTGCGAAGCCGCTGATCCAATCAGGAGGCGAGCCAGCTAAACAAAACTCGAAATTCATCAGAGGCCCCCATCAGTTCTCAGCGAGTAACGAGACGAACCGCACTTGAAAATGCCAAATGAGATTCTGGTGAAACGTCGTGAAAATGATTTTTTGAACGAACGGATATATAATATATATAATATTCCAAACTAGAGTCATTGGGGATGCAGTCTATTTAAATTTGTAGGCCTTAGTAAGGAAAAAACCCTTTTTTGATTCTGTCAAGCTTTCGAGAATTTATTTATCTCATCTTCAGGACATCTATAAAATTATTAATTAAACAGTTAGAGTATTAATCTAACCTGTAATTATTAAGTAACTCACCAATGTAGTTTGAATATGAAACAAGTAAATATTTGAAAAACAGGGGAAAAACCCACCATTACCACTTTTTAATTATATTTAAAGGCATATTAAGATAGGATTGTAAGAATTTGTTTAAATTTTAAAAGTCACGAAACAGCTATCTTACTCGACTATTTCATCATTTTGTAGTGACAAATGTCAGGTCTCAACCGAGTAGTGGCGCGGGTGGCCTAAGTAGTTCAGGAAAATAGGGATCTATAAAACAGTGGCGTAGTCAAGAATGAGATTTAGCAAAAATAGAAAATAAAATTTAGTAAACTACTTGTTTGATATATTTTACATGATATATAGAATTTAATGGAAAAACTTATTCATCTGGAGTTGCACTGTCCATGAGGCTCAAATACTCTTTTTTCCAACTCTAAAATATAACTGTAAATGCCACTGATATTCTATATTTTTTAGTCATGGTGTTGCCATCTTGATTAATATGTACCATTTCAAGGAAGAGCCTTTCATAATATGCAGGAGCTCTTTCTAGAATCTCAGTGCCATTCCAGTTCATGGTGTGATCATGATGAAAAACATGTTCAGCTAGAACACAAGAGGGCAAGCCTCTATTAATATCACTACAATGAGAAGTGAGTTTGCCTTTGAGGCATCTAGAAGTCTATATAAACTAATTGACAATTTGTACACTATGCAGGATGTCTCATTCAGCTGTAACGGTGTTTTGGTTTTAAACTAAATTTTAGAAAGGGTAAGTAATTGTTTTCTAGCTATTTTGATATCTGTATGTTTAAAAATAGTTATCAATTTGTCAGTAAGATTTTCTGTGTGAGGTAGTGTGTGGAAAAACTCAACTTGTTCTGTTACATTTGAAAGAGTGTTAGCTGGACTTAAAAATTAAGTATGCAGAAGAGACGGTTGAGAAGGTATTTCAAAGATGTTTTCAGGAACATTGTATTTGGTATTATAGAGGAATTTTTTAATAATGTTGTCAGAGTAAGAATTCTCCAATGTTTGTCCATAGAAACGTTTTTATCCACTTGAGAGTAGAAGAGCATCGTTCTGCTTCGGCCGATATCATCGGAATAGTAATTAAAATTTTTAGAAGTTTTAGAACTTCGCTTAGCTCGACGTTTTGCGAAAGATAGTCATAAAGTGCACGAAGCCCGAAATTGATATAAATTCTTCAGTTTCATATATGACAATCAGTTCTGTACGGAGTTTTTGTTCGATAAAACAGGAATAAATTTTAATCGTATCCTTAAATTTTTGTTCGTGAAAACATGTACTACATTTTGACATATTGTTCCGAAAAAAAAAGACTGGCTGCTACCAAGTGACTTATAACGTTAAATCGTTCTTTTGCTTGGCAAATAATTATATCACAATCTTCTTTTACTTCCCGAGAAAACTCCGCGGCATCATCGAGCTTACGTCGTTTTGAAGTAAATGAAGATGGCTCTACGTCGTTTGAGGTAATATTATTTTTAGTTTCTGTTAATTTTGATTCAAATCATAATATATAATAATAATATATTTTTATTTGCGATAACAGCGTCAATTCAGATATTATTTTGTAGAACAAGTTTAACCATGAAAGGAAACTCTTGTTTTTGAGAATGACATATCTTGATGACTGGTTCGTGGTACTAACGTTTCTAATGTCATCTAAGATTTTTCCATTGTCTCTAGAATGCTATCTTTGTATTCAAATATAGTACAAACAACTCTAGATTTAAAATTCCATCTTGCTGGGGCCGGACGAGGTGAGTTAACAATTTGATCGATGTATTGCGGTTCTTTGAGGACTATTTGAAAAAATGTACAAACTCCTGGTAAATAGAAAAAAATATGCAGACCTACTTATTAGCCAATGCAGCGTTTAACATTCCCAAATTTAATTGATGTGCATAACAATGCAGGTAAGCAGCATGTTCATAGGTTTTTTTTTAATATTGCTTGCACCCCATTCGTCGAGCTGCTCATGATTGATGCACCATAGTATATTTGCGAAATAAGTTCATTTTTATTACCTTTGATGTGCTATTCGAGTTCCTTAAGTATAGCAAGACAAGTCATTAGTTTCGCTAGATATTGTAGACAAATAATCAGCTTTTTTATTTCTTTGGAAATTTCCTCTTGACATATAATAAACATTGCTCGTAAAATTTCATTTTGAATAGTTTTTGACGTACCTTTAAATACCGATACCTTCTCCAAATGTTGTTTCAGAGCACCATCTAACTCAGCGCTAAAATCAATTAAACCTCAAAAAACCCCAAGTTTAGAGGAAGACGTAGACTCATCATGTCCTCGTAACGCGAGTTCGAAAGCTCCACAGAAACGCAGATAATTAATTATAATATTTAAAATATATCGATTATATTTCACTTTTTCACTGTGCAGTTCAATCTCACTTCGATAAGCGCTGCTTAATTGAGCAGCTACGTTAACAGTCCCAAAAGTGAATATTGCACAACATTTTTCATATGTTTTTTAATGCGGTCCATCGAATGATTTAAGACGGTAAAACTTACTTTTATCCAAGAAATTTCTTCTCAAATTAATAAACAAGGAAAACAAAAAAAAAACATCTTTAATTTTACAACCACAAAACTGTATGTTTATTATGAAAATCCGGGTTTAACGTCATAGTAAAAGTCCTTTATTTCCTAGAGAGAGATTGTTCTATTTTTGGATTCGAATTAAGCCTTCCAAGCCTTTTTATTTTGGCCTTATCACTTAATGACCGACAACAGAATAGCTCTGCAATTAAACTCTGAACGGAATTCATTTTTGTTTTTACAAAGGCCAAAACGCAAGACATATAAAAAAAATACAATAGCATACCGCACAACAAACTAAAAATGCCTACGACTACGAAATCCGCGGAAAAACTAAACACAGGTTTGCAGTCGACTTGCAACCTACACGAAACTTATGAGACGTTACTAATCTCCACGTCTTAGATAAGCAACTCCATATACGCTCTAATGGATTAGCTTGGATTGTATTAAAATTGCAAACCAGGAAAGTGATAACGTTTCCAGACATAATACTTTAACGCAGAAAAATTATTAATGATATTTAGGCGAAGTAAGTTAAACTATTTCAATAATTGACTGCTGTTCACGTATAATTTAGGAAAAAAATTGATTTAAATATAATCATTAAATTATCAGTTAAAATAAAGAAAAATATTTTTACTTATATTTATTAGTATGTCTTATTTTAATTTGCAATTTCTTGGGGGGTTGCGCAAACCTGTAAACCTAAGAAAAACACGCCACTGTAACAGTTATCTTTGGACGTGATGCACCGATTAAATCTAGTGTAAAGTCCAACTTTATCGCCAACTACATTTTTAAACAGCTTATAATAATATTGTTTCGATATATTCTCATGAAAATTGCAAAAAAATCATAATCAAAATTTTTCCTTTTACCCCAAATGACCAATAATGCGAGTATGCGTTGTGTAGTGTTGACCTGTCTAGAAAGATTCAGTTTAAACTTTGGACGTCATCAATAGAGTCAGGGTTTATGTAATGATACAATAACTTGTTCCTCTTATGGATTTATAAAGTGAATATATTTACACAATTTTACATACCTTCATCCGCTTTGATTTGAAACCATAATCAAATTTTAATACACCAGCTCTCATATTCATGGGATAGTTTCAATAAAGTTGTTTCCACTAATCAAAAACCACTTCTTTAAATTTTTTTTATTACATTTTAAATTTGTTATACCTACCATCCTGAAACAGCTGTGTTATTCAGCGGCCTTTCGGTCCCTCAGCAGGTAGAAAGATGCGGTCAGGCCTCGAAATGAAGAAGGTATTTATAAAAAACCTTTAAAATAATGATTTCGATCCTTTATAATTAGGTTCGCTTAACTTTGTCCCATAAAACTTAAATTTCAGCCGGTTGGTAGTTTGATAAATTAGACCCTCTGGGTGGGTTTGACCATATTGTAAATGTACCCAAAAGACTTGGATATCATTTCATGTTTTTAAATTTTGTTGTTTATGTATAATATTGTCAGATGTGAAATATCACAAAACCATAATGTAAGGTAGGTACCCGCTCATTTATTCATCCATCAAAATCTATGAGGAATTTTCTCAGTAGTTAAAAACTTGGAACTGAAATACCCTTATTTTTTAAGCAACACATAAAAACTTTACTATCTATACCTAAATTATACGATTTTATTTTATATTACATATAATATAAAAGTTTTTAACAGTTAATACTTGCTATTTGCTTAAAGGAAAACTCACTACTTGCTAAAGATTTGAACTTCACGTTTACCCAAAAGAGGTTGCCATTTTCGATATAATTACCGCCGCGGATTCAGGAAACATCGAAGATCCTTTTTGCAGATGAGTTCAGGTGGAAAGTAAGAGAAACTCTACAAATATCAGCAAGGACGAGAAAACTGCCCTAGCTCACCTACAGAAGGATTCTACCAGCGGATAAAGGGAATGCCACAGTCAATGAATTCTGAGCCATACAATAAAAAAATTTACGAAGTTTAAGAAAGAATTTATCGCGTTCTTAAGAAACACGAAAGGTATATTCCTGAGAAAACCTGGACTAAGTTGACGTCACACCACAGCAAAACTCCATCTTTATGGACTCCCGAAGATACGTAAATCAGACATGCCTTTAGGACCCATTATAAGTTCCCGCAACTCTCCGACTTCTAGGCTTGACAAGTTCCTTCGTCTAATCCTGAGACCATTACAAGGAAATACTGGGTCAAGGACTCGCAATATTTCGTAGAAATTATGCAATAAATAGAAGTACAACCGGAAGACCATTTTATTAGCTTTGACATGGAAAGCCCACACACCAACTTTTAGTTAAGGAGCCACTAAAAATCATAAGAAAAAAACTTGAAGAAAACCAGACCTTAGCAGAAAGAACATCTTTATCACCGCAAGCCCTCATGGACTTGTTGGAAAGTTGTTCCTCTTTCAGAAACAGGAAAAATTCTACATCCAAGATGATGGACTACCGATGGAAGCCTCACTCTCACCGGTAATCGCAAATATTTTCATGGAATGGTTAGAGAGTTTTGCAGGTGAATCCGCAATTTAAAAAAAAAAAACACAGTTATGGCTTAGATATTTAGACGATACCTTTATTATCTGGAATAGAAATGACGAAAAACTTCAAAACTTTCTTTTTCATCTCAACAATATCAGCCCAACAATTAAGCTCACCATGAAGAAAGAAGTACAAAATAAATTACCTTTCTTAGATGTTTTGGTTGAAAGAAATGGCACACAAATTCGAACCTCAGTATAGGGAAAATCCACATATACAGGGCAATACCTAAACTATTCATCCAATCTCTCCAACAATATCAACCAAAGATTTATAAGAAATCTCATAGATAGAGCTTTAACTCTCTGCAACTCCAACGAGAACTTGATGAAAGATATAGATCACATTAAAAATGACATTACAGACAACGGATACTTGTTGATAAAATTCTGGAACAACGAAGAAGTAGGACAATATCGACAGCGAATGAAGAACGAAAACCAGTATTGAATATCCCCTATCGTAGAGGAATTTTGGAAGAACTTAGCAGAATAGGAAAACCATATAAAATCAACGTTTTTTTCAATTCAAATAACTCTCTAAGAAGTCGGCTCATTAGGGTCAAAACAACAACTCAAAGAACTGTGTGTATCAGATGCCATGTGAATGGGGCAACTCCTACGTTGGCGAAACAAAGAAATTCCTTGGTATAAGGATCAAAAAACACCAAAAATACCCATCTCGAGGAGAAATAGAAAAATCTGGTACCGTTAACCATGCCTGGACAAACGAGCACCACATAAAATGTTCTGAAGCTAAAATTCTACATAGAGAATAACACTGGAGAAAACGGAAATTCAAAGAAACCACGGTTATAAATCAGAACCCGAGTAGCTTTAGTAAATCATCTTTACATATAAGAGAAGTCTGAAATCACTTCTTAATAATTATAAATTAAAACTAAATGCAGCATAAATGGGACTTTGGTGCATCACACATGACTGCACCCATCTCATTCATTAAGACAATGGAAGTCCAATAGATATCTACTACTTCGCAGTTAATACTTGCTATTATTATATTGTACGAGAGATAAACAGAGAATTTTCAAAAATAGTAAAAATGATGGAGAAACTGTGTTATTTTTTATGGAATGGGTCCTAAATACCGTGAAAAATAAGAATATTTTTACGTATTTCCAAAAAGTTGTGGTAAACTTTTTATTTAACAATTTGTGTGACAAAATCGAGCTCTTTAACAGAAAATCTTAATAGCTCAGAAAGTAAGCTCTGGATCAAAAATTTTTCTTATTATCTATTATTTTTGATATCATTTTATATAAGAATAAGTCATTTCAAAGTACTTAATGTTCCCGAAGGACTGAAAACACGTTTGAAATAATTTTTTTTTAAATAAAAAATACTGAACGCTAAAGTGCAGAAAATTTAGCAATAATTTCAGAATTTGTATCTCTTTCCACGTAAAATAATATCATTGAAAAGCGAACGCAGTCACCGTAAAGTTTAGCAGCAATTGTAATTTGTTTAAAACTTTGGAAATAGGTTGTAGGTTTGGAGAATTAATGGAAACTGAACAATGTTTGATATTACACAATTTACCAAATACTGAATGATTCAAAGTAGAGATTGATTTGAAAAGTTGTAAGCAAATAGAAATGATTTCGAGAATTTTCATAGCAAAAAAGTCTACTTTTCAGGGATGGATAGAAATCTGAAGGCGGTTTCTTTAGAAAAAAAAAATACAAACCATTTATAATGTGTTATAAATGCTCTAAAAGCACTGTAGTTGGTATTTCTTCAATTTTTCTTTTAGCAAATTGTATAGCTCTATGTATAATAGTAAACGCGTACGGACGAATTGAAAATTCGAAAAATAATCGGATTGGTAAGTTATAGAATGAGACTAGAGAGCAATTTGGTGAACGGTAAGCTTTCGCAATGTGCTAGCCGGTGGTATTGTTAATTTTTTTTTTTGATGAATTTTATATAATATATTTTACATAACAATAATATAATCTTATTATGCATTATCCTTTTTACAAACAATTAATTTCCTTTGTTGTACATACGAAAAACCAGATAATAAAAATATATTAACATAAATTAATATTCACATTAAATTTTCCTATATTCAGCATTTACTTATTTATACAATTACATATTGTTTAAAAAATTAATATATTAAAGTACCTTCAAATAACAGAATAGCTAGCATAGTTTGCTGAAATTATAAAAGGTTACTGACCAGTTTAGTACAAAATGCCTTAATAATAAAATTGATCAGAAAAGTACACTACACTAAATTACATTGTACATATGTTATAAATCATAATATCTATGGAAATATATCACAAATATTTAGCCCAAAAAGATATCGCATTTATATCAAATATATGGAGCCTCAAGATGATAACGCGTGGCGGATTGAACACCAGGAACGGGATTGACGGTTACAGCTTCTGCTGGGACATCAGTACCATCTTGGAAAAGACGAAAAAGAGACGAACGGGACATTAGATTCACCGAAATATCGACGATAGAGCGACGAAACAGAGATGAAAAATCGACGAAAAGAGGAACAAAGCGTGATTGGTGGAAAAGAAGAAAGAGGCCTGAAATAAACGCCCAAAATTATTGATTGGTTTTTTCAATCTCTTGTAGAGAATACAGGAGATAAAAATTAGTTTTAAACCGGGATTACATGTATGAAATTTAACTTACCCTAGTTGACATTTGGCCTCATATCTGATTGTCAAGTTCTTTCGCGTTTGTGAGAAAACATTCGGAAAAATTCTTTTACAACTTGAAATCATAACTGCGCAACATAATTACCAAACTATAACTGCCCACGGGAAAAAAAATGCTTTAAGATTAAACTGATAAAAGCCGTTTGAGCAACGCATGTACACTTGCAGGGACGTTCTCGAAAAAAAGGGGTGATAGTTATCGACTAATCCCTTATAAAGGTCAAAAGGTCCAAAAAAAATGAAACCCCAACTTCCAACCTAACTGTCGCTCTGAATACAGTCATAACTCACTAATCTACAATTGGCAACACTACTTGTTAGTACCATATCTCATTCTAATCAGGGTATCACGAAAAACTGGATTTCAGTAATTTCGGATGTCGACAAGTGGAATAAATTCTACGTCAATATGCTGACAAGTTCAGGACGTCTGTCATATGAATAGCTGTCAAATGTCAAATCATCCACAAGAGGCTCCTCTTGTCTATAAAGGAATATTTTGGTTTAACAAGATGTCTAACAGTAACCAAACCGTCAGGTAAATACTTATCATAAATTTATAATTACAAGGAATATAATATTAATAAATATACCACTTCAACTCTCCTTTTTACTGTTTTGGCTAAGGATAAGTGTCCCAAAGCATATATTTTAAGCTCATCTAGTTCATTTGCGGCTAACACTATTTTACCAAACAGAGAGTTAGCTGTTCGTCGATGATTATGAAGGAATAAAGTATTAATTACCAGATGAATCATTACAGATTGCCAAGTAGAATTATAGTGAAGTGATTTCAGTCTAATGTAAACTTGAAATATATCGACTGTTGAAAATATTTAAGAGCAAAAATTGTGGTATTATCAATTTGCAATGTACATGGACCTAAGGTTTGTGTTGTAAAGTGGGGAAATTAAATAAATGTTTAAATGATTAGATTCCTTTGTTTCTTGTGTTTTGTTCGACACCGAGACTAAAACCAACACACATGCCATTCATAAGTAATTAGTCTTAAGGTAACCGTCAAGATATTGAGTGAAAAGATACATTAAATAAAATTTAACCTCAAAGACTCGGATCTAAAATATTTTTTATTGATATTTGGGATGGTTACGAGCAATTTAGACAAATAAAATTTTTCTTTTGATAAATTTTACCTGAAGTAGGGCTTAATGTGGCAAAAATCTAGATTGGAGGGGACCTAAATAAACAAAAATTTGACAAGCAAAATAATCATATAACACATATAATTGCGTGACAACTTTAGGAATTTTTTTTCTATGACAAAGTAGGGTTATTTTGAGGTCCAATGTATGCTCCCGAGAAATTAGGACATCTTGTATAAACACGTGATTTTGATAGTTCTTCGGGAAAATAGCTTATATAGGGCTTATCTGTAAAATATCGGGGTTTTCGTGGATGTGAAATGGATCATGGAGATTTTTGAATGAGAGTCTTCAGAATAACCTGAATAACGATAAATTTGATATGCGTCAATTCAAAAAGTTAGGCAACATTGTTTTTATTAATAAAAATATAAAATTAACGAAAAAAAAAAACGGTTTTTTCAACTTTTCTCTCATGTAACTTTGAAGGTATTCATTTTAGAGGAAAGTTGAAGTTTCGTAATTAAATTTGCCATAAGATACGATTAGTCGGAAATCTCAAAATGTATTTTCCTTATTGCAAAATAGCAATAATTGAAAAAAAAGGTAAAAAAAGCAGTTTTTTAAATAATTTTTTTCGACCATTTAAATACCTCTGAGGACCTTCATATCAGAGCAAAGAAAACCTTATGTCATGATAAAGTAACAGGCTAAAATTCGTTAGGATCGATTAGATAGTTTTTGCACAATAATTTTTCAATTCGATTTCGTTTACAAAAAGTGACCATTTTTCAAATTTGTCTGAGTCTTTTTTTAGAATTAAAATCGGATGATTGGGACGTCCTCAGGAATTGCTGACATTATTTATTTTTTTTCTTATAAACAAATAAAATATCGCGGCGGATTTTCATTGTATTTCTTTTCTGCAATACATGGTTTAAAAGTACTTAGAAAGACGCTTCTTTTCGTGAAAAAAATTTCAAATCCGTCAATTGATTTCCGAGATACAAACTGTCAAAGTTGACAGCCTGTTACGGAGAATCTATAAACAACACAGACCTGATTCTTGAACCAAAAACTTTGTCTTGCCGAGTTCTTTTTTGATACAAATATTTAAATGTTTATGTTATCGGAAACGTTAATAAAAAATTAAAAGAATATCGCCCACGTGCGTGAAAAATGAAAAAAGAGGGATGCGGAGTTCTCATTTTAAAATTGAATTCGAAAATTCAGAATACATATCTGAAAAAAAATTTTCATTTTCTCGGCTTCTAATGGAGCAATT
Organism: Diaprepes abbreviatus; assembly: GCA_034092305.1. Classification (NCBI taxonomy): domain Eukaryota; kingdom Metazoa; phylum Arthropoda; class Insecta; order Coleoptera; family Curculionidae; genus Diaprepes; species Diaprepes abbreviatus. The sequence continues at coordinate 259,138 of JASJET010000120.1, read as the reverse complement.
TTGATCATTTTTTTTAAACCGAATAACCGCGAATAATGGAGCTCAAATATCATAATGCCATATGTCCATAATGCATTCATTTTGTTGTAAACAAATGACGTTATTTATGCATCATACTTACAGCATACTGCACCCTACAGTATTGGACTTTCCAAGCGAATCTTTGTTTATTAATATAATTAAGCATACTATAACGATATATATTTACTTTAATTATGAAAATTGTTTAAACAATCATTGTTTAAACAAATTGAAAAAAATTTTGGTTTTAAATTATTTGATTCGTAAAACACAGATAAGAATAAAATAATTATTCTTCATAAATTATGTTCAAAAAGTTCAATAAAACATTCTTAACACTTAATATTATATTACAAACTTTACAGAGTGCAGAAAAACCTATTTTTTACATATATATATATATATATATATATATATATATATATATATATATATATATATATACATGTGTGTGTGTGAATGAGTGATGGGCACATGGCATTATGATATTTGCGCTTCATTATTCGCGGTTCATCGGTTTAAAAAAATCATCATCGATCAAAATCGCTCCATTAGAAGCTGAGAAAATGAAAATTTTTTTTTCAGATATGTATTTTCAATCTTCGAATTCAATATTAAAATGAGAGCTCCCTCCACCCTTTTTTTTCATTTTTCACGCGCGTGGGCGATGTTCTTTTCATTTTTTACTAAAGTTTCCGATAACGTAAATATTTAAATATTTTTATCAAAAAAGAACTCGGTAAGACAAAGTTTTGGGTTCAAGAAACAGGTCTGTATTGTTTATAGATTCACCGTTACAGGCTGTCAACTTCGACAGTTTGTATCTCGGAAACCAATTGACGGATTTGAAATTAATTTTCATGAAAAGGAGCATCTTTCCAAGTACTTTCAAACCATGTATTGCAAAAAAAAATCCAATAAAAATCCGCCGAGATTATCTATTTGTTTATAAGCAAAAATATCAACAATGTCTTTAAACAATTCCTGAGGGCGTCCAAATTATCCTATTTTGATTCTGAAGAAAGCGTTGAAAAACTTGAATTTCCTGCTATATGCCGAAAATAAATTTAAATACGTTAACGTGATATTTTGGACAAACTTGAAACATGGTCAATTTTTGTAAACGAAATCGGATTGCAAAATTATTGTGCAAAAACTATCTATTCGATCCTAACGAATTTTAGCGTGTTATTTTATCATGGCATAAAGTTTTCTTTGCTCTAATATGAAGGTCCTCAGAGAAATATAAATGGTCGAAAAAAATTAATTGAAAAACTGTTTTTTTTTTTTAATTATTGCTGTTTTGCAATAAGGGAAATATATTTTGAGATTTCCGACTAATCATATCTTATGGCAAATTTAATTACGAAACTTTTTTCCTCTTTAAATTTCCTCTAAAATGAATACGTTCAAAGTTACACGAGAGAAAAGTTGAAAAATAAAACGTATTTTTTCGTTAATTTTATATTTTTATTAATAAAAACAATGTTGCCCAACTTTTTGAATTGACGCATATGAAATGTATCCTTACTCAGGTTATTCTATGGCTCTCATGCAAAAATCTCCATATTTCATTTCACATCCACCTAAAAACAGATAAGCCCTGGTCTATTATTATATTAAAAACAATAAATAATGAGAGAAATTTTTGATCCATTTGATTCGTTTTCTTTTTGGGCTAAGTAACCTTTTTGTTGAAGGACTTGAATTTTTCAAACAAATTTTTTAATAGAATATTTAGCATAACTATTTCGCAAAAACAAAAAATATATTTATGCTCTATATGATATGTGTGACCTATTCCAATATGAACTAGCTTTCTCATTTTTCCGGGTAATTTATTATCTCGTCCACACTATTAGGATTATATTGCAATGGGAACAGGTAACCAAAATACCCGTGAACACGTGGTTGATTATGAATGAAGTAGTATTGAACTAATTCAGATCATGCCATATACAGAATAGACGTCAGTTGTCATAAGTTTTTATATTAATCTTGGATATACGAGTATTTTTGCGATAAAATATGGGTATAAATTTTTTAAAGTTTTTACTTTGCTTTAACGGATGATAACGACAGAACGCCAAATTGTAACACGTGGTGTTTTAAAAGGCAGGTATATTTTCTCCTTTTAGGGCAGTGTCTAGGATAGATATTTAGAGCAGTTGTATTCAGAAGCGCCACCTGTTTTTAGGCGTATCTTTTCTGAGAAGCAATAATGACAGTGAAAACAGGGGACACCGATTCTACGGAATAATATAAACAATTTTTTTTATAAAATATTGGGTGTCCGGTAAGTACTTCCTAATTTCTCTGGATATACAGGATAGGTCAAAATAACCCTACTTTGTCATAGAAAAAAAATTCAGGAACGGACTTGCAGTCATGCTCGTTGGGACTAATCTTTGACAGGTGTGACTTTACAGACACAAAAATTGATTTTTAAAACTACATGGTCATTCCTCTTCAATAAAGGTACCTTAATTTATTTCAATAAAACTGGCGGTTTTCGAGATAAATCGGTTTTTATGCAAAAACCTCAAAAGTTACTAATGCTACACCCAGATAGAGAAAAATAAAATACACAGGGTGTGCTTTAATTTATGAGAAAGCGCTGTGTTACTCTTTGAAGGCAAGAAGATGTTATGCCGAAAGACTTCGAACATAACCCTGTAGAATTAACATAACGTCAGAACTAGGGCCCGGTAGTTTGAACGCTGAATAACGTAATAATATTTTTATTTATATTTGAAAAAATGTTTTTAAACAGTAGATATTTCATTTCTTGGTACACACATACCAATTTTATGCTATTCTTTTCTAATTACATTTATTTAAACTAATGTCATATGATAATCGGTACGGCAGTTCTGGAATACATAAAAGTATAAATTTATTATGGTTGCCTAAATTATTATTCTTGTTATTTTCAATATGCAAACAATATCTAACTATATTTACTAATAACAGTAGATTTTTAAATCTTCTTTTTCTTAATATTGATTGCAAACTTCGCATTTATAGTAATTTCTAACACTTAAAAACACTGAAAAAGCAACTAAACTGAAGAAAAGATAAGTAAACATGTTTATGTCTGTTAAACATCAAAAAAGCCTATTCCCCACTGACCATGAACAGCTTTAAAATAAATCTATTATTTTTTAAATCTATAGGGTATGATCGAAGCTAAAATATTTCCAGCTCAGACATTGTCAAACCCAGGAAACTTTTAAAGGGTTGATTGGGGCTCAATTAATTTACAATGTTATTAAAATGCAAAAATAGTGAAAATGTTTAAATTTTATTTTGGTAAATGTTCAAAATGGGCTCCACGCACTTCAATCCATTTTCTTATTCTCGCTAGTAGTTCCCTAGTATTTAGTGGTGTTGAATAAACTAGTTCTTTTTAATATAGTAAGTAAGTAAAAGTCTAAGGGATTTATGTCTGGAGACGTTGGTGGCCATAAAACAGGACCACCTGGACCTATCCATTTAGGGCGAAAAACGTTAGTTAAGTGTTGACGTACTATACAGTTAAAATGAGATGGGGAAGAATGAACCACATTTGCATTCTTCTATCAGGAGGTACGTCTTCCAATAAACTATTTAAATTTTGCTGCAAAAATTGTAAATAAATCTCACCATTGAGTCTTCATTCCGAAACAAATGGACCCATAAGGTTATTTCTTCCGATAATGCCAGCCCTCACATTTACAATATACCTTTGTTGATGTTTGTTTTGAATTAAAGCGTGCGGGTTTTCATTAGCGCAAAAATGTAAATTGACTGAGAATATTACGTTATCTTTTGTAAAATCGGTCTCATCGGTAAACAAAATAAGATTGAAAAAATTTAAATTTAGGTTATGTTGCTGTATAAATCAGTTGGAGTATTGAAATCTTGCACGATAATCATTCGAAGACATAGCGTGTACTTTCTCAACGTGGTATGGGTGAAGTAACTGTTTTATTAAGAGTTTCATGTACAATCCATTTTGTAATATTGTTTTGTGTCTCGAGCTCTCTTTGAAGAGTTATCAGCAATACTTTGCAAAATGTGTTCCTTTACATGAATTTCCCACGTCTTCCTGGGAGGGCCCTCACCACCTCGTTACGGCAAAAATGACCCTGAATAAAACATTTTTACATGTTAATTTTTTAATTAAATCTGTTACCTGTCTCCCTTGAGCTTCGATCAACCCTTTGAAAGGTTTCTGGGCTTGACAATATCTGAGCTGGAAATCTTTCAGCATAACATCTTCTTGCCTTCGAAGAGTGAGACAGTGCTTCCTTATAAATTAAAGCAATCGGCACAACCTCCGCATTTTATTTTTACCTGTTTATGTTTAGCATAAGTAACTTATGAATTTTTCGTAAAAAAATCGATTTATCTCGACAACCGCCAGTTTTATCAAAATCAACTAAGAGTACCTTTTTGAAGACGAATGGCCAAAATATTTAAAAAATCAGTGTTTAGTTGTGTAAAATGACACCTGTCAAAAATTAGGCCCAACCATTGTGGCTGCAAGTTGGTTCCTGACTTCTCTGATGATCTACAACATCTAGTGTAGTATGATTTAATGGGTTTTTATGGTCTCTATAAAATTTTATTAACTTATATGTGTCGGTTCAAAACTTATGGCCGATAAGCTACATCGCTGGGTACCCTTCTAGGGCTCTGTATCTCCATTAAGGGTTTAGAAATTTTTTTCTATGACAAAGTGGCGTTATTTTAACCTCCTCTGTATGCTACCGAGAAATTAGGAGGTAATTACAGGACACTTTGGATATATAATTTTTATGGATAAAGTAATTACAGTAATATTATTTGTTGGGGGTACATTTATCAATGAAATATTTGACAGAGCTATTGTTAATGGGATTTAGGAGGTTATATTTTAAAAATAGTTTTGGTCATACTGGATATCCCAAATAGATGTGGCCCATTATTTTTGATTTTTTGTAAATGTATTTAACAACCTACATTTTTTTTATCGAAGTTAGATACTTAATGAATTATTTCTTAAATCCATTAAATTACTTTGCCTTAAAATGCGACATTAGCCAATTTATCATTTTTTTTTGTTCTGAAATCGGTATTTCACTTAAATTTTAATATCTATATCTATTTTCAGGGAAAAATTTATGAGAAGTTTTAACTGAGATTATTTTATTTCCCAATGGTACAATATTTATTTTATGTGAGGTGGCATAAATTGTTATATAAATATTTATATTTTTAATTCCGTTTTACGCAATTTTTTTAAATTTAAATACCCTGTATCTATTGTAGTGGCAAATATTGATAGAGTATTTATTAATCTTCAAATTGATATCAACATGATTCACTTTATCTTTAACAGTTTTCTGAAGAATTAGTATCGAACAAAAATATTTCTGGTTCTTACGTATGTGCTGCATACAAGGCAATTATATACCGCTCTAGACATTTCCCTTTTGGGGATTTTCCGGTAATAATAAAATTAATATTAAATATAATTAATTACATTTGTGTCTGGCCGGCGTGGTGTGCTGCAGCCAGCAGTATACTTGTCGCTACTGTAATGCGTAGACAGTACAGCCAGCAACGCCAGCTGCTCGCTGACCTTCAACCAAATCCTTTTTCTATCTTTTAAACATCCGTCTGCATTGACTTACCTACTCACAACGCCTACATAATCTCTTAGGAACCATTTTCTTTCAGTCTTCCGAGTGGGCCCGGCAACAAATAGATCCAGGATTTCCCTCAATCAATCGTAGGAGGCCATTAAATGGGGAAAAGTTTCAAATTTTTAACAATGAATATGTCGACTGGAAAACATAAATTTTGTAAGTGAATTACAAGATTAACTCTCATAAAAAGTAAGGTATGTTCTCTGTGGGGCTAAAACAACATGCTATAACCTCATTTCAATTACCAAGTATTTTCTACTTTGTTTTGTAAAGATATCTCAATTATAATTTGAGATTTGAAAAAAATGTATTTGGGAGTGACTCACCCTGTTTTATACTTTCATTTTTTGAAACCCCAAAACATATCTATTTGAATTAAATATGGTATTCGTGAAAAAAAAATGGTTTGAAACAATTTTATTAAATTTAGTAATTTTTAGAATTAAATTATATGCGCTAATAGATAGTTTACCCTTAAAAGAAGTAAGGGATGATAATTTTGGGGGTAAAAATACCATAATTTAACATCATTTCAAATACCAAGTAATTTCCATTTTGTTTTGTAAAGATATCTCAATTAGAACTTAGAATTAAAAAAAAAAACGTATTAAAGGGTGCCTCACTTTCTTTTACTAGTTTACTTTTAGAAACTCCGATACCCGTCAACTTAAGTTACTTATGGTATTCGTGAAAAAAATATTTTCAAACAATTCCATTAAATTTCGTAATTTTTAGAATTAAATTACGTACGTAAATATACGGCTTACCCTAGTAAAAAATAAGGAATGATATGTTTGGGAGTGAAAATACCATAGTTTAACATCATTTCGAATAACAAGTAAGTTTCATTTTGTTTTGTAAAAATATATCACTTAGATCTTCAGATATTTCAAAAATATTGTTTTCAGGGGTGAACTTTTGCGGCCATTTTCACCCCGTTATAATGAATCTCCGCAGATAAAATAATACATATCTATTATTTTTATACTCTCTACAACATATTGAAGTTTCCTTAAAATCGGAGTCGAACGCTTCAGCTACCTGACTTGTGAGTGTTATCCATGATAAAACGTTTGCAAGATATAGCGTTAACGAATTTGTAGGGAAATATTATGTATTTTATAATTGTACCAGACTATTATATACCTACTATGCTCAAACTATTGTAAATCATATTTATGAAATCAAGCAAGACGAATTTGATCGCAGTAATTGTCTAAATGTGATTTAAATTCAATAAATAATACAATTAGGTAGCAAAATTTTTGTCGATTGATCTGTGTTACGTTGGACAACAAACATTTTAAAAGTCATACATAAAATTGGTTAACTAAACAGTTTTTTGTCGAATTTAAACCCCAGGTAACCATATGAACAACTGCTATCGAAAGCAGTTTTAAGATATTATTTCTAACGTCAACTATTTTGGCCTTTTCTTTTTTTTTTTTTCTTTAGCACCATTCATTTTGTAACTATTCGTATGACAAATGACCCGTCTTATGCCTCATTATTTCTGCATTTGTGTTTCGTGTTGACAATCAATTTTACCAGGTAAGTAGCGACAATAAGTTAGTTTATAAGTCGTTGACACTTTGTAACCTAAGGGTGCACCGAAACTTGGGGAGATTATAAAGCTTTCCTTGATAATGTTACGTAAACATGATGAATTATTTTTATCCGATTAAGTAAATATAACATAGGTATAGAGTTCTACAATTTCGAGATTTGCAATTCATTTGTGTGATCCTAATCAATAATTTCTGCTACAAACGATTGTGAATAATTAGTCTTATTAAGTCATAATTAAGTTTTTAATGGGCACGTTTTAATAGATCACTTAATGGGACGTCCTTAAGCTATCCTAAAAAGGATTTTTTTTTCCAAAAGAAGCGCTGACATAATAAAATAACCACAATCCCAATCTACCAAATCTATGAAAAAATTTAAATATAACAACCTTCAAGTAAGTAAATAAATGGCAAGTAAAAAGAAAATCATGATAAATGGGTTTCTTTTTCATGAAATACAAGACTAGGCAAATGTTTCCAACCGGCTTAATTAAGGGCGAGTGGAAAATGATAGGATATGGGTTTTCTTCAACGTTGAAAACTAGAATTTTTCTATTTGGTTGTAGATTTCGTATGCCAGTGACGTCAACAACTGTCAGATAGAAATGTCACCTATATTTTTTTTAATGCAAGATCATGTATGTCATCGATTATTTTGAATTTCCAATAAAATTAGAATATTTTAACATCACATACCTTATAGGTAAATTCGACTCGTTCGAAAATATTACAGTTTGTATAAGCATATAAATCCTTTTAATAGTAAATAATAAAAGGCAAAACTTTAAATGTCCGAATTATTTTCCACATAATAGCGTCAAAGCCTTTCTGTGTAGTTCGGCTTGGTATTAGAGACTAGAGCCATTAAATAATCTCACCTATAAAAATAAGGGGTGTTTTTTATAGAGGTATAGAACTTTTAAATGGAATAAAACACAGATGAATTTTTTAAATTAACATGAAAATTACTTTATTCGAAAGATAACCTTCTGGCATTATAATTTAAATATGACTTCTGGCATATGACCGCCACGGCTGGCTCGGACGTAGTCTAATCTGGAGGTCCAATTTTCGATGGCTTTTTCCAACATTTGTGGCCGTATATCGGCAATAACGAGGCGAATGTTGTCCTCCAAGTGATCAATCGTTTCGGGCTTATCGGCGTAGACTAGCGACTTCACATATCCCCACAGAAAATAGTCTAGCGATGTTAAGTCGCACGATTTTGGAGGCCAATTCACGGGTCCGAAACGTGAAACTATGCGGTAACCAAACATTTCGTTCAATAAATCAATTGTGGCACGAGTTGTGTGACATGTTGCGCCGTCTTGTTGAAACCACTGCTCCTGCACATCATGATTGTTCAATTGATGAACGAAAAAGTCAGTAATCATGGCTCTGTAGCGGTCATCATTGACTGTTACGTTCTGACCAGCATCGTTTTTAAAGAAGTACGTACCAATGATTCCACCAGCCCATAAAGCACACCAAACAGTCAGTTTTTCTGGATGTAATGGTGTCTCAACATACACTTGAGGATTATCATCACTCCAAATACGGCAGTTTTGTTTATTGACGTATCCATTCAAACAAAAGTGAACTTCATCGCTAAACAAAATTCGCTTATGAAAATCGGGATCAACGGCAATCTTGTTTTGGGCCCATTCACCGAATCTACGCCTTGCTAGGTGATCGTCTGGTTTCAATTCTTGCACGAGTTGGATTTTGTAAGCACGCAAACCAAGATCTTTCCGCAAAATCTTCGATAAAGTGAATGGACACATATCCAATTCCTGTGCACGATGGCGGATAGACTTCGTTCGGTCTTCCTCTACGCTACGCTCTACAGCAGCAATGACTTCTTCTGTACGCGCTGTACGATATCTCTGTGGATGCGTATTATCATTTAGAGTAAACGTGGGGCGAAAACGTTCCATAGTTAATCGAATTAATTGCTCTGATGGACGATTATGTTGACCGTAAAATGGACGTAGTGCGCGATACGTATTTCGAACAGAACCATGATTTTCAAAATAAATTTGCACAATTTGGAAGCGTTGTTCAGGCGTCAGTCGATTCATGTTGAAATGCCAAACCAAACTAAACATAAATCACTTGACAGCTGACAAAATGGCCGCCAGTTAAAAAAGTGTTGCCAACTTAAAGTCCTATACCTCTATAAAAAACACCCTTTATAACGGGGGTTGAATCGGGTGACTTAGCAGGCCATTCATTGAGCCCTCTTTTACTTCTTATCCATCTTCTAGGAACTGTGTCATGTAGATAGTCTCTAACATGAATATCAAAATCTGATTGAAACCGAATGTCCTATCGTAATAGCAGGTTGCTGTATTTATCATGAAATAGATTACATAAATTAGTTATAACTCTATAAAAAATAATTAAGGAAATGACCAGCAAATTTTTGAAAAGCTCCAACAACAATTTTATGAAACAAAAACAACGAAATAATTATGGTAACTGAAGCTAAACGTAAAACATTGGAAGAGTATGTTGAAGAACTCTTCCATGATACCAGACCACAGGTATCACCATCAATAGTTGATAAGCCCAACGAAATAGGACCATCAATCACTAAAAGCGAACTTTTTAAGGAAATAAAAAACCAAATAGGAAAGCAACTGGCCCTGAAAATATTCATGTGGAGCTATTAAACCAATAGCGGATATTCATGGTAATAATATCTCTCTTTCATATATTTTAAAGGGTATCAAAATTCTAGCTAACTCATTTCAGTCATTACACCAACTATCGTATGATCAGCTTCATGTTCCATGTTCTAAAGATAATAGAATATACAGAAAATGTAACTATTAAATGGACGAGACACAATTTGAATTCCGAAACGGTTGAGCTCTAAATATGCTAACGCAGAGAGGTCCATACATGAACACAGACATATTTGTTTACTTCATTGATTATCGCAAAGCGTTTGATTGTGTCAAATATGAGAAAATTATAAAAATCCTAAAAATAACAGGAATGGAAGCAGGAGACCACTGTACTGAAATCAACGGCAGAAATTAGAACTGAATAGATAAGTTTGAAAGCTAAAGCAATCAGTAAAGTGGTCAAAATGGGTTTGCATTTTATCACCACTCCTTTTTAATATGCCGTGAGAGTCTTTTTTTACTTCTACGCCTGTTTTATTTAAATTTGGAATTTCACAAGTGATTGTATGCCTCTCGCCATCCATCGCATCGTTCTTAACAGGAGCCGCGAATTTTATGGGGGTTTCTTTGGGCAGATAATATTGAATTTAAGGAATACGTCGTGTTTAATATTTTTCCTATAATTAGGACCGTGATTTAAAAAATCTCTTGAAGAATGTTTGTCGAAAAGTCTAATTTTGATATTTTGCGAATTCAGTCATGTTCTCTGTAAATGGCTGAACTTGCAGTTGTGTAGAATTATTAAAAGATAAAATCACTGATCATCTGTGTTATATTTTATTTTTTTTTGATCAATTTACACCAAAATCAGATAACTATATTCTATATTTTTCGTTATAATCGGCGAATCCAAGAAATTAAATTATTCCCATTTCATGCATACCATAATCTCCAAATTTGCAGGCTCAATAAGACGTTTCCTCTTGTTTCAGCGGCCAATTCTGTTCGATTTTCTTCAACACTTCGCTTTCCCTCAAGACTTTACGGCTTTTTTTCAAGATTTCATCCCATTTTGTTGAAGCTTTATCCGTTTTTCTTCAAGATTTATCATTATTCTTCAAGATTTACCTTTATGTCTTTTCATCAAGATTCATTTTATCCTACAGGAAGTAGCTATACGGTTACTCTAATGCAGTAGCTAAATTTTTCTAAATATAGAAGACAACTGCATGATCCTACTCTAGGTTCATAGAGATATTAAAACGTCTAATGTACTGTGTTGTTTTCAACCTTATTCCTTTTACCCAAGATCATCTTTTGGTGACTGTAGCCCAAGAATGAGTTCTTACAAATAGATAAGTAGCTGAATTGTTTTAATTTGTAAAGAAAAAGGTAATATGCAGATGACACTGCCATCTTAGCAGACAACGTCGCTGATTCACTACGAATCTTGTTTAATATAATTTAATAGAGCGAAAAAATGGACTGTACATGAATACATCGAAAACAAAACTAAATGTGTTTTCAAAAAACCATCATTACGCCACATATAATACATATAAATAAAATATACATACAAAGGAGAATAAATACAAATAAAAGGAGAAAATATCGAACAAGTATTTTTATTCAAGTACCTAGGTCCTATTATTAATGAACGAAGTGATCCAAAAATCGGAATTAAATGGCATTTTTTTTCCGCTTGGAAGATGCTTGGTGGCCTACTCAAGCTACCATGGTGTCTGGTTCGGGGTCCATATACTCCTATTCCAGTTCCCTTCGTTATTTTGGAGCCACTTGTGCACTATTTAATGGAATTTCCGTTACGTTTCTCAATTTCTGTCCCATTCACTTTTGCGACTCATTTTTGTGTTGAAATTTTTACCAAGTTGAACTTCTTTTCTATTTCATCTTGAGAATGTGCCAGATTTGTTGATTTCTGGATAAGAGATTGGGCCTACATTTTATGACTTTATCTCTTATCATTCGATATATTGCTTTCTACGCCATTTTTTTCACAAGTATATGTAGAGGTGTAATGTTTAGGATTACTTCCATGGCGGCCGTTGGGCAGGTTTTCATTGCTCTAGTTATACACGCACAAGCCAGTCTCTGAACTTTCGAGATGTTAGCTCTCGTATTGACCAGACTGGTTCGTTTACTCCAGATCACTGCCTCATATGTAATGATTATTCTCACTGTTGCAGTGTATATCTACTGCAGGATTTTTGGGTTTGTACCCCAGCCTTTTTCCGCGAAGTTTCTACAAACCATCGAGGCTTTTGTAGCCTTGTTGATAATCGTTGATTTGGGACACACAGATGCTATGGGTCACTTAATGATTTAGAAATATCGTACAAAATGACTGTTCAGCTTTAACGTCAACTAAATACCAAATCTGCAAGCCAATTTCGACTTGTCAAAAAAATGAGATGAAGAGTGGAAGCTAGAAATGCATATCAAAAAAATATTTAAACTACTTAATCAGACAATACAGATGTAACACATTCACAACCTTGGAGACCGAACAGCAAGAGAAATTATTAATAGGTATAGTCCTCTGATTACTTTGCATTGCAGAACTGAAAAATTTTCCGATTTTGATTATCGAGTCGACAAATCTTCTCTTCTTCTACCTTCTATAATAGATCCCTGACCTGTCCCTTCTTCGATTTTCCTCATTCTGGACTTAAATTATAGCTCCACCTTTTCCGTGGTCGACCTCTACTGCGTGTACCACTAGGCGATTTATCTCGTGCGATCCTTACCAGTCTATCCTCTGTCATTCGGCTTATATGTTTGTTCCATTGTGTCTTACGTTGTAGGACCCACTCATTAATGCAGTCTGTGTTGCATGATTGCCTGATGTTATCGCTTCTTTCTCTGTCTAGTAGTGTTTTTCTTGTTATTCGTCGAAGTATTCTCATTTCTGTAGTCTCCAATAGTTGTTTCGTTTTTGTCGTCTCTGGCCGTGTTTCTGAGGTGTATGTCAAATAGGTCTAATTGTGGTTTTGTAAATCCGAACCTTTGTTTCTTGTTGTAAGTGTTTGTTTCGCCAGATCACGTCGTTGAGGCAATCCACCACTTTGTTTGCTTTGGCCACCTGCCCTCTTACTTCATCTTCGATGTTGCCATAACTAGTTATGTCGATTCCTAGATATTTGAAACTCATTTCTTGTTATGTTATTCAACCGTCTAGTTCTAGTTTGCATCGGAGGGGTTCTTTTGAGGTTGTCATACATTTAATTTTTTCGGCTGAGATAATCATATTATATTTTCTTCCCGTAAGATTAAAGGTATTTAACAATCTCTGGAGGTCGTCTTCATTTTCGGCACATATCACAGCGTCATCAGCGTAACAGAGAATTTTTATTTCTGTATCACCCATTTTATATCCTCTACCAAGTCGCACCTCCTTTATTATTTCGTCCATTATCATGTTAAACAATAAAGGACTAAGCGAGTCTCCCTGTCTAATACCGCTGTTGACTGGTATGGGTGTTGATAATTTACCGTTATATTACAGGTGGATTACGTCATCTAGCTTTATGCGATCGAATGCTTTTGTTATATCTATAAAGCATAAAAATGTTGGTTTATTGTATTCTAGAGACTTTTCGACTATCTGTCGTAGAATAAATACTGCATCCACACAAGACCTTCCTGATCTAAATCCCTGCTGTTCGTCTTCCAGTGTTGTAACCGAATTAATTTTATTTTTGATTACTTTCGTAACGAGTTTCAGAGTTGTGTCCAGTAGATTAATACCCCTGTAGTTCCCTGGTTCTTGTTTGTCACCTTTCTTAAACATAAGCATTATTGTGCTGGTTCTCCACCTATCTGGTACTTTGTTGAGTCGACAAATGAATTTATAAAACTTATCACATGAAACTACAGCCTTCATATGTGCAAGATAAGAAGAAAAAATGCAATAGTCATTGAAATCGAAATGTTATGTAATGACAATTATGTATTGAACTTTTAAGTTAGGTGTTTGTACTGTTGGTACCTGCGCACATGTACAAGATGCAAATATCCAAAGAAGACAAAAATGTCTTCTCTAGCCGGGTCGCAGATTTTGCCTTTACTGGTCAGATCGAAGCCCTTGCCTTCACTAGCTAGGTCCGAGGTCTCTCCTTCATTGGTCAGATGAGAGATCTTGCCTCTACTGGGTGGATCAGAGATTTTACCTTTACTGTCCTTATCGGAGATGAAGCCTTTATTGGCTGAATCGAATGCTGACGTTTACCATCGGGTCGCACTAGCCTTGGAAATGCGAGGTCCAAGATAACGCCAACTGTATGTTCAAAAGCTATAGTACGTCGGTAAAGGCAATGAGAAAACTTGTGAATACTATATCCTTCAAAGTTTCTCACGAAGACTACAAATCATAGAGTTTACTACCAAATTGCACCTGCCTTGAGATTGTTTGGTCAAGGATAGTAATAACTATATCGTCAAAAACCATGAGAAATCCTGTGACCATTATCTAGACTCTTACGAAGTATTTTACGAATACCTTGAAGTCAAAAGTTTACTTTCGAGTTGCACTGACCTTAAAAATGCATGGTCAGAGTTGATGTTAACATTGTGGTCAAGCTCAAGGTCACCCCGATTATCCTTTTATAAAAACCATCTAAGTATCTAAAAATGGCGTTTTAGTTCTGGAATGTAAGTGTAGTAGGCTTCTTAGCCTATCTGAAGAGTTCTAAAAGAATGAAACGCGAATTACTATGTCGAAATATCTGTGTGCAACTACTAAAAGCTAGATTTGTAGTCAGCAAGTATCATTCGTAGAAATTCAAAATGTCAGATGGCCATGTGATAATCTCCAAATGAGGACGAAACCAGTCCAAAAGGGTGAATTCCGCTCAATAGACACGCATTCACATCAATTTCGGCGCTAGGAAAGCAGCCTGCGTTAGGATGTGCCGTGGAAGGGGTAAGCATAAATGTCTAATTACTTTTATGCGTTACCGCTAACTTGCACGCTTAAGCAAGTATCCAGGCCGCGCGACACAACCCGTTCACAGCGATTAGTCCTAAGAATTGGCAGGAGGCTGCGAGGTGTTTCGACCCCCGATGTATTTCTGGGGATGCCAGGGCATTAATTCGTGTTTTGTTCTTTTAGAACTCTTCAGATAGGCAAAAAAGCCTATTTCACTTACAATACATGAAGGAGATACTTAGTAGAGTTGAGTCACTAATACGTTAGCAATATATACAAATACTAAAAGCTAGATCTGTAGTCAGCAAGAATCGAAACTCATATATCTTTTATAGCTTGTAGTTCTGGGTTTACTGAGGAGTTCACTCCTGACTTCTTTGGTAATGTTAAAGTATGTTTATGTATGTGGATTTCTGAGTCTTTATTGATTCTACAACATGTCAAAATTTCATTAAAATATACAAATAGGCTTTAAAGCTATATCACAAAAGGTAAATCATTGGGTACCTCTTTTGAGCCTCATATCACAAGCACCTTGGGAAAAATTCACTATGAAATATATTTACTGAATCCCCTGTATATCAAAGCTCTATGAGAAAAAATAATTTTTCTAAATGTAAATTATATATTTTCACAAAGTAAAATTTTTGTGAAATATAACTTTTTTTGGTGAAGTTGAAAATGTGGTTTTCTTTAATTTTTTATAATAATAGTAGTTCCTATATATAACCACACATTTGTAATTTCATATGACAAATAGCTTGGCATTTGTATAAAAACAAAATAAATTCACCTGAGCTGAACTTTGCTATTTATTATTTTAATTACTTGATTTGTCACAACACACTGATTTATCTCACAATAAATTACTGGGTTCTTTTTAATAAATATTTATTTTTAAAGGTAAAAAGTTGGATTTATTATCTACAACCAGAAAAAAATAGAAAGTATAACTATAAATGGCCTATGATATAAATGATGTGAAAATTTAAAATTTTGTTGGTAAGACTAAAAATTTTAATCTTATTAACAGACTAAAAGTGTGTCTCCTGTCAGTAGTTTGTGATTACTGAGTTGATTGTTATAGCTTAGCGTTAGATATTATAATCTTTGGTAATACTGATAATTATCATTCGTAGGAATCGTCTCAGGAAGTACTAGAAAGAAATGTAGAATTATTTTAACAATTCTAGACATAGACATAATTTGAAAATCATGGTTCTTGGGTTTAGACCCTGTCAAGTTGGAATTATTATCCGACGTTTCGTCTATGATTGCATGAGGCATCTTTAGGGCTCTTTACTCCACGAGATTAAAACACAGAGTAACTATCGAGGAGCAACAGCTCGGTATTTATACCGACGAATCGTGATCCAGCATTACAATCGATTTTTACGTGTGATGTAGACTGTAACCTGCATCTCTATTAATATTATTTGGATATTTGCAAATTTCGATTGATTCTCCAATTTTACGTTTAAAGAAACTAGGCACTGATGCTAGCACCTTAGTTTCTTTTATATTAAAAGTGTGACCTGAGCAATGCTGGGGTTCAGCCACTGCAGATTCTACAATGTGTTTCTTTTTTTTACATCTTTCATGTTCCTTAAGCCTAGTGGATATAAACCGTTCTATTTCACCTGCATATACTTTATCACAAGAGCAAGGTATCTTTTAAACGCCTTCTGTTGGAAATGGAATTGTGTCCTTTGGAGACTTCAAACATTGTCCAACTTTCTTGCATGTGTTGAAAATTGTCCAACTGTTTGATTTCTGGAGCAATCTGGCAATCTGGTCGGCGGTTCCGTGTATGTAAGTTACACTGTCAATATCCGGTTCATTTATGACACTTTGTTTAGGAGTTGGGTTTTTATATTTATTAATAGAACGTCTTATATCTTCAGCGCAATATCCTTTGCCTCTTAAAGCATTAGTCAGCTTTTCTGTTTCTGATATCAGTGATTGCTCGTCACAAGGAGCTCCAAGATTTCACGCCTAAATTACATAAAGAAAATGTACCTCTACGTCCAATCGTCAGCGCAATAGACTCACCAGCCTACAAAATAGGTAAATATCTGGCCAAAATTTTACATCCCTTTACAGGAAAAACCGAATCCTTTGGGAAAGCGCGGTGGAGAGGTGTCCATCACTCCCCATGCAAACAGATTAAATGACGATGCTTTTAAAACCCAGCCTCTCCTTGGAGATATATCTGCCAAGTAGAGAGGATTGGGAGGGAGAGCAAAATCTTCCGAAAATGGATCCTGGTGGTATACTGATGGACCTCGATAAGATGAAAGAGCTGGAGCCAGAGTGTTTGGCAAGAGCATAGGAGTCAGAGTTCTACCCTATCGGACAACGTACGACAATCTTCACACTGAAGTCCAGTGTCGTAACTTTGCGACTGGTATCTGAGTGCAAGGACATGCTGAATGGTATGACAAGGAATGGCTGTATAGTAAGACTCGTGTGGATCCCGGGTCACTCGGACATACGCGGGAATGACGATCCAGACTGTCTGGCACAGTTGGGTTCGGCAACTGAACCATATGCACCAAGGAGCTTCTCTCCTTAGAAAGAAAAGAGTTGTGAATTGTGGTGACAACATTGTCACCTGAGGGGCCATCTTTATAGACTCGGTGTCGAAGACGACCCGACGTGCAGATGGTGCTTGGGCGAGGATGAAACTGTTGACCATGTCCTCAGAGAGTGCCTAGCACTCAACGGATTGAGACAGAGATATTTCGGAGACACAATTTTGTTATTGGAAACAGTTAGGCAAGTTCAACTAACGAGACTGCTTGGATTTGCAAAGGCGATCCGCCTCGAATGACCTGCAAGTATGGTGAGATATAAAGGGCCCAATAGAGGTCTAGGCATCGATGATCTAATACTACCACTTTTTTCCTTTCATTCACCCCGTTAAAGAGGTGGACATGAAAAAGGGAGTAATATGTATTGAAAAATATCTGAGGATCTAAATGTTGCTTTAGTTTTCGCACATCCCAGCGCATCATCAACAGTGAAACGTAATATTTAGACGCGATTGCTCTCAGATATATCAGTGTTTGTTGAGAATATAATTTCTTATGTTCAATTTAAGACAATTATTCGAGAACCAGAATTCAGTCCGAGTTGCCAGAAGGTATTTTAGATCTTGAATATTTTTATCACTACACAACAAAGGTGTGTCAGCAGCATAAAAAAATATTTTTGAATTGCTAATAAATGCAAACAAATCATTTATAATAAATATATATATATATATATATATATATATATATATATATATATATATATATATATATATGTTGTTGCGTAGTGTTTCATGCATGGGAACATGTGATTCAGTATTAATCCGGGAATACATCCGTTCGTTCGTTTGGTTTCCTGTAGACGTTTCGCCAAAATTTCATTTCGCATCTTCTGTGCTAGGTGGTTGTAGATAATAAATCCAACTTTTTACCTTTAAAAATAACTATTTATTAAAAAGAACCCAAGAACTTATAAATAAGCGGCACACCCCTCCTAAAAGGACGCTTAGAAACGCAATGTACCGACCAATTTTTTTTTCGCATTTCTAGTTCACGAAACAATTTTTATTAAATTTATTATATTTTTCTGAGTTTTTCTTAATAAAATATTTTTGTCCGAGTGGGCCGTCAGTTGTTATTAACAAAAAACTTACCAAAAAAATAAAATGCACGAAATTGATTCGAGAAATGCTTCCTTTTCGAGATTTTTACAATTGAATGCAAAAAAAATGACGAAATTCATCATTTTTGTAATTTTTTTCTCGAAAGCTACTAAATGTATCGTAATTCTGAAAAATGCATAGCAGTTTTCGAACCCCCCAACTTTAACAGAGATTTTTTTGATATGGACAAATGGAGTCTGTGACGCTGAAAGTGGAGATCAAAAGTAACTTGTTTCAGACGAGTTGCGTGAGCGCGTTCAAACAAGATGGTGGTTGCGGTCGTACAGGCGCGCGCGTTGCATGCATGTTTCACTCTCTTTTCTTATCTTTTGAATTACTATATTGCAATATATTAGATCAATGCAATCCAACAGATATCTACTACTTCGCAAGAAACATCATTGTCTATGACCTGCACACAAATATATATATATATATATATATATATATATATATATATATATATATATATATATATATATATATATATATATATATATATATATATATATATATATATAGATTCAAAATAAGTAGACAATTTTTATTTACGATGATATTACTTTATGGAAACTAACATATAATCTTTTTTTTATTATCTAAACATAGCGATCTACCTTATATCATTCATTGTTGTCATCGCTAAAAATTTGATTATTTTCATCAATAACTCGATTTGTCGGGTAAAAATCATTGGGCTACCTTTGAACTCCACTTTTAACGTCACAGACTCCATTTTTCTAAATCAAAAAAGCTCTGTCGAAGTTAAAAGTTTCAAAGATTGCTATGCATTTTTCAGAATTACGATCCGTTTAGTAGTTTTTGAAAAAAAAAATTCCAAAAATAACGAATTTCGTAAGTTTTTTTGCATAAAATCGCAAATATCTTGGAAAGGAAGTATTTTTCGAAAACTTGTCAGGACACGAGTCGATTCTGGGCATTTTTTGTAAGTTTTTTGTTAATAAGAATTGACGGCCTACTGGGACAATAAGATTTCATTAAAAAAATTACTCAAAAAAATATAACAAATTAAAAAAAAAAGATTTCGTGAAATAGAAAAACGAAAAACAAATTGGTCATTTCTTGCTCTTCTTAAGGATGTGAACCGCTCGTCTATTATGAGAGACACAAGGCAAAAGCTTTGGTAAGATCGCACAGAATCAAATTTTCTTTCTCTGGTTGTTTAAAACCCTTGACTATATTTTGTACAATTTGCACAACTACCTGGATAGTTTAACCAGCCTGTCTAAAGTCATATTGTAGATTGTTAAGAAACTATTATTTCAAAAAAATTCACTTAATGTTCTTTTTAATAATTATTTTAAAGACTTTCCTTAAACTAGGATAAATAGAAATTGGTCTATATTCTGATGCGGAATTCACGTCTTTCTCCATAAAAACTAGAACCATCTGGGCTATTTTAAAAGAGCTTAGAAATGTACCTTGACTTATGGGCTCATTAAACAAAAAAGTAAGAGGCTTAATTGGTTCGTAATCTTATTCTTTCTTTTATTTATTCTTCTCAGAATATTTTTAATTAAGAATTGAAATTTTTCTCCAGTCCCACAAAGTACCAAGCTCAGTTTAGCTTCATGGAATTGACTAATATTTAGAAGAGATGAAAATTATTTCTTATAACTTAATAAATTAAAACTTTAATCCTCCGTTATTTTCCTAAAAGTTTGGATTCTCTAGTTCCAGTAAAATTTAACTTGAAAACTTATTCACTAGTGGAACAAAAGTGGGATATTGGGATAAAAGGAATTCAAAATGAACAAAAATATGGTTGAGTTAAATTATTGAAAAATCTTTTTATTAGCCATATAATAATATATTTAACAGCAACTACAATACAAAATTTACACACTAATAACTTCAATATAGTTTAATATGAATATAATACATAGGGATGTACAAAATGCAAGGATTTATGATACATGATGCAAAAATATTGCTAAACTCGTAATCTCTTAATTCGTTCACCAATAAGAATGAAAGTTAACAATGCGAAAAATTAATAACGAACCGTCTTACAAATTTCCATTCCACCAAAAAATTCCGTCAAAAAACTTTACAAACGACGGAATTTCAAAAATTTCCAAATCATTCTCAAAACACAATACCTTTCCGATTTTCGCAAATTATTGCAATAATGTAAAACTTATCGCATAACATTTTCAACAAAAACAATTTTTACATATGAGCAATTTTTACATATTATTTACAAACTGCCAATTCAGATGCAGAGATTATACCTAAAATTACAGTCGAACAAAAATTAGAGCAAAATAGAGAATCAGTTTAAGGCTAGTCAGAAAAAAAATGTAATTTTGTCTAAATCATAAATTATATCATATTATATATCATACAATAGAGTGTATACCGGAACGCTTAAGACAATATCTCAAAATCTGTTTAATCGCTTAAAACAAATATTTCTGGTTTGCTAGAAATAGTATTTTACTACATAGATAATTATCTAATTGTGGAAAATGGAATACCTGGTTTTCCTGTCAGGACAAGCATCATATCAAAGTATTTATAACTACAACTATTATGCATTTTTCAAATAATTTTTGTGATAATTAATACATTAAATATCAAATCATATATTATATCATGTTTCGTATCTTAAAAAAATTCACCATCATTAAAATCTAAAATGTAACCTATAATGTTTAAAAAATATATCATTTTAATCTATAACTTTACATGTAAGTTTCTTTTTTACTGACTGGCCTTAAATTTTAGACTTCCAAGCACAGTTCGGCTTAAAAAAATAATAAATCCTACAATCTAAATCAGTCAGCACATATTCCAGGTAACTCTGCAACTGTCTTGCCTATATAACATACTACTGGGTACAAAAATACACCAAAAGTTACTCTCTACATATTTCATACTGTTCCAGGCCTCATAAACTTTTAAAATTCGAAAACTCTTATAAATATAAGGACAGTCGATCTAATTATTATTAATTATTATTATTATTCTATAAACTCTTAGCAGCACAAATAAATTTAAATTTAATCAAGAAATTAGACTGTTCACACGAAACATTACCTTTACATATTTAAATAATAATATTTCTTTTGGTTTAAGTATTTCTGATATAAGAGGTCACTCACATTCTTGGATAAAAACATATGAAATACTTAATGAAACAATAAATAATAATAAAAGAATACCACAGTTTCCAAGTACTAGCGTCTCAAATGTCTGGATTTAGAACGAGGCGGTTAGTAATATTTCAGACTCGATGAAATTGAGACGCTCTAATAAACATTCTCAAGACTTTACATTTAATTTTAAACAAATAATTATTAGTCCGAAATTATTAATTTCATTGAAAGAGTTTAAAAATAATTACTTACAAATTGAACAACACTAAATTATTCCGTAAAAGATAATGCTTAATGTGATCATTAAAACTGAAAACAATTGGACAGTGTAAACATAAAACTTCACAATCTAAAAATTAGTAGATTTTTTTTTGGTTCCCTTACGTTCCAAGATAAAGCCCAGTTTACACTCATGCAATCTACTGAAATTAATGTGCAAACTTGCACAAATGAATGGATGCGATCAACGCTCGCAAACGTCATATTTATGATCACACGCAACGATTTATTTGTACAAATTGAGCTGCGCAAAATAGTTTAAGGAAATTGCATGTGTAGAAACTTAGGTTAAGATAAACAACTGATTAAAATAGTTGTAAAGAGGTCATAACTCATTAAAACCAACAGTTGAGATAAGTTTTGTTTTTGAAGTTTAACCCATGTTACGCTAGTTGACACGCGGGATTTCAAGTTTATTTGTTCTAAGCTGTTCTGTGTAAAATTAGATTAACCATGTTTCTAAATACGGTGAATTAATAATGAAACATATAGAAAAGAAGGTAATCATTCAGATGCTATTTTTTTCTCAATATCTCGATATTTGGGTTTATTAAAAACTACTTTAAGAACAGGTTAGTCTAAATAAAGTTTAATTTAGTATTTGAAAAAATCGGTTTTTAATATGATATTATAAATATACAATAATTATCTAAAACAAATTATTTTTCCATTTGACTAATATTAATAGGTCATTTCAATTAAATATTTTTCAATGCATGTATGCTTAAACTGTCAGTTCTAATCAGTTACCTCATTTGAAAGATTTATAAATACAAAATGGTAAAATTAAAAATAGTTATTTGTGCTGTACTTATTGTAAATTCTAACACATTGAAAGCACATGTACCGACGCGTGGCTGAGCGCCTTTTATAATATCATCTTTAATATAAGAATATCGATGTTGCCTTCTACTCTATATAAATTTCAAAATGTTAAATACTATTTCCTTACAATTTAATTTGTGCATTGACTTGTCAAGAACCAACTGAAGGATAGAGTTAAGCGTATAATGTAAAAAAATATTTTTTTGGGATTTATGGAGATGCTATTAAGCCATTTTGAATCATAAGTTCCTCTTCTTACATGAAAAAAAATAAGGTTAATTTGAAAGACTTCATACAAATTTGTATCGAAAATGAACCCTTGAGCCAAGTGTGTTCCACACGAAACTCAACTTCCAGAGCTGCATTTAGCAATATAGTTTCTGAACTTGAAAATTTTAGTTTACAATGAGGTATATACAACAAAACTTAGAGTCGATTAAGAAAGAAATTTGTAAAAGTACTTTCTGCGTCTTAGAATTTTCTATTCAGATAGGAACTTACTGGTATAAGTCTCATTCTCTACGACTTAGTAGTCTTCAAAAATCTCCAATGACGGATGTAAAGCATCAAGTTTACAGAGGAACATGAAGAAATTAGTATTTACAACAGGCAAAAGTGCGTTATAGCAATGGTTTCTTGAGTAAAAACGTCAACATTTCCGAATATTTTGATTACCAATTGACAATATGTTCTGCCACAAAATTATCTAAAATCTAAGGTATCTTAATAATATAAATAATTAGTTATATTATTGTAAAATGTTGAAATTGTTACTCAAACCGTTTACACATACTTTCCGAAACTGCTTGCAACACACTAGACAATTCCGACATAACCTTCAAACTATATCTTAAACCTTTACAATACCATCTGAGTAACTTTATTTCACGTTTATGTATTAAGTACAGATATATTGGCCAAACAAAATTATGTTCAAAACAATGCTCAGAGTACCCTATGCAGTAAAAAGTACCACAGTGTTCTGTGGCTCACTCGGTTTCACAAAAAGGACTATTTTTAAAGTCGTCAAAAAGTTTGGTTCTAGTTGTTTTAGTTTAATTATACAAGTAAGGCTCTAGAAATAATAATTTTTATGTAATAGTTGCAGAAAACATATATTTCCAATAAATGATAATGACCAGTGCGATTTAAGTTGGTTATTTACAAAACGTATGGTTATTAAGAATGATTAAAAGAACCAACACTTATCAATTATTTAAAATTTGCTTTGATAATTCCAAGTTGTCATACATTAAGGCCTAGGTTCTACTAATTTCAGTCATTTGCTGACAACTTGACCATCAGACGTTTTTTTTTTCCATTAATTTTATATTTGGCACAAAATCATTTTTTTTTTAAATTGGCAAAAATATATTGTTCTAACATATTTAGATAAACATAATTGTTTCTAGAGCCAAACCTGGCAAACCCAAATTACAAGTAGAAAATAAAACAATAACAACAAGGGCCAAATTTTTGTTAAACTGTGAAAAAATACAATGCCTAAGCTTACGGGAGTAACAAAAATATAAATATGCCCGGAGGCTCACAAAATGCACCTGAAAATTGAGAAAGCAGCAGCACCTGTCAAAAACTACTTAAAACGGACTTTTTGAATTTGATAACTAAATTGGTCATCAAATTATTGAATCACAGCCTGCTTTTGTGTTCCATCGCTTTCGACGGATATTATAATCTACTAAAATGTCGGTACCTAAACGGCCGACATGTTTACTGAGCTAGGCACTAACAACTGGTAGATCAAATAAACGTATGGTGAACCTAACAGTGACCGGTTTGTTGTTATAAATATAAAAAAATAATAAAAACAAATGAGATCATAGTGGGGTTAAATATTATATAATAGTAACTATGTCGAAGTAGCCTCTTGCGTTGACTAAAGAGAACATTTGTCTGGACTACATCGACTGGACTTGACCGATTCCTCGGCATAACAATGATTGTATGTGCCTACGAGAGAATATTATTAACCCAACAGTCTTTTAGATTGCTTCCTTCAACACATCATGAAGGTTTCATCGGGCCAGGCACTGTCAATATTTGAAAATATTGAGATGTCTCTTGGGACGGTGAAGTCCAAATGTGATCCTGAACTATTGGACGTTGTGTCGAAGCTTGAGTCGATGTCTGCTAGTCTTTCTAAATCAAAACCGTCAATAGGTAGCAGGTCTATATTTTCTAAATCTTCGAGACTATTTGCTATTTGTGTTACGCACGTAAGCCTATCGTCTGGTTCTTCTTTAACTAAATTTACCCACGAATCCTCATATATTGTGGCACTTTCTGGTGAATCAGGTGTGTCGCAGGAAGGACTTGAGGGAACTTTAGCTAAGAAACTAATAGGTGGCAGTTGTGTTGTTGGGGTAGGGATTGGGTCATACGTGTCATAAACAACATCCATTCTTGTAATAGGTTCTACTTTAGGTTCTACTCTCTCAGCTGTAAGTCTAACTTTAAGTTTTGACGCTACTGAGTCAGGGACCATTGTGCGTCTATTAAAAATTTTATCTTTGACGAAAGAATCATTGTTATTTGTATCGTTCCTTTTGGATTTACTACTTCTTTTTGATGATTTCTTGGAGGCTGACTTTGGTGCCGGTTTGGCTGTTTTCTTTCTCGGGCGATACTTGTAGTCTGGATATTCTTTTTGATGCAACTGGCGAAGCCTTTCAGCTTCTTCAATAAAGGGCTGCCTTTCTTCGTCATTAAGAAGCTTCCAACGTTTGCCTAAATTTTTGGAAATTTCAGCATTGTGCATATCTGGAGATACTTCGCAAATTTTTCTACGCTCTATTTGGGACCATACCATAAATGCATTCATTGGCCTCTTAATGTGGTTAGGGTTGTTTTTCTTAGTCTGAAACAAAGAAACACAAAAGTTAGTTTGATTGGTTAAAAAAGAAAAAAAAAAGAATATGACTCTCTTAACTATCTAAAATAACGGTTTGGATGGATACCTCATATTCTTTCCGACACAACGTAATATTTATACAAAAAGATAAATAAATTACGTACACTAAAAATAAAATTTTGCGAAATGTTAATCCAAATAGTTTTAAGGTTTTTGAAAAATGTTATAGTGTTGGTCAAAGTTATACGCAGAAAAGAATGAGGTCTCCATTAAAACCATAAACTCAAGTATTTGTTTCATACAATCAAGTATTGATAGTATCAATAAACATCAACAACAATTTTAATCTACATATCGTACAAAAGAAAGGCAAAAACTTGATTTAAATTTTTAAAAAGTTCTTAACATGTATGACTCCAATTAAAATAATGAAATGGATATGTCGTGACCAGCTGCTTTTGCATCAACAGCTTTTTATGGCAAGCCCATTATTTATCAAGAGAAGCAAGGACATATAAACAATACGTTCTAAAAAAGGTACATGTCCTTTCACGACTTGTAGTCGTATTTTACGCGCAAGCCCGGAAATTCGAAATGTTGTTGGCACGTTTGGATTATCAAGGATATGTGTGAGCAGTATACGCGTTTAGTTTCTTTAATTGCTTTAATTCTAAATGCAATATACATAAATAATTAAACTACATTGTAAACTAATAATTACATAGTAAATAAAAAACCTAAAAGGAATTTCCTGAATATCAATTTAAATAATGGATTTGTACACGTGTAGTTTGTTCAAAATTAGCTTTTAACCTTGGTCTTAAGTTAATACTGAAGTTAATATTCCCATTAAGAACATTTTCTTATCGGTTTTCAGACCACCATGTTTGAGAAATTATAGGTCCGAAAACACCTTTATTTTGTCACGTTCCGTAAACTGGTTTCTTGCTGCAACTAATGACTTAACCTATTAAATGAAAGTACTTTTAGTAAAATTACTATTTTTTAATGAAAGTTTGGATTAACAGACTACGTATAATGAATTATTATAGTTCATCAAATGGATTAAGCAATTTATAAAAGCACAATTTTTTACGAATACGAAAATGAAAATCAAAATACAAATAAAATATAAAACTGTAATGTAAAGTTTAAAATAACAAAAATGTTTAGGTAAACCT
This sequence comes from Diaprepes abbreviatus, assembly GCA_034092305.1. Taxonomy (NCBI): domain Eukaryota; kingdom Metazoa; phylum Arthropoda; class Insecta; order Coleoptera; family Curculionidae; genus Diaprepes; species Diaprepes abbreviatus. The sequence goes on along the minus strand of JASJET010000120.1, from coordinate 232,317 downwards.
AAAAGATAAAATCATGTTAAAAATATATGAAGATATTTTGTTAAAGTCTACATATTTGTAAATCCTAACTTGGTAGTTATAGAGAAGGAAGTATTGATTATCTAATTTAAACAATAATTTATTTATATTTCCTTAACATAGGACTGAACTCTTCTTACATTTTTTAACACATGTTCCTTTTAACACATAAAATATTAGGTTAAACCATCCAACTATGCAGTGAAATTGACATTCTAGTATCGTAAAGTTTTACTAGGTTTTCCAACCCTATTTATGTTAAAGGTTTTCAATTTCTTCCTGTGTGTCTGAACTGAATTTATATAAACCTAATCATCATGTTGACAAACTTATGAAACATGACATTTCCACTCGCATAAGCTACGCTGAAAATAGAAAAAATATAGAAACGGATTGATTCCTACGTGCTTTCCATGTCAATATCCTGGGTGCGTGTTAGTTACAAGTTTTTGACTTATTGGGAAAAATAGGTTTTTTTTTTCGAAAAGTTAAAATACTAAAATAAAATAACATTGTGGCTACGTATCTTTTTTTTTTTTTTTTGAAAAATTATCAGCGGTCAAAATGATGGAAGGAAAAAATGATTGTTTAAAAGAATACAGGTTAGATACTTGGAAGAGGATCATGACCAATTAAAAAAATATATTTTTAAAAGAATACAGCTTATGCACTGGGGAGAGGCTTACAATTGCACAAAATTCAAACTTGTGGCATTCTATTTTGAAAATCAATAGTGAGTTATTGCGATGCAAAGAGCATAAATATATTATAAGTGAGAAATGTTCCTGCTGAGATGATGCAACCTAATTTTTAACAACGGGGTTCTGTGACTGACATAATAAATACTAGGAAGCTATTTTCTGCAGTGAAATAGATACGGAAACATCAACTAGATGTCGTCTAATGAACTGGGAGAGAACCGAACAACTGTCCTTTGGCTTATTTCTATACAAAATTCAAATTGTGTGTCTTCAATATTACGAACTATGACTCCAGTACTCTATTGATTGCTAGCAGCTTGGTATGGATGGAACTAATTTCTTGAACCGATTGATTATGATCGACGAAGTCCATTTTTAAGTGAATAGAGAATTCAGGAGTTATTCACGAAATGCTAAACAATAATCATTTTACATAAAGTGACAGCTCAGGATAGTATCAGCCCCTATTTCTTTGAAGGTAAACCCCTTTTAACAATGATGGGTAAAAAATATAAAGTGGAGCTCCAGAATTTTGTGCGTCCAGTTTTACACATCGTTGTAGTTTCAGCAAGATGCAACCATGTTTTATAGGAGAGGCCAACAACACAGCTTCTAACGGAATTGTTTAATGAACGAATAATTTTAAGACGATCCGATATTTCATATCCACCAGAATCGCTTGACTTGATACTAGCTGACCTTTTCTGTAGGGCTGTTGTCTAAAGGAAAAAGAACAATAATCGAGCAGCAATCGGGCCCTAACTGCTCCATAGACATTTTAATTTCTGTCAAGGATATGCCAGAATGTGTAAGGCTGGATACGGATGATATTTGCGACATATTGTCTTTCATCAATAATGTCAAGAAAGTTTCATTCAGAGTTGTAACTTTGTGTGAAGTTCATTTCAAAATACAATGTTCTTAAAAAATGCTATTTGTTTTATAAATCACGTACGAAATTATTGACCGCCCTGTATAAATGATGGATCAGTTAAATTAAATAGTGTATTATTAAATTAAAATATTACCAAATTAAACACGATATAATAAAATATAAAACCACCCATAAGTTTGAAGTTTATTTATTATAGATTTATAGTAAACTTTTTTTCTAAATTATCAACTTTAATAACTAAAAATGTTAGATTTATGTTTTCCAAACAGGAAATGAAAAAATATATATACAGACTGATTGACATATGCGTGTTTCCAATGCCAATACCCTGCCGACGTCGTGCGTGTCTGTAACAGTTCCACGGCGCCTCACGTGAACTGCGGCGTTACTTTTTAACTTTTCCCGTTATCCGACATCTATAAATTTTCCGTGTCGCGTTAAGTTTTTTATAGACTGAATATCATCATATATTCACCCTAAAGGCATTTATGGCAACTTCTGACGACTGGTTATAGTTATAATAAGCATCAGTCACACGCATACGTCTACTTAATTATTAGGTTTGTACAATAAGCTAAAACATATTGACGAATGTTTAATTTAGTGTTTACAGTAATAAAAAATCTTAAAAGCCACAGGTTTTTGAACCTGTGGAGTTTAAAGTTCGTATTTAAATAGAAGGTGAATAGGATCATGATAAATTTTGAAAATGAGATCATCCCGGAAGGATTACCATAAATGTGACATACGGTATGTCGAATACCATAAAAATAGTAACCCATAGGCGTACTCTGGTTTGTTTTCTACTGATTCGTGAGAGTTTTTGTACTCTCAACGTTATAGTCAAATGTATTATAAATAGTCCTTTTACCGTAACGGATTTCCTGTTAAACAAAAGTTATTTTAGGTTTTAATTGATTTGTCATGTCCCTCGGATCTCACAGTTTTAAACCTTCGTGAGTTTTTAGTTTTCTGAAATGACATTTTTTAGGTACATACTCAAAAATAGATCCGATGCGAAATTAAAAAAAAAAAAGATACTTCCTCGAGTGAATAATAGATAAATTTTGGTGAATGCGCGGGGCAAGAGAGTAATACGGGTTGCAGATCTTATGGGGCTGCTTGGTGAGGAAGCATTGGGTTCCAATGGGTTTGTTACTATACTTTTATGAGGTTGGATTGCGCACTAATTGTTATTATTTGATTTATCAAGTTAACATTTGCTAAATCCTTATATCGGCTTATATTTACACAAAAGATTTTTTTAGTAAATTCTCTCTTCGTTCAAGACATAACTTTCATATTTTACTGAGTCTCTCTTTTAGTTTTTCAACGGTGGATTTTACGTATCCCAAATCATTAGGTATAATAGCAATGAGTAAATCATTTTTTTTACTAATTTTCAATGTTTTCAATTTTCAACTCAAACACAAGCATTCAACGAAATTTCAGAAAAAACTAATAAGGCCAATAATGACTATGGACTCCTAACAAAATGCGTGTCAACACGTTTCTCTTTTATTTTGCCAGCGATTTTTTTACATTACCAAATGTTTTTTCATAGTTTAATTATCTATATTATAATATATACTTCAAAAATTAGATAAAAACTTTTTAAAATCACGACTTCTCAGTATTTTTTAAGATGGGGAAACACTGTAACGTGATTTATTATATTACTACCGGTAACAAGTACAAGGACAAAAGTTAAGACTCAGGATATATTATACAGGGTATCAGTTTCTTTCGTAAATCTAAAATTCTTTTAAATTCCTGGAAAACACCTAAAATACTAATTTTTCAGGATAAAGCTCCATCACCAAGTCTTATCGTTAACAACTGTAAAAAAAACCTTGTCTCATGAAAGTTTTTTTCTTCATTTCAAGCATTCCAACTTACAAATTAGCTCTCAAAAACTAGTAAGTTGCTCTATTCCAGCGATGAGTTGGGGTTACCTACAAAAGTTTTCTTGAACTGGGATTTGGAACTTCAAAAACAATATAAAGAACTGTAGCTACAAAAATTCGATATAATTTCAATTCGACTTTAATTCAGTTTCACTATGGTACCAAAGTAGCCGTTTATATTTCAGGTATAACAAACAAAAACAAATACTTATCACTGAAATTTCTTTTACTATTTTCCCTAAATTCTCCACGATGAAACAATATGAAAAGCATTTTTGCCATTGTGAAGATGATATCCCCAAAACATAATTTTTGAACGCATCATACCTTTTTCAAGATGTTTTTTCAATATATTATACAAGCTGATGTTCCAGACTTGCTTCAATCTCACAGTATGTCACATGACGATCTTGTATTATCAGTTTACACACAGCATCGATTTTTTTTCCTACAACCGATTTTTGATGATCGTGAGCGAACGAAGGACACGATTGAGTTTACTAAACCAGTGATATACAGTGTTTTTGTAGGTACTTTACCGCCATATAAAGAATTAAGTTCATCAACGCAGTTTTGTTGATATAAACTATGTGAAACATAATCGCTCGAAAATGTTTACGAGTTAGTTCCATTTTTCGGACAAGACAAATAGCTTCCGTATGTCAAAATGTTCTGAGTATGTATACTACCCAAAATGTCAAACCTTACCATTAGCAACGCCAGTGTTCCCAGGTATTCCCGAAATATAAACGACTATTCTGGTATGGTAATATTTAAAATTGCGTATGCATGTACAATTTATTCTCTTCTCGTTTGTAAATTTCATCCTCTTGAGTAACAGCTTCCAATACTGCTTATTGAATAATAATATCGCAATAAGCACATACATATGCCTCATTAAATCCTACTCAATTTTTACAATATATAATACTTATCAAATTGTGTCAAATTATTTTGACTGTAAGAGCAGTAACTATTGCTTTAACAAGCTAGAAAATGTGCAAAAATAAATCCGCAAGAGATTATTCAATTTTAATTACATAAATTCAACTGCTGTGTTATGACACCGCGTGAAACAATGATGATAATTTAAATTTAATTAACATGGCGAGTTTTATACTTTGCTAAACCCAATTACCAACAGTTTTAATAATAGCCGTTCATCATAATTTTATTTATTATTATTATTTCAGTAACACGAGCAACGATGCGTGGCAAATCGGAATAATTAGTGAAATAGGCCAAGGTATCAACCAAGTAGCAGATTCATCAATTTATAAGCAAAATGAAAGCCAATGTCTTAATTGGAAATGTAAAAATTAAACTTTATTGCAATCTTTGTTTTCATAGCATACAAGCTTGTTTTGACAAATAAGAATCTAAAATCTCTATATTGACGTTAACATTATTTGCTGAAAGGCTTCATGTACGAGAACAAAAATAAATCAATGGGCATGAAATCAGGGTTATATAGTGGACGACCCATCAGTTCCACACTTTGAGTGTTCCATTTTTTGAACGAGATAAAATATTAAAGTTACTGTAAACAACAGAAATGGCACCTAGCAAAGCTAGTGTTACCAGTTCTCGAAATATAAACAGTTACCCCTCGTAGAAAAAATATTTTTCAAATAAAATATAAGAATAAAACTCAACTGTACACTGTTAAAAATAACATTAAATTTAATGCAAATTTAATGTCAATTTTACATTATATTTAATAATTTTGTACCCAAAATCGTGAATAATTTAAATTTACTTTAAATCTAAAGCAATTTATTCAAATATCAATTCGTTGTACAATAAATTTGATTAAATGATATCATAAATTCGAATAAAGTAACTGACAAGATACTTCAACTTTCTGTATTTTAGAATTAATTTACATGTACCTAAACATTAAAGGAATTTACATGAATATTGTTCCGGACGGCCGGTTTTCAAACAAACTATACACACTATATTATTTTGAAAGATTTTTATTATCAACCTTACTTTTGACACTTGTCAAACTAATTCAAGTTGTGTAGACAAGCTCTCAAACTACACTGACTGCGAAAGTCGATCTGGACCCTTTATATACCCTTTTGGTCGATACCGGAAGATTCCCTAATTCTCTAGAAGGATTTCCATACTACATGGGGTAATAAAAATAAGAAAGAGGAATAATCCGGCGATTTCTAGACCTTCTATCATAGGCGTTTCATGATAAAAATAAGGAAATCGAATTCTCTAAAAAGTTACAGACCTTCTTTCATAGGTCTGAGGAAATTAACAAAGGTCAAATTACTGAATAAATTATGAACTCGTAGAAAATACCTAAAACCCCACGAACTACAAACACAAACTAATAGTATGAAATATAAAATGCTACAAAGTTCGTTACATTAGAAAATATACCTAAAACCATACAAAATACGAACACAAACTAATACTATACAATATTAAACGCTACAAAGTTCGTTACATTAGAAAATATACCTAAAACCCTACAAACTACGAACACAAACTAATACTATGAAATGTACAACGCTATAAAGTTCGTAACAATACTCGTGGTACATTGCATGAGATTCCGAAAGATGGCGCAGCTTGTATTGAACTTTTTGTTTAGTACGATGTAAGTTGCTTAAGGGACTGAATTTTCTTATGATGAGGTGTACATGTCTGCCGGTACTGACGGAAATCAATGACTTCAAAACCAGTCTACAGATGAGGATACACTACTTATAGAAAAAAGTTCCACCTTTTCCCGGTAGCAGAATTTTTTGACCTCGTATTAATGTTGGTGCATTAAATATGTGATAACATATCTTAAATTTAATGAACCCTGGCTGTATATTTAATGTACATAGTTACCTTAAAAAGTAATGATCAAAACTTTAAACTTAATGTGTGGCTACATTTATTAAATTTGCTTCCAGCACATTTACCTTAAATTGAATGCATATCTCTTTGGCAGTATACAACAGAGAATAACACTGAACTAAAAACGCAAATTAAAGATCTACTTTTACCGCCGAAACTCCAGTAACTTACAGTTAAACTTAATTATCCACGAGAGTATCCCCTTTAAAATATTAAATTAAAAATATTAATTTTCTTTAAGCTCTAAAAATTTTCCCGAAATTGTTGCTCATCCTTAAAACATCAAGTCAAATAATTTTGACGAATACCACACCCCGTCATTACGAAACTTTTCATGTAAAAGTGCATTAGCTTTTATATTCCGTGATATATCAACCTACACTGGAAACAAACAACATGGTATTAAAGTACAAAATCTAATGCTTTTGGTTTATTTTGAAAAGGTTTACAAGTAATTTCGTAACAAAACAATTAAAATTCAACTTTGATATCATCAGTGGCTCGTTTGAGTATGGGAAGGTTTAAAAAAAAATATTTATTTTTCACTTTTAGAGACATTTAATATAATTCTAACAATAATAAATAGGTGGTTAATTAATTGGTAAGAACATTCAGGATCAAATAATTGAAGCTTTTTTTTAAATACATTTCCTATTAGAAGAACAAAATTTTTTTATGATGACATTTGTACTAAATTTTTTTATAGCGCCTTGCTTTTTATTCCAAACTTTATTATAAATCTTTACTATTAATTTTACAATTCTTGCAAAACAAGGACAAATAGTTTTATTTTCCATTAGTTTTCCGAAAATATCCAATGCACTCTCCGATCTCAGCGGGATCTTTTTCAAGAACATACATTACAGCTGATTTTTCCACCACTAAACATATTAGCCTATTTTTACCCGGCCTTGCTTTCCAAGTAAAAACAACTCTGGAGTCATATTGGGTTGTAATTTAGCATCTACACCAGATCGAATGTGGAACAAATACATAACCTCAATTAAGGTTGTATGTTTTTAGACAAATAAAGCGGTGTAAGTATGTCAGATTATGCTCGGGATTTCTGAAAAGAAAAAGTCGATATCGGTTTAAATAGGTCAAAACGTAATTGAATTTTAGATCCGGTTACTTTGCTAAAATGTTTGTACAATTTTACGTATGAGCACTTATACTACGAGGGAAGTCCTGGTATTAATTGGCCTGACAAAGAAAACACAAAATATTTGGCAAAAACTTTATTTATTTCTCAACATAGTCTCTTTTTAGCTCGATACACTTTTCCGGGCGATGTTCAATAACTTCCATATCTTGTTTATAGTAAGAAATGCCATTTCGTCAAGTTTGGAAAGAGAAAATTGTCAAAGGGTGCTAAATCTGGCAAATAGAGTGCATGAGGAAGTAATTCTTACTTTAAATCATTGATTTGGCCACCGCAATAACGATGTGTGAATAGGCGCATTGTAGTGATGGAACGACACTTTCTTTTTCGCCAAATGCGTTCTTTTTCTCTAATTTCACCACTGAAATGCTTCAATAAGTTCACGTAATGCTCGTCGTTGATGGTTTTTCATTTCTCAAGATAATCAATAAAAATTATACCATGCGCATCCCAAAAAACTGAAGCCATGACCCTGCCTGCAGATGAAACCGCCTTTGCCTTCTTTGGAGCTGATTCTCCCCTTTTAGTCCATTGTTTTGACTATTCCTTCATCTCGGGTGTATAGTGACGAATCCATGGTTCATCCATAGTTATGAATCGACACAAAAATTCGGCTCACGACACTGTTTTTGTTCGATTGTGAGCAAACATGGCACCCATCGTACACACCACTTTCTCATGTCTAAATGTACAGTCATTATGCGATGTACAGTACTTTTTGAAATGTCTACTTTCTGCTAACTCGTGCATTTTTATTCGATGGTCATCCAATACCATTTTGTGGCTTTTTTTTCACCATTTCTGGAATAGTCACCTCACTTGGTCGACCATTGCTAAGTTCGTTTTCGCAGTTCGTACAGTCTCGATTAAACTCTGCTTTTTTTCACTGTTGAAAATGAAGATGCAGACTCCTCCAAAGTAGAGTCTAGCTTGGCTTTGATATTGGTTGCACTAAGTCCTTTCAAATGAAAGTATTGAATCATATAACGATGACCGATTTTTTCCATGTTTACAAATTTACCAAGAGCGTTCACTACTGATGGCTGTCAAACAAGTAATAAACAACGTATAGTCTTCAAACTTAAAACTTAGTCTTTCCAAAGTTGGTACTATTTAACACAGTCATTATATTTTAACAAGTACCGCCATCTATGTGTCAGGCCGGTTAATTCTGGAACTGTTCTCGTATATAATAGAATGCTATTGATTAAAAATTAGGTATTCCTAAATTACCAGAAAGAAACTAGGCTTCCTATCATGGATCGGCACCCAGTACTCTCTTCGGATTGCGGAACTATGGGTAGAACAGGATTAGTATTAAGAAGTTCTATGATTTATTAGAAAATCTGACATTACATAAATACAAATTTTCATCCACAAAAATTTTCATTGTCAATGACATGGGTATAACAACAGTCCCGAAAAAACAGTCAAAAATAATTGCTTTGAAAGGAAGGAAACAGCTTCCAACTGCTGTAATTTTTGCATTGACGTCTGGACATTACGTGCTATCTTTTCCACAAGTTAGAATGAAGGCCGAACTACTAAATGGAGCCCCACCAGAAACTGTGTCAGTTTACCATCCAAGTGGTTGAATACAAAGTGACATTTTCGTCGAGTGGCTCATTTTATCACAAATGTCAAGAGGATTCAGTCTTAGTTTTCTTAGACGAAAACAAAAGTCCCACACAAAACATACCGTTGACTGATAAAGCTAGAGAAAATCGAGTTGTAATCCTGACTTTACCATCGCATTGCATGCATGAGTTACAACCTTTAGATGTCAGTTTCATGGGTCCACTTAGCACATTTTACTCATAGGATGTAAATACGTGGCTTCGTAAAAATCCAGGCGGAGTGATTGCTGCATTTCAACTACCAAAGGTCTTTTGGTCAGCATATTTCGAGACTACAATCCGACAAATACTGACGCAGATTTTGTTGCAGCTGATACAATAGATATAGAGTTGAACTTTGAAAATCTTTTAAATGACGACTGCATTCAATGTAGTAATTGTAGCGGTTGGGCTCAGAAAAGTTGCATTCGTTTGGATCAAGAAAAGCTGACTTCTTTTGAATGTCTATATCTTCTTTTGCTTAACTATTGACTTATCATGATCTTGTCTACCCTCTCGGGTAAAACCGGAGAAAATATTTCGTTTTCGTGTGATTATTATGTAGCTATTAGATTTGATTATTTTGTTGCTGACGAAAAATGTATCTTTAGATATAATAAATATTGTAAGAATTATTTCTCAACTAATATTTATAACTAATGTAGAGAACTTTGACCTAAGCTATACGATTTTGACCAGGTTTCCCGTATATTATTTTGCCCGAAGAGGAAAAAGAACTAATAATGCCCCCTAGAATTCATATTTTTTTTATATATTTATTGCCTAGTCAGTATATTGCAACAATCATTTGGCAAAATTATGTGTTTGATTTTTTTAATCAAGTAAAATTATTTACAAAAATTAAATTTTTCGCATAATGCGCGCGGCTGGCCCAAAAAGAACTTTGCTTCTCTCGTGTAAAAGTAAATCTATATATAGAAATGTACGCTAAATGGAAGATAAGACATCCCTAGTGGTTTTTTAATAATAATAATGATGTAATTACAGTGAATTCGGCAACTAAACAAATTAAAACTCCAGCTCATGATATATACGCATTTTTTTGTTTATTTATTTAAGTAACAAATCCCTATTGTTTGCAAGCGCTTTACACAAAATAAGCAAAGCACCATTTAAAAATACGTAATTGGCCATCATGTGGATGGAAAACCGAAAGCCTAATACCAATATAAACATAATCAGTCGCGTTAACGTCACTTCCCGTCACAATTTGGTCCGAATAAACTTGATTTACCCTGTAGATGGCAGTGTATAGTCAGTAATAACACTAAATATATGGATTAGAGTTGGTCGTGAACGGTTTAGTACCAGTAAAGTCTGGTCCCACTGCAATTCCCTAATTCGCTGTGACAGAGCATTGCGGCCATTTTAATTGTCCCTAACGACTGCACTCGAAGCTTAGTTTAATCCAATTTAAATGAAATGGGGTGTTATTATTTCTATATGTGGAACTATAACTATATATTTTCAGTAATTCTTTACGGAACATAAACGTTTGGAAATATATCAGTTTTCTTATTTGGTAATATCACATTCATAAATTGCATTACTGGAAAGAAAAGAAAGTATAGGAAAATATTGTACCAAGTTTTATCTGAAAATTGGAATGAAAATTTCATAAAAATAAGTCATTTAAATGCTACAGAATTGGAGAATTCATATTCCTTTTCCATTGGAATAAATGAATAAATAAATAAATAGAAATAAATAAATTAATAAAAAAATTGAGAAAAACCGAACCATAATTGATTCGGCATATTTCATTTTTAAAAATCTAATTTAACCACTGCAGCAACTCCCTGAATATAAAATAAAAAATGTCATTTAAATCGGTTTAATCGTTCCGAAGTAATAGGAGTACATAAAAAATATACAGTGGTCAAACTGGAACCTCCTTTTTTTGACGTCGAAGAAATAACAGCATATAACAAAAAAACTTTCATCAAAAGTTTCTTCATGTTTACATAATGTTTTAATGACTACGTGTACTTGAAAAATGAGCTCATTTCAAACATTTCTATTCTATATCAAGATGGCAAACTAACCGGACTTTTTTGGTAAAAAGCAGTGGTATTTTACATTATGTTTTGTTACCCTAAAATAGAAACGACCTGTTTTTGTGCGTCTCATGTAATGATTTTCCATTTCAACGATATAATGACAAATTGTAGTCCCCATAGAGCACGCAATGTTTAATATTGGTAATTATATATTAGCTTAATCTTTCTTACAGGTAGTCGATTATTTATTAAAATGTCCCCATTACTTAGCATAATATCTTTATTACAACTATTATATATTGCAGACATTAACTACACTAAATTATAATATGTATTTGTTCTGATATAAAACATTAACTGTTATATTTAACATTGTTATTGTTGCTTGTAAAAGATATTACGATCAATGACCCTTTATAGTGACTCAGCATTAGAATTTTCGGACCCATTTTAACAAATAATAATAATTATTGTTTCAAATATATAGCATTAGTTCTTTAATTGGTCTATTATCAACTGTTTTCCTGCAATTAGGTTAAAACTTTTAAATAATAAATGGATTATTTTTTCCGATTTTCCTGCAATGTGCTTAAATTTATTGTGTACTTCCCGCAATTGCCCGAATTGTAAAATGATGTTGTGAAAACTACCAGATATTTTCAATATTATTAAATTTATTTTAAGCCAGCCAAATTCTCGCAAAAAGCTGGAGAGTACCGATGGTGTTTCACACGAACTATTTTGGATTATATAGCCGCTACTTGAGTAATATTCTGTAAGATAATTCGAGTTCTAGAAAATTTAAAAATATAATTCTTAAAATTAAAAATATTTATCGTAATTTAGGAACTTTTCCTCTCACAACTAATTCCAAACGGTTTTCAAGGAACGGCTAATTTGGCAAACGTGTTCTCTACCGCACGAATTTCGTATAAAATGCTAAATTATTTTGTCCTTCAAACTATAATTACTTTGAAAACAAGATTACACTGCGAAACCCGGAGGGTGCATAACTGATGAAACGCTGTCTATAAAAAAGTTTACTGACAGTCAGGATAAATTATATATCAGAAGAATAAAGTTTGATAATTGGACGCTAGCTTTTTTACAGACACAAAATAGGAAATTTAATTAATGGGGCCTAGGGCTTCCGTAGACATTAATATATGCATAAGAAAATATAAAGTGAAAATAAGAGCTGTTTAGGTTTACTGCATAATTAAGAACTTTGGCCAACTATTTTAAATATTAAAAATATCAATTTATATGTATATGTATATATGTATATATGTACACACACACATATATATATATATATATATATATATATATATATATATATATATATATAAGAATAAAATCTTGACTAAGCGGACGTGAAATTTGGCAATCCACATCATTCTCGTGTTAAAAAGTACGGAACATTCCAAAGTATGGAAAAACTCCGGGTCCGAAAGATGGCGGCAGCGCTGTTTCGTCCTAATATGGGACTCGTCAGGCCACTGCATTAAATTACACGGACAAAAACTTATCCATTTATTTATTTACTTGTTTGGCTTTGTAACACGCTAAACGGTGCTCTCATGAGGGGATTGTTTGGTGCGACACGTGGCTTTTGCTGCTAAAATTAGCAGTAAGCCTGGTTGCCTAGTACTGAAAAATGCGACCCCTATCCTTTGAGTAGCGCGTTCCGTGTACTCGATTGTAAATATTTCTGTTTTAATTCACCGTCGCGCCACCACATGGCGGTTTTTACAAACTTTGTTAATTTGTGTGGTCCTTGTGTTATCAAGTGAGCCATCGAGATGTCGCCTTTGTCGTCTTGTTTGCTGTTTTTGATTTTAAATTCAGCTTTACAGGATGCAAAGGCGAGATGATGGTTTGTACCGAATGCGGTGGCCTGACGAGTCCCATATTAGGACGAAACAGCGCTGTCGCCATCTTTGGAACCCGAAGTTTTTTCAATACTTTGAAAAACTCCGCACTAGTTATTTATTAGCAATTCTTTAGACATAATAATACTGTTTTTTAATTTTGAATTATCTATGTCCACCTTTTTAATAATGGAGGTCTCATAAAGCTTCAGCAACCTAGCGACTAAGTTTTATAAAGTTGTCTTAGTTCGCAATATTTTCGTACCTGTTTATCAAGCTGATCCCACAATAATTCTTTTGGGTTCGAGTACGGTTACTGCGAAGGCCATGTCATGATTTTGAACACCTGTTGTTCTTTTTGTTTTAAAAAATTTTTGCACAGCTTTGATGTGTATTAAGGATCATTATCGTGTTAAAATATAGATCCCGGACCAATTAAACGAGTCCCAAAAGACACTGCACTCTTCTCTAATATATTTTTGTAACATTCTTTTATTTAAATTCTTTCTATTCGCATAACATCCCCTAATCATCACAGACCCTCATCATCATCACAGACCCTCCACCGTTTAACTAAAGCCACAGTACATGCTTTGTTCACACTTTTTTTCGACTGCCGCTAGACGAAAACTCCTCGTGTGGATCCAAAATTTTCAAATTTTGATTCGTCAGTTCAGAGGACCTTTTTCCAATCTGAAGTTGTCCAATTTTTGTGGTCTCCAGCCCAATTAAGTCTCTTCTTGTTATTAACTGTTTTAAGAAGAAGTTTCAAGACCGCTATGCATCCCTTAAAACCTGCGTCAAGAAGTTTCTTTTTGACTGTGGGAACACTAACAGGTTTATCGTGGCCCCCATTGAACTGTGCGGCTATTTTTGGTACAATTACACGTCTCTTAGGTTTGCTTTTAACTACGATGCTTAAATCTTCACTAGAACTTGTTGCTATTGGTCTCCCGGACGATTGTTGGAAATTATTCTTTGAGTCGCAAATTTCTTAACAATATAGTCAACAGTTTCCTTTGTTATCTCTTGTAGTCTTGGAATCTCACAATTACTTTTACCAGATTTATGAAGGCCGATAGTTTGGCCCCTTGTCTCTTGAGAATATTTTTTGGTTTTAACCATTTTCTTCAAAAAACAAAACGCCGGAATAAAAAACAAGAAAATATTATTACACATAAGATAATGAGTTTAAATTATTTCCTTTGAAATATTATTTGTAATCACTCAAAAGGTATATATATATATATATATATATATATATATATATATATATATATATATATATATATATATATATATATATCAGTACCTCGGCATGTTTATTCAAAAAGTGATACTACAATGTTAATGTAAAATATAATAATTAAGCTAAATTGATTGGGTTGTAATCAACTGATTCTACGTTTCACAATTTAAATTTCAGGGTAAAGCTATGTTTCCTAAAGATACCGTGCTTCCTTTTAATCATGCAAACTAAAGATGACCCTGACTATATCTTAAATTCATTGAAAATACCCTTTCTCTAAAATTTGAAATAGTACGTGAAATTCCAAGTTCATTACTTTTCTTATTTTTAACATCTTGCAGTTAGTCTCAAACTTATCAAGTAGTGGTTTATCGAGTCAAATAAGAACATCTTTTTTATTAGGTATTGTTTTATCCTTTTCCCAATTGCTGTAATACAAAAAAGATATGTAAAAAATAAAATTTGGATTTCTGGTAAAGTGACCTAGGGTGGCACAGTAGAGAAATGTAAACACTAACCATAAGATGTTAAAAATAAGAAAAAAAAATTTAACGACTGTAACTTGAAAAGTATTGAGTTCTTGACTTTTTGTCATATGACTTACCACCTCTATTTTACCAAGTATCCTAATGCATTATCCGAATACCCTGTCTAAAGAAAGGCTAGTAAGTAAGAGACTGGTACGTTTAGTATTTTCGGGTTAAATACATTATATATTATTTATTTAAGACAAGACTTGTTTCCTTCAAAAGAAAAGCTGGTTTATATTTCTGAAAAGGAAACTGCTCAGTCTAGATTTAGATATAAAATTTTTTATAAAACGGTGAACATCCTATATATGACATTATCATTAATCACAATAAAGTTTTTGAGTACCCGATATTACAAGCAATTTTTGAAAGTAAATATTAACTTGTGAACAATAACATGATTCGGCAAAATAAAAGTCTATTTTTGTCCAGTTTTCGGTTTCTACAACTTTTTAATTCTTCAGCCATATGTAAGAATTATTTTTAAGTATAATTTATTATCTTGTAATTTTCTCATGACCAAAGCAGAAAAACAAAATTAACGTTTTATGCTACCGGATTGAACAGCATTTAACATGTTTTATTACTACTTTTTTTTTAAAAATTTTATAACCACTTGTAAATATATAACTATGAATAGTACATTTTTTTACATTTATTAGAATGAAATCGGTACTCTTCAAGACAGCAATACTCAAGAGAGAAAACTTCAACTTAATTTCTTACACCATAGAGACGACCTCCGAAAAAGCTCTTATATTAACTAGGTCAAAAATATTTAGTCCATCTTAACCAAACTCTTGCTACGACCCTGTTTTTCCATTATCTTTCCCCAAAGAGTCCGTTTTTAAACGGATCTCGTACGACACATCTCAAAACTATAAAAATAAATTAGCAGAAAAAAATTAACGAGCTACAGCAGCAGCAGAGCGAGCAAACCGACATCAAAGTTTGTTGTACTCACGCGGAATAAAAATGTACTTTTTACCACGAGATCCAGTAGTCCGTGAACCCAGTGACCTGCTGTGATCTGCGATCTCTGTTTAGTCGTGCCGTTGTTTCTCCAACGCACGCTTGATTTATTCTTTCAAACCAGTTTTTCATTAGGCTCTGTTCACATGCATTGCAACGTTATTGCATTTCGAACAACTTGCGCAGTTTCGAAATTTTTCGAACAAAATAGATGGAAGAAAATTACATAAATTATTTTGAAGTTAAGAATGTTTATATGCAACGAATAAAAAATAACACGAAGCGAAATTCAGCTTTGTAGTTTAGAAAATAAAAAAAGTTTTATATGTCATATACATTGAAATTGATAATAAGATCAATCTGGCAAGTTTTAAAATGATTGATATTATTACGACTCATGTGAAATGGTATCATACTTTTAAACATTATTGTTATTGGACCATTTTCGTCATTAAAACGGTTTTTGAATACTCATATATATGCTGAAATAAAGTTAAATTAGACAGTTATTATTACCTCTTTATTTGCGGACGTTTTTTACTACTTTGATTAATTAATTTCAGTTAAATAACTCCCCAATAAATCGCCAGACTTTCAAAAAAAAATCAGTGTTAAGTAGAAAAAAAAATTACATCTGCAAAACTCTTTTTTTTTGCGCAAAATGTATTACTGTAAACTCGGCTTAATGCTACATTGTATCCCTACGCTTATTACACACATTTTATATTCCGTATTTTATTGCATACACAGCACTGACATTAGCTTATAATTTTAAACAGATGATGCGAGATTTATTGCTTATAATTGAGAATTTGCTTGGTTTCAATATTTGCATTGCTGAGCTTGCATAAACACAGTGCCACATAGAAAACTAATAAATAGGTTTACACCAGCTGGCAATATATTAAATAAAGCAGGGCTTGTGTAGTTCAGTTTTATTTTTTTTTTGTATATAAAGCATTTATCGTTTTATTTTGTGCAGTTATATTATTTATATGTTACACGCAGCGTAATTCTTGTATTTTGAGCCTACCAAAATACGATAATTTGGTTTAAAAAACATTCCCATAATACAACTAATATTAAACACACACACACACACACATATATATATATATATATATATATATATATATATATATATATATATATATATATATATATATTAATTAAATTAAAAATATAAATGTGTATTACTGTGATATATGTTTATTATAAAAAAAACTTTGTAATTTTGTAGATGAAGAATAAATTTTACCAGCTCTTTTGAAGAAGCTCACTATGTAGAGCGAAACGTCAAGAAAAATTGTTGTCCTTTGTTTCTCTAATGGAAAAACCTATACCCAAGAAAATATTAGAAAAAAACTTTTTAGGTTTAAGGTTTAAGATACAAGAATAAATTATATATATATATATATATATATATATATATATATATATATATATATATATATATATATATATATATATATAATATTCAATTACGCCAATTAGGACTCAGCTTTTTGTACTTGTGGTATTAATTACTAAATGATATTTTGTAATATAAAAGGATATTTAATGTGTTTCAAATGAAAAACGAAATGAAACTCAATTTACGAGTATATTATCTTCACTATCAATAAATATCAACTCACTACTTAGGACTTCATTTCCTCGAAATTAATAAAAACTGAAGTTCATCAAAGAACGACTAAAGAGTAAAATATACCTGCAATTAATAAAATTAGTGTCGTTTTGGTGTTTTCAAAGTGATAGATTAACTATTCACATCCTTTAATCCTGTATTTTAAAAGAACCGACAGTGTTGTTGGTTATGGCTCGTGCCGACCATATTTCTTTTAACGGAGCTTGTGAGGGCGATTCATTAATTTCACAAACGACATCGTTTGTTGTCGCCAGATTTAAAGAAAAATAAGCTAACAGAACAAATGACTGTGCGCCGGTTCAGTCGTTCACTTGTTTTTCTGGCATTTCTTTAACAAATGAGAACAGTTAGCTAATGCAAAAATGAAAGAAATGCCAGATAACCCTTATTTATGGCATGCTATTATTGCGTCTTTATGTTTTTATCGATATCAAAAGGAAAAACCTAAAGGAGTCGTTAATATTCTTTTGGAAAAATAAAAAGATTACAAACTGCCACAGCGGGAATAGTTTTCAAGAAAGTTGCTTTTGCAGCCGGGTTTCCAGCAGTGATAATTAATTTGTTGTCATATTTCAAGGAAATAATTTTCCTGCAAAAATTAATAAAACTCTAGAATCAGTGGCAGCGTAAATATTGTTAGCATTTTTCAACATATATATATATATATATATATATATATATATATATATATACATAAATTTTACCCAACACTTTATATTTCATATTAAATTAAATTCTTATCAGATGGTGAATTTATTCTTTGGTTTTTTTTGGGGTACCACGTGAACCTAAAGTAAAGTTAAGATTTGAATATGTTGATAATTGTTAATGTTCATCGTAAAAGTAATGTCGTATTTGAATTTTAGAACTTTTAAATGAATATAATACTTTTAAAGTCTCTTCATATTTAACATTTGTTATTGACATTTTTCCAAAACAAATTATACACCTAAAAAGGTAATTATATTCTTGCCTCACCAAATGAAGGATGAACCAAAAAGATTCGGAAAAAAATGCAGCAATATTTTTTCCTTAAAATGAATAGTTTTACTTTTGAATTTAGAAAAATTTTAAGCCACTGCTCTTGCTCTTTTAGAAAAACTAGAACAAAAAAAAAACTGTAGCTGAATAGCTGTCAAGAAAGTTACCGGACTTTTGGCAGTAATAATTAATTTGTTTTCATATCTTAAGAAAATAATATTTCTGCAAAAATCAATAGAGCCCTAAAAGCGAAGCTGTCGCAAAGTTCGGAAACAGTTTTTCATGTTTTAATTAAATTTTATCTAAGAACAAGGTTTTCTGGAATGTACCACTGGGAATGAAAAGAATATTTAGATAAAATCAGAGCTTTTTAGTCGTTAAAATTAAATGAAGATTGCAGCTATTTATTTCTAGATATTTTGTACAGCTAAATTCTTTACTTGCACCAGCTTTCTGTGAGAACTTGACCGATGTTCTATTGTTCGCTGAATTTAAGCACTGCATTTTTATAATTAAATTTTTTCAACTTTTGTTGGTGTGAAATAAATGCTTTCAATTGACCCAAATTGTAAGATAAGATGAAACATTAGAGGTAATTCTGTAGCTCTACAAAATAGGAAAATATTAAAAATTAGTTTTTGTAGTCTTTTATGCCATTATGTTAATATAGGAAAGTTAAATGCTGGATCAAACTTATGTAAATTTATCGTATTTCTAATTTAAAGCGAAAATAATATCTAACCTATATTATTCTCTGGTATCAACTTGAAAGAGCTTGATTATTTCTTAGAAAGAGATGCGTATCACCTCGGAAAAGTTGAATAATGGGGATGGTTGGTCACTGAATAGTAACAGGATATTGTTTACCACATTTGTACCCAGAAATATAGTACAAAATTATAGTATATGTATCAGAAAGCTTGGATGTTCAGTTCAGCAGGCTGCAGAAAAATTCTCTGAAGAGAAACTTACATAGGAAACATATTATTATGGCCTGTAAAATGAATAGTATGGACTGCTTTGTCATCAACACAGTTAAAGGAACCACATTGGTAAAGTACGCCATATCTTTAAGCACAAAATGTTCGGCGCGTACAAGACAAGAAAGCATGGAAGTAAACGCAGGAAGAGCAACGAGACGTTGTTTGAATAAGTTGAGGTTAAGCCTAAAAGCTATCCAGCATGTCTTAGGGCATCTAAACTTATTTACATCCACAATACAACTGATACAAAACTTATACCGGCATGATTACCAACAACTTCAGTAAGCAGTTCATGGTCAACAATTTTGTGTGTGTGTATACATACATATATATATATATATATATATATATATATATATATATATATATATATATATATATATATATATATATATATATATATATATATATATATATTTGCTCTTTAAAACACAATTTTTGTTTCCTAAAGTATAAACAACTACCATCGTATTTGGTTCAAGAATTCGTTGATAACTCTGTTTAGTTTGATTAATTTATCGAATTTTCCACAGAAATTATTTGATAATTTTAAATTGTCATATAATTGTCAACTCTAAATATAAATAAAGTGGTAAGTAAGGAAATTGGAATAAAGATGATATTTGAACATACCCTGGTAAATGTCACAAAATAGCCATATAGAGACCTGTACATAGCACGCCATATCGATTTTAGATTCTGAATGATGTACTTTTCAAATAATTTATTCCCTTTGATGGCTTTCAGCGTTTCAGTTAGACGAGAGACCGCTTTTTAATTCTGTATCACGCGTTTCATTTTTATTTTTAACCGGTAACAAAATTTTCATTCGCGGATATAGAGCGCTTTGGCCGTTTTAAAATACGCCTTTTAAAGGCTTTTTGTCCTGACGGAAAGCTATAATAACTTTAAATACGTACTGCTATGTTTTTAACAGCGTTATAAAAATTTTAATTTTAACAAATCGATTTACTCTGTCTCTGAAATCTGTCGCTGGGTGTGATGATAAACGTGCAAAACTACATCGTATACAGGATTAAAATACTTATGTTCAGTGTTTCCCTTATTTATAGACAAACTCTTTATTTGTCACATGTTTATTTTTGTCTTTCAAGTTCAGCTCAATAAAACGACACAGCAAAGATTCTATTTTATCAGAATTTTTCAAGTTGTATCTAAAGTGTCCAAAGCGATGTCCGAGTTTGAAAACTTTTGCCTTTGATGGATTTTGCAAAATAAATAAAAAGCATCGGCGGGATATGCTGTGCTGTGTTCAACGAAAACTAATGCTTGGTTTGACGGTTTTGTGTCGGCAGACGGCCAAGAAACATCCGCAAAAGATTTATACCTCGGTTTATACAATCCCAAAGTGTGTTTATTCTGGTCTTATATCTTGGAAACTTGAATGATGGAAACACATGTTTTTATTCAGCAGAAATGCATTTTTTGGTCGAATATATCAGTTCGAGCAAAAACCTTTATGTAAAGAAAAGAAAAATTGTATTATATTTTTTTGACATTTAAGATTATTTAACCAAAATTTTCTACCATAAACTCATACTCAACCAGTAACTTTTTCGGTGAAATTTGCTTTTGCAAATCTATAACTTTTAACAGGATATAATTAAAGAAAAGTCTGTACCCAAGTAAGGCTCATCGAAAAAATAAATCTCGACAGTAAAGTCCATTTTGTATGTCAGTAACTAATCTTGTGATTAACGTTCGAATTAATTTAAATTATTAGGTTAATTCTTAATCCTTTTAAGTACATGAATCATGGAGCTAAATCAATTAATCAGAGAGAAATAATCTCGCTTTTTCCATCTCTATCTTCGGGCAAATTATAAATAATAACCATGGTACATTGTGCATGAGAAAAAATGGTCAATTAGCCGTTTGAGAAAGGCGATAAAAATACACTGTTGTATTTAGAGATGAGATAATACTATCGATATTTTCAAATATCAATATCGTACTATTGAAAAGTTACCCGAAGTGCTGATCATAGATCAAATATTTATAGATCCGCAAAGTTTAATCCCAAAAACGGCAAATTTACGACAATAAAATGTAAACATCGTAGATCAGATGTTGGCATGCGCACTACAAAATGATCAGGTGACCATCGACAGGACCGAACTTCGAAAATCTATTTAGTTAGTTCAATTAGTTATAAATGGTATCTAAATCAAGCAAGTTATTAAAGTTGCAATCTTTAGTAAAAAAGTCGGTGTCATGTAACTTTCTTGTTCTGGGAGTCACATCATATGGGCACAAATAATATCTGAAGCAGAAGGGAATAATCCAGTCTGTGTCTACCGATGCGAGTTAGTTTAGTCATTTCTTATACTCTGAAAGTAAAATTGTGAAGAAAATGTATCTTACTATTTCTCTAATCTATTGTTTCCGTCTGTGTGCGTTAACTTTCTTGTTATAGGGTGGGAGTGAATAATAATTAACATTTTTAAGGTCCGGCAATTTATTCTCTAATTATTAAAAAATAACGACCTTCTTTTCCTTATCTTTTTTTTTTTTCATTTTTTAAGAAAATATTGATACGAAATGGGTTTGTCAACGGATATGCAGGATTTAAAAATAATTTTATATAATAATATTTTTCTGCCGTAATGGTGAACGGAGCATATATTTTCTTACCGAATTAATTTTTTCGACAAAATGATGAAAATGTTATTTCAAATAAAATAAGTGAACAAGGTCATTGCTGGGGGTGAATAAAAAAATATACCAACAAAAGGAATTCGCATTTGTCTAACTTATTTCGTAATATTTTGCTTTTGTTAACATATTAATGAATTTTTAATTTGACGATTTCAAAGTGGGGATTGCCATGACAACATGAATCATGACAATTTCATAAAATGAGTACGGAAATAACTAATCTGAATTTACTTCAGACATACAAAATAATAAATCATAGAATGGCTGCAGAAAAAAAAACATTTCAGCTGGGTGGAAACATCGTTTAAATATAAGGTGGATGAAGTTATGCAAGAATATGGACACTGTGCAAATTAACAACTGGAAAAAAGTCATTGACAACTTGAAAAAATAATTCAGAGCTTAAAAATTATAGAGCCAATAGCCGATTCTGGCTAAAATATAAACCTTGTACTGAAATATTTTATGTATATAACAAAATAATAATGCATTATAATTATTGTAAGTTATATATGTATGTTTTAAAATATTCCAACTTCATTTTGAGGATGTATGTTTTTATTTATGTAAGTAATGTAATAGATGGAGAAATTGTACCATTTCTTGACATATTGATGAATGTACTTTTTTCATATGATAGAATAAACTATTCTACGGTTTGGCGTGAATTTTCAGATTTTTTTAAAGAATTGATTGCTTAAATGTGGAAAGTGCTAAAAATATATCATACTACATGTTTTGGAAATATAATGTTATACGAAAACACTATAAATCCAAAAACGTTGTAAAGCAACACTATTTTTTACCCTATAGAGAAAAAGGAAAATAAAACAAATAAAATATGTACACATTCCATTAAATTAAAGAAATCACTAAAAACGCTATAAATCCGTTTAAATCGCACGCAACTCACAAAGCAAAAATAAACACAAAAATGGCGTTGAGCCGATACTATGCTGTTTACGGATGGCGCTACGAAACAACCGATCGATATTAGGAAGTCGCTTATGCGCATGCCCTTATCTGATCAACGTCCAAAAATATGACCGGCGCCCGATGTGCAGAAACGCATTATTTCGCCCACGGTTTGCCATTTTTTGGCTTTAGCAGCCGACAAGAGTAGAGGTCCATAGTAGAGGTCAGTGGTGCTGATACTTTCTAATTATTATGTGCCTTGAAATTTTATTCAAAAACTAGAATAAAATTCTAAATTTAGAAAGTTCGTATTAGTAAGGATATGTCCCGCCTAAATAAAAAATATAAAGAATCCACATTTCTGTCATAATTAGCAATACATTTTTTCGTTTAACAAAGGATTTGGTTAATTTGTTAAAAAAAAAAGAGATAAGTTAAATAGACAACAATCACAAATCTACATTTTCAGTTCAATAAAAACAAACAGGGAAACGAAAAATATATCGATATGAATTATTCGAAAAGAGAATACTAAAAAGAATCGATACTTCTGTGTAATCGTTACATCTCTACTGGTATCGCTGGTTCGAAGTTTGACATTGCTTTTAAATCGTCTGGACAAACAGGTTTAGAATAAAAGTACCGAGACATGAAATAAAATTATGCGTTTAGGATAATGCACGGTGTTCTTCGTTTTTATTACTTTTTTTTTTGGTTTTGTACAACCGATGCCATTAAATCTTTTTTTCGTTTTGTTTTGATCAAAGGCAGTGTTGAAAATTACTTGGTTTTATGGTTGGATGAAATTAATGCTTTTAGTTTCTATAATTACTGACAGAAATGGTTATTTTGAAGGTTTTTTATGATGTGCTATGAATTAATTCAGTTTTTATCGAGATTTTTGTATTTGATAGAGAATTCCGTGAACAATGCGGCTTATTCAGTATGATATAATGAATCAATTGGTAGACAAGAACAAGAATATATAATATGCGACATGTGTGTTTATATTTGAGCAATTTTTAATTATTAATTGATTTCCTGAAAGCTTCCAAAAATGCGCTAAAAAGCGAAAAGTAACAATATAAAATTTTATGTGAAAATGAAGTTTTTGAAGTTAGAAAGAAAATGTTATTCATAGAAAAATTGAAAAATACTTTATTTGTAATTGCTTTTTTACTGTAGCATTTACGTAGAGGAAAGTGACCAAATATGGGATAGTATCCCTAATATGGTGACACGGGAATGGCTGGAAAAAATGGCTTAAGCTATTTCTTAAACGCCATAAGGACAAGCTATCAGTGAGAAGACCAACTGACACATCTTTTGCTAGAGCATTTGGATTCAGCAAGGAAAAAGTAGACTCATTCTTTGATTTCCTTGAAGGTATCTATGCTCAAGAAAACTATGGGCCAAACCGCATATACAATGTGGACGAATCTGGACTTACCGTAATACAGAGCAAGATACCCCAAGTGGTTGATCATAAGGGGAAACGGCAGATAGCTTCGCTTACCTCAGCTGAAAGGGGTTCATTAATGACAATTGTTGTTGCTATGAACGCCACTAGTCATTTTGTGCCTCCCTTTATTATATTCCCTCGCAAGAATATGAGTGATCAGCTAATGAGAGGCAGTCCCCCAGGCGCCGTTGGCATTGCACATCCATCAGGATGGATACAAATGAACATATTCACTGACTGGTTCAAACATTTCATCTAACATACTAACCCTACTCCGGAATCAAAGGTATTACTGATCTTAGATGGTCATTTTTCTCACACTCGTAACATCGACGTGATAGAGATTGCTAGAGAAAATAATGTAGACATTGTGTCCTTATCCCAAGCTCCAGCCAATAAACAAAACGATTATGGGATCACTCAAAACTTATTACAGTGAAGAAATACGAATGTGGATCAGAGACAATAATAGACCACTAAGCCCTTATGATGTTGTTGAGCTATTTGCCAGGGCTTATTTAAAAGTGCAAACAGGTGAGATTGCAGCAAATGGATTTCGTGTAACAGGACTATGGCCATTGAATAAAAATGTATTTACCGCGGTCGACTATCTTGCTGCGCAACAAGACGCAGTTAAAGATGGTTGCACAGTCAATGTTACACCAATGATATCAAGTCCCCAACCTTTAGGACAATCGATAGAAAATTTTGAAACACCTGATGACTGTGTGCCTTTAACTGAAGTTTCCACACCTAGACAAGATACAAATATTGAACCTGTACCCTCAATATCCGGACTTTCTCGCAGTAGTTTAGCATTAGTGTCTCCATATGACATCAGTACAGTACCAAACAAAAAAAGGAAACCTTCTAATAGAGGAAGAAAAGCATCTGTTGTAGCAGTCATCACATCTTCACCTTACAAGAATGGCCTCATAGAAAAAAGCAAGAAGAAAAAGAAAATAAATTGGCAAAGAACAAGAATCAAAAACAGAACGAGAATAAATCAAAAGGAAAAAAGCCAAAAGAAAAGATTAAGCCGTCAGATTCAGATGATGAGGAAATGATGTTGTTTGATACCGACAGTGAGCCCGATGCCTTGATAAGAAATACAGCTCCAGAGTCTGAAGATTCGAAGTGTATTTTCTGTGGCATGCTGTTTTCGAATGATACTCATGGGGAAACATGGGTCAAGTGCCTCATGTGTGGTCTCTGGGCACATAATGATTGCGCAGGACCAGAGTCTGAGGCCTGAATTTGTGATTTTTTCAAATAATTTATGTTCCTTTCTATGTTATATCAAAGTTTCCAAAGAGTCTCATGTAAGTTAAGGATAATTTTTGATGGTTTTTACAGTATTCCATATTTGGGGTACCTATTCCACATTTAGATACCTTAATCTTCATTTAGTTTTTTTTTTAATTCTTACTTAAAAGTAATCAATGTAACTAAAACTTGTTACAAAATAAAGCGCAAATATATGATTGTTAATAATTACTACAAAAAGTTTTTTATTTAAAACATTTGTGCAAATTATCCGTAAAAAACAAAATGGTATTCCATATTTGGTCACTCGCCTCTATCTCATAGTAGTAGCTGTTTTATTTAGTAATAATTTGGCATCGATTTCAAAAATTTCAATTTCATTTATTTTTTTTGTTATTTTTCGTGTTTCAGCGCATTTTTAAAAGTAGGTTCAATTTTTTTATAAAAATGTTATTTTTGGATTTTTAGTTTTGAAGTCGTTATGATAATTTAAGATTCGTTATGTAGGTATAATTCCAAAAATTCCTTCATACCCAAATTATATGGCACCATCGCAGTAAGTTTCTGTACATGGCGCAAAAAATTTAATTCAAATCAGTGCCGTCGTTCCGAAGTAAACGTCGTAAATAAATAAAAAATATATAGTAGCCGAATTGACAACCTCCTTCTTTTAAATTCGATTAAAAACAATCTAAATTGGATAAAGAACTATTTTTTATTTGTTGTTTACGTGAGGATATGGAATTTAAATTATAAATTAGTATTAAGGGTAGGGGAAGTCTATTTTCTATCAACTCGAACCGTGATTTTTTAAAACAAGAATAGTATTGCAAAAGGCTTTTTCTTTAAAGACTAAATCAACAGTAAATGATTCTACACAACCCACTTTTACGAATTGCTTCCTCATGCAAGAAGGCAATAATACTCGCTCATCTTCATTACTGTAAAAACTAAATCCATTTAGGGACCTTTTATAGAAGCCACTCGATTGTAATGTCATAAGCTTTAATAAGATCAATGTGATTACTGTAAAAAAGAATTACTACTGTCAGTTTTGTATTAGCAAGAAAATCTTCTCGTTAATACGAATAAGCTTTTTTTTGATTGTAAAGCCGCAATATTTGATTGAAGAGCTTCTTAAAAAACGTTTTAGGCGGTCGCTTTTTGATATAAATTTAATCTACTTAGTATCTATGTATTTAATATTATCTGTTTTATTCTATACGGAAATCTAGATAGATACTTTTAATCTACTTATTAAGTACAGATATCAGTTGGTTTCAGCAGCATATTGACCTCTGTTTTTGTTAAATAAAAAATAGTCTATTCTATCGCACTGGAAAGAAAAACTATATTGTTAAAGCTCCTTGAAAAAAAAATTGTTTTTTAAGTATTTTAAATTTAAATGTTTTTATTGATTTTTACCAATTTTTAAAAATGCCTTTTCTCTTTAAAATTATTTCTCTAAATTTTTGGATTTATCTATATCTTTCTTTCTCTTTGGATTTTTCAAAAAATAAAGTAGGACATAGCTAAATTATCTTCCTGAAATAGTCCTTACGAAGATCAGTCCAACTGATATATAAAACCCAAATAAATATTTATTAAACTTATATCAATATGTTAAAATTTTCCGCAATTTCTAGATTACCTACTAACCTAAAAGATTGGGGATTTTCTTACAAACATAAAACCAAAGTAAGATAATTTTTAAATCGTAAACTGGGAAAAATAATAAAATTTATCGGAAATTTAAGGAGCGATTTCCAGATTTCCAATAAGCTTTTGTTTACACCAGTGGCCATTATTTTAAGTTTTTTTTTATTAGAAGTGTCCTAGGCAGTGGCGTAACTACGTTTAAAGAAAACATTTTTATTCAGTTTCTTAGACACAAAAAACTAATGATAATTACAAACATTAAAAAAAAGTTTATCTGTAAAAACTCTTAGAAATAGAAGTTCAACAATTTTTCTTAAACAACATGTATATTGCTTTTCATTTTGCTCAAAATTATGAATTGTAAAAACCAATGAAAAATTTGCTATAAATATTCTGTACAATAAAATATTACCTCATTAGTGTCAGAGTTATCCTGTTACAAAAAAAAACGATGAAATACTATAACAGAGAATTTACCTAATCCAGAACACTTCAAAAATCGTAAAAAACCTTGAATATTAGTTCTAAAAAACTATTTGTGGTATATTTGTGCATACATATCTAGAAAAGTTAAATCTTGGGATAAAATTTAAATAACATTCACATAAAGTATTATTTTGTGGTATTTTTTACTAACATTTTTACTGGCACTGAAAGTATGAAAATATTCTGAACGCCTCTGCTTCTTGCCTCAATCTATCAATCTGGCTTGAATGGAAAACCAGAAATAAGAAGATTTAAAGTTTGGTCCCTTTTTATTTACGACTTTTTGTAAGTCGTGGAGTATTAACATAAGGGATTTGGTTCGGGTGACTTTCCTCTTCTAAATTATACTATAAAAGTCCCTGAAGGTTGGCACTGTTCTTTTAAAACTTTATACTCTGGAAAATAAAGACCCGAAAAGGTAGAGGGAAAATTCAGTGATAAAATCAATCTGGTTTTATTACAGTTTTTATATTGGGATATTTAAAATACAAATAAATTAAATAAATAAAAATTTATTGTTATGTATTAGAAATATCAAGAATGTAATTATAAAAATAAGTTACTTTAAAAGAAAGTAATGGACGCAACGTTATCTTAAAAATATTTTTTTACAAAGAGAGCTGTGAAGGAGATTTCATAGAAATTATTTTATTAAATATATAACAAAATTTGGAATGTTTTCGGATCAACTGAAAACAACACTCAAAGTATAAATTGTAATTAACTAAAAGAATAAAATCACATTGATTATTTCGTACCAATAAAATAACCACTCGGTATATAAAATAACATATAAGTGCATATTAATGGAGATTCTAATTACTATAATTTAATTAGACGCATACATGTTGCTTGAAAACCTAACTATCAGACTATCGCCAATATATACTCCAAATTTAACTACCGATAATAATTATTCTAGTGTGAATTCGGTTAGATACAAAGTAAAGATAGGAAAATTTATATTATCACCAACACGTGTCAGTAATTTATTAAATGTAAACGAAAAGCAGAGTTTCTATGTATAAATATTATTGCACATGCATGCAAACCACATCCTTATGTTTACTTTTTTGTAATAGACATGGTCTTGACAAGATCGATACTAGTAAAGTCTTCTTGAACTATTTATTGTCTTGATTCTAACGATTAGCGTTAATAGTTTAAAAAAAAATGACTACATATTACTATATTCTTGAGTCGAAATAATCTCATGAAATAGAGAGAGAACTATTCTTTAACACAAAACTATGTGAAGTCTCAATATAATGCTATTGAAATCATTCAAATCTTCATAACATATCGTGGTACTAGTCGGTTTAAAAAATCCATTTTAGTAAAAGTGTACCAATTAAGGGGTTAATCCTACAAACAAAATCCATTGGATTTGCAACTGCGTCATAATGTATTACTCCTCTATATGTTTTCAAATCATTCACAGGTTGAAGCACCATTAAATTATCACGTTTGCTTTTAAAACTGGTAATTATCGAAAAATA
The DNA here is from genome assembly GCA_034092305.1 of Diaprepes abbreviatus. Taxonomy (NCBI): domain Eukaryota; kingdom Metazoa; phylum Arthropoda; class Insecta; order Coleoptera; family Curculionidae; genus Diaprepes; species Diaprepes abbreviatus. The sequence goes on along the minus strand of JASJET010000120.1, from coordinate 202,926 downwards.
ATGAAGGTATCGATTTAATTTAGGACATCTCTAGATTTCAATATTTATTTTTCAATGTATTGACGATAGTAAAACAGCCCAAATCACACGGATTGCTTGCAATAAAACTGATAAAACAAATTTACGACCCTGAATCTTTGATAAAGCACAAATAATTTTAAACAAATACATTCTAAAAGCAGACGTTAAAAGCAAACATAAAAAAAGAAATTAATGAAATAATTTAATCTTATAATTTCCGCAATAATTGCTGCTTTTATATTGGTTAGTTAGGTTACTAGATAAAGGCTATTGTGTGAAAGTTTAGAATAAGTGCACGTATATGCAAAATTGTGCAAGTACTGAATCAGCGGACCGAATCTAGATTTACGATATAAATTATAATAAACGACAAATAAGAGGATAAGTATAAAAAATTCAGGGTTGTTTCCATGGACAATTAATTTGCAATATTGATTACAAAATAATTCTAGAAATTTTTAATTTGCAAGATTTGTATCAAACGGGTCTATGATAATTTCAAATATTGGCATCTGAAGTTTTTTTTTATATTTTAATATAAATTAATACCTACAGAATTTTTCCGCTTATTATGAGAGCTCAAGATAGTATACAATATATACTTAGAATTTTATAGGAAATTATAAAATTAATATAATAGATAAAGTATTCCATTAAACTTAAGATAGCTGTCTCAGGTCCTGAGGAAATTAAATATCCGGTACATGTATGTTTACTAAAGGGTGGCTGTTTATATTTCGAGAACTGGTGATGCCAGGTGCCATCTAACATATACATTGTAAAGTTCGACATTTTAGACGGTATAGGTACTCAGAAGGTTTTAATATACGGACATTATTTATTTATTTTTGTTTAAGTAAACTCCAAATTCTCATTTTGGTCAAAAACTGGAGTGAATTCGTCAACATTTTCAAGTTGTTATTTTTCATAATTTTCGACGTGCTTTATTTCAACAAAAGATGAACTTATTTCTTTATATTACGATCAAATACCTAAAAAACTACTGTATATTGTTGATTTAGTGAAATCAATCGTGGACGTCTTTCGCTCACGTCCACAATTGTAAGTAACGCAAGAAAATTTTAATGCTAAACATGAAGTGATAATGCGAGATCGTCATGTGACATACCGTGGGACTGGGCATTGATAACATCAGCATATATAATATATGGCGTGAATATTTGACTGGGAAGAAGTTCCAAATCAAAAAAATTGCTCGCGCACAAAACACAACGAAGAAAACGTTTTTTTTTTCGGAAAACTGGCCTTGCTTTGCTGTGCTATTAGAGAATCATTAGAACGATTAATTCTGAATAATACAACTATTTATTTACTGGAAGTCTTCTGTGAATTGAAGAAAACAAAACGGAGACGACGAATTATTTTCCAGCGTGACAATTCGAGCAATTCGAGCTCTCACACAACGGTTCAAACATGTGACCTTTGGACACTTAAAATGTAAAATTGTTGTGTCACCTACCGGACAGCCCTAATTTGGCACCCAGAGATTTATTTTATTCCCGTACATGAAGAACAAACTGCGTAGTTTACGATTTTTACGTCAATTTGAGGATACCCCTTTCACGGTGGCAATAAAGCATTTTGAACTGGTTGAAACACATGCAAAACTGTACCACTGATCATCGTGAAGAATATTTCGAAAAACAATAAAACCATTTTCAATGAAAAATATTTGTTATGGTGAATTTTTACATACGCTGTATAATAATTTGCTTACAATTAATTGCCTAATACTAAAAATATAATTGTACGCGTAGAAAACCAAGTAAAAATTATTATTCGCGTTTGCAGGAAGTGATAAAAGTCTAATAACGCAACAACCATTATTCTTTTTTGAAGGATATGCTGGCAGAAGTAAAAACCTTGCGAAAAAGGAAACTTGATGACCTTACAACTGGCGATAATATGCACAGGTTTCAAATAAGTATATAAATTCTGAACAAGGAAATCGGCGGTTGTAATTAGTATATAAATCTACCCATTAAATTAAAACAAGAAATATAATTTGCTTTAATCATAAAATTCTACGTGAGAAAATAACACGGAGGCATAAAGATGCATCTAAGAAAATTTCAAAAAATATTTAGGAATAAACTCATGAAAAATTCGTTCCAAGAAGGCCTATCAACGTTATAATTAAAAATAATTTTTTTTATCACATATCGTAATCGTAATGAAAAATTTGAACATTTAGTACTATCTTACATGTGTGGAACGAGAGGTAACACCAAAAATTTACTCAACACCAAATATTGCGGAAATAATATTACAAGAAGGAAACACTTTTAAAAAATATTTAAGGCACTTTATATATATATATATATATATATATATATATATATATATATATATATATATATATATATTAATGACACATATTCCTCGTAGAGTGTGTGTAGAATCATTGCCTTATAATCGATGAAATGCTGGCTCGAATCTCGGGACGACTCGTTTTTCATATTTTTTAATTTGTATATTTTTAAGTTTGTATTGTTTGTTTAGTTTGATACTTTTACAGTTAGTTACCTTTATATTTAGTTACCTTTTTACTTAGTTTTGATTGAAAAAATTATTATATAATTATATTATCCCGAATTAGTTGATGGTTAAATTATTGGTCCCACATCGACACTCCAGCTACGGTCAAATTAAAGGGAGATATATATACGAGCTTGTTGATACAAGAGCAATATTTCCTCAATTTATAAACAAATGACATTGTCGAGAACTTAAATTAACCAGATCGTTAAAGTACAGTGCCTTTTTTACCCAGACATATTATCATATTATTTCGTCTAGCCTTGGCGGACGATTTTCATTTTTCCTTTTCCATAGCGTATAAATAACAATAACGAAGGTTTTCGACCGACGGATTATTTTCCACACTGTTGGCTGACTAAACTGTCAGTTTACGGGTGACAAACAATCAGCTGATCGAAAACTTTCCTATGCTCCAGGTTGTTGGCTGGTTCAAGGTCTCTGAGTCACGTAGACGCTCGATCTATTTCTCGTAGTAACTTTTAAAATGCAAAAAACATTTAACGTTCAGTAAATGTAAATTTTATATTGCGGAACTAGCAAAGTACGCTGGCCTTGACTATGCCTTTTCTATTTTATCCTCGTGAGATTAAACCCCTGACTTGGATAAATTATTGCTAGTTCTGGTAGCGAAGAATTTATTAACTAGTAAATAAAATTAAACTCTTAATATTTTTATTTGGAAATTAAGGGAATATATCAACATGTTAAATTATATAATCAATAAATAATAAGACGTTCATTACGAAAAAATGTAGTAAAAAATTAATTTTGACGATTCTACATTGTCCGCTGACATGAAAGTATTAATTATAAATATAGTACTTTTTTCGAGAACTAGAAAAAAGATAACTATGCTAAATTACACACAATTTTTAAGTAGTTTATTTTAAAAAATTAAAACGCGCAATATTTTGATATTTTGATTGATTAGGTGGTGGGATTTTCAGACGGAAATAGTTTTCGAAAATAGATTTTGAAGCGTAGCAAGAATTACGACTTGAAATCTTAATTTAACGCAATCAGAGTTGGCATAGCAACATTAGGCAATGCCGATAAGTATGTGGACAAAATGAAATTAATAATTTTCGCATAATAGAGGCAGTAAGTCATATAATTATATATATACGTAGACGAACCTACGCGAATCGTAGAAAATAACTCAAGCTCAAGGTTTTCTTTGACATAATGTACGATATATTTGGATGGGTGCGAGAATACGTATTAAAAATACGTATGCGAGCCAAACTATGCTCGGTTTATTATAAATACAAGTTCAAGTACAATGTGTGAATTATTTAGATATCTATAAAGGTATTCAGATATTGAAGCATTATTTTGAGGTAATAAGACGCATGCCGCTGTACCAAACTATGGTGTAAGAAAAGAAAAATCACTTGGCTAATTGGGATGTTGGCTATTTTTGGAAAAGTATTTAAAACCATGCATATGCACCTAATAAAATTATTTTTTTAATACAACTAGTAATTTAAAAATCATAAATTTTAAATTCCGTTTCAAATTTCCCTTCAAAACGCCAATACTTGTCATTTGAGCGCTGTTACGTCGCACTGGTCAACTGAAAAGAATATATAAATTTTTTTCGTAATTTTTGTGATAAAAGATGAGTTCTAAGTTATTTTAAGTGTTGTGCGGTGTGTCAGTGTAGAAGTACTATAATTAAAACACCTAAAAAGTTATTTATTCACGTACCACGCTCGTAAAATAATAGGAAAATGTGGCTTTAGCTAGCCCGGCACTATTCGTTTTATTTTAGTTTTGAGCTTATAAATACCTATGATTACTATTATGTATTCATTATCGGTTGCGGAAATAACAATTCTTGATAAATTACTTACATGGAGGTCTTCATATTTCTAAATTCAACAAAGCAGAAGTTACTGTTTGTTGCGAAGAAATTGGCCACCATAAAACAATCAATTCTCGGCAAATTCAAACTATTTGCCTAATAAATCTACTTTCCATCATGGGAAAACTTCTTAAAATCGTTTTCAAAGGGAGTAGTAAGCAAATTTCGAAGATATAACACAAAAATTACTATAAAATATTAACTAGGCAACGTAGCCCTTGATAGCGATCACGTGATATAAAACCAAAAAATTTATATGTCAAGTTCGTGACAACGATGACGTTGGCTGTATTCTTTAGAGTAATTATCAAATGATCAAAGTGAAAAAAGCGGAACTGATGACTTCATGTTCTTTTGAATATGCATTTACTTATCATTATGTCGAGGTGATCCTGATTACTTCAAGTGATAGAAATGAAAGTAATAATGACTCAAAAGAATAACCGTATCAAGACGGAGTGCCAGCGATGACGTTAGTATGAAGTGAGATCATCCATTTTGATTGGTGTTCATTGTCACGTGACTTGAAGGAGATTATATTAAATTTTCATTATTAAATAAAAATAAAATTCCTTAAAAATAAAGAAAAATATTGTGTTTTTCTGGATTTCTATTGTGGAAACTACCCTTTCGCGTTAAAATTATATTTTCACTTGAATATAGTCAACATCCCAATTATTTTTATTTGCTATACGACAGACACCTAAAAAATAATTTACACGAAAAAACAAGCAGAAGATCTATAGTCTCCTAATTGTTTGTAGTATAGTATCAAGTGTCCCATCGGGTTCCCCACAATAAAAATCCTGATAATCCATATCGATTTGAAAATATAGGACACAAAAACAAGTATTTGTAGTAAACATTAATTAAAATTGTTGAATAAGAGATAATAAAACCAATTAAAGTCACCTCAAAATTGTCATATATCATAGGTTTCGGAAAAACCTAATATATCTAAACCGCAAAAATGTTTGTATTTATAGTTAATCAAATCAACTGCGGGGATAAATAATATATTTGTTAACGGAATATATTGTACTTGCGTCAACTTTCGGAAACTAATTTTAAAAAATTATCCACGATTTTAAAAATCCAAGACGCAAAACTCTGTTTAATTATTTAATTCTGAAAACAGTAAAATAAACACGTCGTATTATGACGCCGAAAATTAAGTAGATACGACATAGAAACGTAGTTTCAAAAATATTTTTGTCGTTTTAACAATAAACACAGTTGTTAACAGTTTTCTAGATTTTATAAATTAGTTTTAGGATCAATATCACGAAGTTAAAACACGAAAAACTAAATCTGTCATAAAAATGAGTAAATTACCAAAAACGAAGTTCAAAAATTAGTAAAGATTCATTTTCAATACTAAAACATTGATTTATGTGATGCTTCTGTAAATATCCATATAACAGAAACAGAGTAAATCCCCAGATATAAAATGTTTTTTTAATAGTTACATATAAAAACGAACTTAATTAATAAGTACAACTATTCGTAGAGTTAACGTGTTTTTAAGTGTAAATGTATGATTCAAATTAGATTCATAATCTGATTATCAGAAATAATTTGCACAAAATTTCTTATAAAACTAAACACCTAAATATATTTAAAAAGAAATCAACAAGTTTGACCACTTCCGTATAATTTAATATGACTATGAAATTTATCAGGTTCTTCCGAGATGATTCAACAATATACCTAAAATTTATTAGGAAATTTTACCATATTGTGAGTTTTTTATAAATACTCATTATGTAGTTAGCGTAATCTGTAATTAAAAACTTCTCACCTTTGCGACAGGCAATAGGATTGATTTCCTTGTACAAGGAACAAAAGTTCTCCCCTGTAACGATCCTATTGATTTTAAAGCAAAATCAGCAAGTACACCTAATTAAATTTGCCTCATTCGTCACTGCGAAAAATTTAGGCTTCACATTTGTCGGTCATTCCCCTTATTTCGAATTTTTTGCGTATTTTTACGCATTTATATTAGAGAGTTTTTGCGGTGAGCGTAATTTTTTAAACGTAAAAATTTCAAAACTCGCAGAGCTAATATTGTCAAAGAGACTAAAACAGCTTCAGGGTTAAATAATGATTTTTCAAAACAGCTAGGTACACCATGTTAATACGGTCACGCAATATTAAGAATTTTACGCTTTAAAAAGATGTGAAATCATTAACAAAACTCACTCTTATTACAACATGAAATCACCTTTATATTTAGGATTATATTTGTCTGTTATCGATTCTTATCTCGCCATAACAATACAATTATTTAGATTTGTCGTATATTTATTATCAAGGTGATTTGAAGGTAAAAACGATGTATGTTTCCTGTTTTCACACGAATATAATTTATTTTAGTTTTAAGGTTAATCCGTAAGATAATACATACTTTGCACAACTTGCCGAAATATAACTTGCAAGGTAATAAATAAATAAATCTCCAGTCAGACAAAATGTTGATATTATCAAACAAGACAAGACGTTGTTGTTACGTGAAGTTTTACGAAATTTACAGGGGAAAAAAATGTTTTAAAAAACATGGAAAGAGATTTTTAATGACCGCATATATTGGAGAGCATCGATCTAATCAAGTAGTTCGCTAAATACTATGAAAGATAAAATAATCCGATCGACTTGCAGCGATACAAACGGCAATAGCGTAATAATTTTTAAAAAAATCGCAGGCTATTGGAAAATAAAATTACACATATATAACATGTGAAGTTAAAAAACAAGTAATTAAACTATTTTTTTCATATAAATTTATTTAGAAAATATACTGAAATAAATATGATTTAAAAGTAAATTACTTTTTTTCAATTTACGTTAATTTAATTACTCCAATACTAACAAGCTTAAAAATCCTTTATTATTTTATGTACTTAGAAAATGAACACAAGCACTAACCCTACCCACGCACCAAACTTTACGCTCTTTAAAACTGTTCCAAAACTATTTTTATATTCTAATTTTAAATTTTTCAATTGGACACCTGTTTAGTTCTTAAAACTAACCGTGCGTCATTAACGAAAACTTTTTGGCTTTTGATGAACCATCTTTTCAATGTCAAGATACGCTTGTTACAGTTCGAACTTAGCTTGTAGAAATTATCATTCTGGCGAATAATCAATCAGATCTTATTCGTTTCTGGACTGAAATTATAAAACTTTGCATCGAATGATAGATACTAAATACGTGGTAATATCTACAATAATTAAAAATGATCGACTGAATAATTAAATATCTCAAGAGTTAAATAAAATTTAAATTATATTATTTAAAGCTAATTATGTTGACACTGCTGAACATAAATTTAAATGCTTAACACGCCTTTGACCTTGAAACGGCTTTTGTAATTCGAAATATTATTTCCTTGTTTTTTTTTATGATTGTTATTATTTTTAATTAAAGATTTAATAGGCAGCAAGGTATATTTTAATCAAAAATTTGGATGGGTATCCCTTATGTTATTGCAGAATTGATACATATACCTAAATTTAATACTGCTACAAAAAAAATTAACTAGAAATCCAATTTGTCGGGTTCTCGGGAAAATACAACTTGATAATTTAAGGAAGTTTATGTTTAAATTTAAAAAATACCGAATATAAGAAATTTCTACTTCCCAATATTTAAGCTGATATTACAGATATTAAAATATAAACACCTCGATCGCAACAACTATCGCAAGAGAGCGGAAACTTTACCTTGAATAATTTTTTTACCTTTTATTGATCACACATCATATTGCCTATAGCCCCGATTAAAATTAAAATCGAGATTAATTTTCGGAAAAATATAAATCATTTTGAAAATATTATTTTTTTTTAACTCTTCTTGTTCCTTATTTCTCAAAAAAAAAATGTTTTTGAGTTACAATTTTATCGCACAAAAATTAATAAACAAAAACGGCCAATTATCTTCCCGTCGGAACCATAACCGAAATTCTAAAAACATGTCAGACCATAAGGTTTTTAGGATCTATACAGGAAATTAACACAACCTAAAGAATTAGTTTTAATATTCTTGTGATCAAACTCTGAGACAATAAGCTCCTATCTACAAGCAAATATCAGTAAAGCTCAAATTGTCAAATTTGAAAAGATCATTTATTAAAAATAATGATGCTGTTACTGATAATGACTATTTATTTAAAAGTAATATTTCAAGCCTATTATTTCAAGTCATTCAACCCATGAAAATATTTTGTAAACAAAATATTCAATTGCCAATTTTTACCATTGATCAAAAATATTTTTCAACTGTCAAGGAAGCATTTATTTTTGTGCAGAAATTAAGACGTTTTCGTTTACAGCAGTGAATTGTATTTTTATTTAAAGCATTCTTCTAAAATAATGAAAGTTTTTAAAACAAAAATATCTAACTTTATTTAATAATTAACTTTTCGAAAGAAACAAATTAAAGCATTTAGTACCAAAAAAATTCTGACAACCTAAATTAAATTTTTTCCGTTCCTTCAAATTAATTTTCGAAAATTTGATATGCAAAAATCAGGTAAATAAATGATATAGGAAAAATTTGGATGTGTTAAAAATCATATGCCTCAAAATATCTCTATGTTCGGAAAAAGCTCTTGGTATGAACAAAAAAGCAAAAATATTTTTAAGATTACCTATTTTTCAAGTGAATTTTTGACTTGGTTAGATAAAAATTTTAAATATTTACCTTAAATAAATTCCTAATAATATTTCCGAAAATCCTAGTTAAATCCGAATCAAATTTTTGCCACTGCACTATCACTTTCAACAATAACACTGACAAAATTTTAAAAACAAACACCTACCTGTGTAGCATCAGAATAAGGTGTTGTAGAATTTTTATCAACAAGTTGTGACCCAAACAGTGGCATACCACTGCTGCTTGGGCTTTCGGATCTGGAACCATCCATTTGTTGTGGCACCATAATATTATCCAAAAAAAAAATTATAAATTTTCGGAAAACCCTTCCGAACGCACCCACACAGGAAAACACGCGCACCAACTGCGGGAAAGTATTAAGACAATTTTTATAAATTCGAAAAAAATCTGTCTAAGTCCTCAAGTGCGTTGAACACTTGACTTTTCTTAGCAATATCTCGAACCGAACCGAACTGATTGACCGAACTGACAGTTCTGAGCTAGATGTTTTGAGTTTGTATCTTATTCACAGCTGTTCGAACCCCACCACTTTCGACTGGAGAGGGGATGGAATCATGCGCGAGCTTTGCACACAGCTGATTCGGGTCTCTACACTGGTGCGTTTTGTTTTTTTTCCTGGTAAAGTTCGAAAACAGTTTATGTGCAGCGAAATATTTGTCCCTGGAGATTAATACCGAAAAAATCTTTTACGTATTATGACGAACTAAATTAAATAAAATTAAAAAATTTTTCTTGAACAAACAAAACAAAAACACAATACAATAATCTATATACGTAAATAAAATCAAATTACAAAGTCCAAAATAAAGTTTTAAAAAACCGCTAAATTTTGATTTCGAAACGATCGCTCCGCGAGACAAGTCGTCGTCTGAAAGTGTTCTACGAATGTTTATCCGCTGCTAACTTATACTTATTACACACTGAACTGCCAAACATCGTCGCAAGATGCGGACTAGCGCTTCAACTGTTTTCATGTTCGCTGCTACGGTTTCCCCTTCCCGCTTATAGGTTTAGTTCCTCTTGAAATCGTTCTTGGGGAGAGGGCAGCACCTGACAGAGAATCAAGTCTTGCTGGTGACTGCAGGAAAAAGTTAAGAGCGATACCTAGTGGCAATTTATATGTTTGCAAATAAGATTTTCACAAATAATACGTATCATATTTGTTAATCGGGATGACTAATATAACAATTTTAATTTGTTTAAAGTTTATTCACTATATATATATATATATATATATATATATATATATATATATATATATATATATATATATATATAGGGTGTCGGGTAAAAACCTCCTAATTTCTCGAGAGCATACAGGGGAGGTCAAAATAACTTCACTGTTTCATAGAAAAAAAATTCCTAAAGTGATCCTTAATGAAGATGCAGAGAAATTTTAATATTTTATGAAGGTCATAAAGCCTCATTAAACCGTATCACAGTAGGTGTTTTAGATTATCACAAAAGTCGGAAAGATTTCCAGCTCAGATATTGTCAAATCCAGAAAACTTTCAATGGGTTGATCGGGGCTAAATGAAAATGTTTAATGTTATTTTAGCAAATGTTCAATATGGGATCTACCTACTTCAATACATTTTCTTTTTCTTTGAATATTTTCCCGCTGCACTGCAAATAATATTTCGGCATTATTACGGACTTCGTTAGAATGCTGTGCTATTCTTGCTAGTAGTTCTTCTCCAGTATTTACTGCTGTTGATTAAACTAGTTCTTTTAGATGTCCCCAGAAGTACAAGTCTAAGGGGTTTAGGTCTGGAGATCTTGGTGGCCATAAAACAGGCATACCTCGGAGTCAAAAATATTAGTTAAGTGTTGATGTACTATTCGGTTAAAATAAAGGGGAATACCATCATGCATATCAGGGGCGGATCCAGCCACTCTCTTGGGGTGGGGAGGGGCGGTGATATCCCAAAAGTACAGTATGGCAAGTGAAAGTAAGTTGTCGACGGGGGGGCGCGGAGAGACATCAGCAACATTTCCATTTCTAGTGTAAAAGGCAAGGTCGGTTCTATTTTTCTGTATTTGAAGTTCTTGGAGAGGGGGGGCGATCACAATAAAAAACAAGTTGTCGACGGGGGGGGGATGCGGGCAGCATACACATTCCTAGTATAAGAGGCAGAATCGTGTCTATTGTCCTGAACTCAAAGCTCTTGGGGGGAGTCGCTATCGCAAGAAAAACAAGTTGTCAACGGGAGGGGAGTGCTAGCAACATACACATTCCTAATATAAAAGGCACAATCGGTTCTATTTTCCCGAACTTAAAGCTCTGGGGAAGGGGAGGGGCGATCGCACGCATACACATTCCTATACTCTATTCAAGAACTAGAGAGTAATAAAACTGTTACCGAAACCTTCAACTTACCTGCTCCAGTGCCGCAGGTAATTGAGGACTGCCGTGAATCTAATTATATTGAAACATTATAAGGTTTTATAAATTTACTGCAACAACAGAGTTTCTGATAGTTCATTTTAATTTTTGTCAGTGAGCAAAGTACACCTTACAGTGTGTCTTTATTGATTTATCTTGTTTGTGCTTGTTTTTATATATTATATGAAATTAGTGAGATACCCAAAAGATATGGCTTCCACATCTATATTTATTCCAAAATCGTTAAACCTGGGCATTTTTTCTTCAACGAAAAACTTATTTCGAGAAATGTTTATGATGCCTTAAAATATCAATATCTAAATAATAATGTTAAAAGTTCTGTTGAGATGTGTTCCAACATGACAGGAGTTGGAAAATCTACTATAAACCGAATACTGAAGGAGAAAAAAACGAATGGAATTGTTAGTACTCCCAAGTCACATTCGATCACAGGCAGACGAAAAACCTCGTTGGAAGAAGAAATGTAAACTGCAATAAAAGGAGTTGTACATACATTTTATTATGAGAAGCAGATCCCAACCGTCGACAAAATTCTGAACTAAAATCAATGAATATCGGGATTTACCTGAAATTAAAAGAATTGAGCTTTGGAAATTGCTCAGAGAACTTAATTTTTGCTGGGAAAAACCAGATAGAAAATGTGTTATTATAGATCGTCCGAAAAATATCCGTTGGCGAAATATCTCTTTCAAGTAAAAGGTAGAGTTGCTAGAAATAACACAACTTACAAAATTAGTAATTTAACAGAAATTTTGAAAGATTTTTTGGCATAAAGTTACTGCAGAAAATTTGGGAAAATCGATATAATAAAAGAATAAAAGAAAATGTGGAAACTCGACCTCATGATCCGTGAGATAGAGGAACCAATTATAATTAATTTGGGCGAAGATAGCTTCACTGACTTGGATTACGAATTAGATACGTAATGTTTACACAATTTATCATTTAAATATTTTTAACATATAAAAATTAATTACATTTGAATCCGTTTTTAGTGTTTAATTGTAATTCTGGAGGTGGTTTAAGAAATAAATAAACTGAAACGTCAAATGTCCTAAAAATGTTTTTAATTAATAATAAAATGATCGATAGCCCAAAAAAATTTTCACATTATATGGACGAATTTACTTTTTTATGTATGTTTAACTTCTTGTATTTTTGACAATGGGTATTTTGTAAGTATTTAAATTATAAGAGAATTTTTTAAGAAAAAAAGGCTTTTTATTCTGAATGTGCCTTTGACGGGTTCTATGCCAAAATTAAAAATAATAAAAATACAGTTGTGATTTGTGTTAAATATGTCAAAATTATTTATATTTTCTAATGTATGTGAATTATAAGAAATAAAATAATATTACAAAAACTTTTTATTTTGAGTTTATTACCGAAATAATATTCTATGCCATAAATACTTAGTGATAAAATAAATCTCTTTCCGACGCCTATGACAAGGATTAAAATCCTTTTTAACACTTCACACATCCAAATATCTATTGTTATCCAACCCAAATGGTCTATTACTATAGACCGGTATTTTTGATTATAAAATTTCTGACCCATTCCTATGAAAAATATATATGTCTAAGAGATTTTGCCAGACTAAAGAACACAGGTATTTTGCGAAGAAAAAAAAAGGGAAAAAATGATTTATTATTGTCTCTAGTTCTATTTTTTTGAACTCAAAGCTCTTGATGGGGGGCGATCGCCCCCCCCCCTTGGATTCGCGTCTGATGTATATACCATATTTGCATTCTTCTACCATTCCTTCCAATAAATTATTTAAATTTTTCTGCAAAAATTGTAAATAAATCTCAACATTGAGTCTTCCTTCTAAAACAAATGTACCTATAAAGTTATTTCGGATGATGCCAGCTCACACATTTACAGTAAACCTTTGTTGGTGTGCGTGCTGGTTTTCATCAGCCTAAAAATGTAAATTGTGTGACTTTATTATGCCATCTCTTGTAAAACTGACCTCAGCGATAAACAAAATAAGGTTAGAAAAATTTATATTTAAGTTATGTTATTGTATTGAAGTCTTGCGGGATAATCATCCGGAGACATAGCTTGTACTTTTTCAACGTAGTACATGTGTTCTGTTAGAGTTTCATGGACAATCCATTGTTTTATGTTGCGAACTATCTTATGCTGTTTGAAGCATTGTCAGCAATATCTTGCAAAATTTGTTCCTCTACGTGAGGGTCTCGTGCTTTCCTGGGAGGGCCCTCACCGACACGTCTCGGAAAAAATGACCCTGAATAACACATGTAAAAAATTAATTCGTTAACTCCAATAATTATTTTCTAATCATATTTTACTTGTTTCCTTTAGGCTTCAATCAACCCTTTGAAAGGTTTATAGGACTTGTGTTCGAAATAGAAATCTTTCAGCGTAAGGTCTTCTTGCCTTTGAAGAATTTGACAGCACTTCACCATAAATTTTCAATAAACCATTTTATATATTCTTCGATGCAATAGGCACGTATTTATGAATTTAAACGTCATATTGACTAATTAATTTTGATTTAGGTCAGACGAACATTATTGATGTCATATGGATATTCACTCGCTGGACCAACTGTATTTCCCTTTTAAATTAGTATCCTATAATCACTTTTAGTCATTATTACAAGAAAAATAAGAATATGATTTACTGTTAACTTGTAATTATACATAAGAAAATAAATAACAGAAAATTATTAATTGCTTTTAGGAAATATAAATGACATGTTATTAATACCACTAATAGAACTAAATGACTGCGTTATAAAACTAAGTATTGATAAAGTAAAAGTATTGACGATATTGTAACTCAGCAGAATTTTTTGTTAACCTTATTGGAACATCCCCAACTACGGAGCGGCTTATCATTTGAGGGCTAAATATATTTCTGATTTTCTTCTTTATTGGTTTAAAATTTTATAAAAATCTATAAAAAATATGTTATCTTTATACATGAATTTTGACTTGGAACATTATTATACTCTTGTCGTTATAGTCCGGGAGCTTAGTGAGTTTTCGTAGCCGATGATGAGACATAGTTCTATTAAATTGTTTTAGATATACTTTGACCACTTGATTACAAATATTGAGGGTGGATTACCGAAAAATAGTCAGGAAATTTAAAAACATTTTTTTTTTTTGTAAAATAAAAAACATTTTCATATTCCTCGGACGATTTTAAGAGAAAAGTGATATATATATATATATATATATATATATATATATATATATTTATATATATATATATATATATATATATATATATATATATATATATATATATAGTATCTAATCATAAAAGTGAGCCAAAGAAGGTAAAATTACTTTAAACCATACTTTATTCGTATAATTTTAGACTTTAAGCATTTTATTTAGTTTACTAAACGTAAATTCAATATAAGATGTCATTATTACATCTAACTGATGTAATTTTTAGATTTGTTCAAGTACCATAAGACCAAGGAGTGCTATAAAAATATACACAGAAAAACCTTAGATAATTTAAAAGCAAAAAATGAAAATCTAAAGAAAAAAAATAGTGTTCCAAGTAAAGATAATCCTGAAGAATGTAGGAAACTTAACTTTGGTCAAGAATTAATATCAACGCGATTATTAATTAGTTATGTAATAGATACTAACAAATGTCTTATTGCGAGAGAACATCGTAGAAAGGAAACTCTTAACTATATCACGTAGTGAAAATTTATATAAAGCTTTCTGATTATTTAAAATCAAGTATAACGTTCAATTCTTTATATCGTATAAAGGAAAACGTATGGAAAGAATTAAAATTAAAAAAGCTGAAGCAGCGCTGCAACACATGCAAAAATAATTATAATATCTTAAGTTCCTAATGTAATTGTATTGTTTATCATACGATTAGATGCTTATAATTAATAAATGAATATATATATATATATATATATATATATATATATATATATATATATATATATATATATATATATATATATATATATATATATTTGGTAGCGGGTAGATACTCATCTATAATCCCAATAGGTGACAGATCTACTTCAAGGATGCGCCCCTGCCTTACGCGAGCCTTGGTTCAAATTTTACTCCCTAGCACCCATAGGGAAACCATTGTCACACCCTCAATTCCTTATCCGAACCCAAATATTCCGCTTTCCAATATCCCAGATCATAACTCGCCAACCCGCTCGGCAAGCGTGGCGTTTTAGGATGCCAAAACTTCTCTCATATATATGTATGTACCCAAAAATTTAACTTTACTAGAAAGCTTAATGTTGAACCTTTGCCAAAATTATCATTAACTGACTTACGATTAAACATATTCATATAGAGAGTTTTATCGACCTTTAGTATTAAGCCATCTCTTTCACGCCGCACATTCATATCAAAACAAGTATATGACGTAATAGTTCGAAGCTAGTCAGAAGTGACCGCCACACCAACAATCGTTGAGTTATACGCGTACAGAGTTACATGCCCGTGTCTAATATTATAAGGTAGACCACTGACATATAATACAAATAAGTGTGGACCCAGTTCCTATTCCTGGGATACATCAAGCTCTACTGATCTTTTCCCAAAAAGTGCACAACGCATTTCACTACCATTTTCTCATCGCTTAAGTAGAAGTTTCAAAACAATTTTTCTTACATCCATGCTATATAATTTATCAATCAAAAGGTCCCTATTTATAGTATCAAAAGCTACAAAGAAATCAATATTGTCACTATATGCTTTCCCTCATCAATACTCCGAAAAACGCATCATTTATGTGCCATACGGAAGTTAGAAGAGATCAAATAGTGCCACAAGTACTGGTAATTATCAAGTCTTTTACATCTTTCTCAAAAACTTGTAACTATACGAATATTTTACTACCAAAACACATTCATATCTCTTAAGAGAGAAATAAAATCAAAACATTTTTAAGTAATATTCAAAATTTCTGTTTATGGAATATTATGCTATTAAGTATTGACATTGACGTAAAACTAAAATTTTGAAACCTCAGTAAAATTTAGTAGGTATCTTGGTAAATTCAAGTTGTCCCATTTTCATATCCATAGGTCAAATACCGTAGGAAAACAAAATTAATTAGTAGGTATTTCATAAATTAACATATAAAATTATCTCCCTAACTTTTTATTTTTCATGACTATAGGGAAATACACTTTATTTTTATCATTCGGGCAATTATTATAGGTAATTAGTAATAATTTATATACAAAGTGAAACAAGCATACCGGTATTTGGTATCACGAAAAGACAATTGTTGATACCACTTTATTAAACATGCAATTAATGTAATTAAGGGTATATTCAAATAATTTAATATTTTATCGTGTAATTATGATGTTTTAAGTTTTCAGTATTTGGTGTTTTCCACGAGTTTATTATAAGGCTTGATATATTCTTATGATAAAAATTAAAAATTGATACTTTTTGACGCTGCAGTTAATCTCTAAAGTAATAAAAAATGTAATTTTGATGTGTTTTTTGACCACTGTTACATATAAATTTCGGTTTAAACATGCAACCTAAATTGTCGCTATTAATAAGTCTATAATTTGAATATTTGGTGCTTACCTTATCATTCAGCCACTAATTACAGATAATTAATATTATTTTAAGAAATATATATGGTTTTGAAATCATGATATACCTTTTAAATACTGTTGTTTGCATGGGGACCATTTTCAGGGAATTTTATAGTACTGAACCTTTAACTGACTACCAGGGAAATTATATATTTAAATGATTCAAAACTGTGTCTTTAACGTTTAATCTCCTTAAAACCTTTAACAAGGGTAGAATGTAAAACATAACATGTAAACCTTTTAATCTTAACACTCTACCTTTTTCCACACTCCTCTGATACCTGTTTTTAATTTATTATTGAACTATCGTAATTATTGAGATAATACTCATATTTCCTTTAAAGAGAAGAATTACTTCCTGTTGCATTATTTTTACCGTATTTTATAATGTCAAAGTTGACAGATTGTCATTCATCGGTTTAAATGTGTTTTGTTGCGACGCCGTCTGACGTAGAATACTGATAACGTCTTACTAGAAGGGATGTTAGTATTCTTTTCTGAGGAATTCCAGTAGGATAATAAGATGTAACGAAGTACTGGACAGGGGATATTCGTCATTCTTCACTATTTGTTGGTTCAAGGCAGGGTGCGGCATTTATCTTGAGACAATGGAATTACTTGGTGGGATCACATTTTTTCGAAAAATGTATTGTACAAAAATTATAGGGGCAAAGAAACTAACCAGCAGTAACCTTTAAAATGACCTTGATGTTGCCCTTCAAGGTCATTTGAATCTCAATTTTAGAATTTTAAATAGGACCGCCCAATTTCGACTCCGGAAATGAAGAAGGCGGAAAATTCTATGAACTGGTATGACCTTGACCTCGAGCTGAAGGTTAAATATCAGATCCAAACGAAAAGATCGCAGTATTTCGTGAAATGTTTCGTACAAAAGTTATTGGGCGGCACTGGGGTTAAGTGGTCCTTGAAAATAACCTTGACCTTGACGTTCAGTGCCACTTGAAGATCTATTTCAAAATTTGAAAAGGAAACTCACAATTTGACCCCCGTAAATGGAAAGACCGATCAATATCACAGTAATTTCATCATCAGGTATGTGCATGACCTCAAGGGCACGATAAAATTGATGTAGAAAAGTTGATGACAAGCCTGTGGGTCCATACTTTCTTAAAGGTAATTTGAAAGGTGCAAAATATCATGACATTTTAGAAAATCAACTTCTACTTTTGCTTGAAGACGTGCCCTTAGACGAAAGAAATAAATGTATTTTCAACACGATGAATATCCAGCGCATTATTTCTAATTACCTTGTCAAGTGTTGGATCGCGAATTCAACGGACGGTGGATTGATAGAGGAGGTTATCTTCAAGGTCACTGTTACTTAGCCCCCGTGCCGCCCAATAACTTTTCAGCGAAACATTTCGGGAGATACTACGATTTTTTGTTTTGCTCTTGAAGTGACCTTGATGTTTGACCTTCACCTTGAGGTCAAGACCATATCTAATGATTAAATTTTCCGTCCTTTCTATTTCCGTGGTCGAAATTGTGCGGTTCTATTTAAAATTCTAAAGTTGACCTTCAAATGGTCTTGAAGGACACTAGTTAGCCCTCTTATTACCCTATAATTTTCGTATAAAACATTTTTTGAAAAAATGTAATCCCACCGAGATATTCCGTTGTCTGCCGCACCCTGTATTGGGCAAATGTTGATTTACGGACTCGTGCACGATTGGCTGCACACCTTCGATGTCCTTCCAGAATAATACCAGATCGACTCGGAATCGGATGAATTAGAAGATTTTAAACCAAGAGCCAGTCCAAGTTTTGAAGAGAAAAACGCCTCATTCTATATCTCAGGAAGTGCTCAACGATCTTATTCGTGGTTTAGATCTTCCCAAAATAAAGTCACAGCTGCTTGAATCTCATTTAAAACAGTGGAATTTCTTACAAGAAGGAGTGAACATTTCCACTTTTCGCAAAAGACAGTCTCTACTAGCAGTGTTTTTCTCAATGGCAAATGACTTAGTTTACTGTTACGATATTTTGGTTTTAATCAACGAACTTGGTCTACCGTGTGACGATTGTTTATCGACTCTTCGAAAACAAGTCTACAAGCAGTTTTATTGTTTAATGGAAATGAACAACCATCTGTTCCCGAAGGTCATGCTGTACATTTAAAAGAAACGTACGAGAACATGCGTCTATAATTTCAAAACCAATGTATGAAGCTCATAAAGGAGTATTTGTGGTGATTTAAGTTAATGTACTATTTACAGAACCGCAGAGTGGCTACGTCAAACATTGTTGTTTTTATACCATTGGGACAACAGATCTAGAAACCAGCGTTATGTCGTTAAAGAATACCCGTTACGTGAAAATATTGTGCCCGCCTGAAAAGTCCTTAATGAACCCTTAGTAGAGCAGCAGAAAATTTGTTTACCTCCTCTGCACATAAAACTAGGGTTTATAAAAAGTTTTGTTAAAGCCTTAAATAAAGAAGGAAATGGTTTTCTTCATTTGAAGCAGAAATCTGCTCGGAAGTGAGACAAAGCTTAAACAAGGAATGTTCATTGGGCCGAGAATCGGAGAACTACAAAAATCTAGTTGAAGAACTGATCCAATCTTACAAGATGTTAGGTTGCACCGTGTCACTTAAGCTGCATTTTCTTCACACTCGTTTGGAATTCTTCCCTTATAACCTAGGTTAAATTTTAAATAAATTCGGCGAAAGATTTCACCAGCGGAGAAGCGGTACAGTGGAAAATGGACCTCAAATATGTTAGCGAACAATTGTTGGACCCTTACATGTGAAACTGATCTCGGCGAATACAAGAGACAAAGGGCAACAGAAAAATTTATTTGATTGTATTGTACTTTTTTCAACACAAAATGGAGTATATTTTGTGAAAAAGTGATTTTATTTTCTTTTTAAATTTTTTAAAATTCACTAGATTGCTTATGCTTTGGGTTTCTCATATTTTATATTCTTCTTTTCCAAATTTCAAAATTCAAACAGTGTTATTTTGTACTGATTTGTTTCTGTCTACTTAATGTTTTTACTATAATATGTAGTTTATGTTTGACATGTGAAAATATTGAATATTGAATGTATATTATGAACAAACATTATTATTATTATTATTATCCATAGACTTAGCCAACTTTCGCACTCCCTCCAAGGAACACTCTCATATCATGTTCCGGTTCAATATTTCTTATACTCGCCTTTTTAGTATTCTTATTTTTACAGCTCTAATATACTTCGTCAGCTGCCCTATGCCACTTCAAAATTTTCTGATCTTTTTATTAAATTTTTCCTTCAATTGCGGGATCCTAGGTTGTAGGCTTGGGTGGCCCTTTGGCTGCCTTGTGGTGACCCTTGCGTGCGCAGTTCTAACTACTGCAGTTGTGGCATATGGAAATGTTCTAGTTTGTGAGCATTTGAAATAGTATCAGCTAATCTATAGGCATAAACAAATTAATTTGTCTATGTTGTGATTGGCGCATTGACGATAAGTTCGCAAAACGTCTTAGCTTGTACGACATGAAAACATATGGAAATAATGTGATTTCATGTTGAGTCTACTGAAAACACCAAACCAACAAAGGCATAACACGCATGTGTAAATGTGTAAACATTTTAAAGGTATAAAATTATATAGAAAAGTTATGAATTCCTCAAATGTTGTATTTTCTTCAGAATATTCCTATAATAAGTGATTATTAAAGAAGACAAAATATGTTTTTGATACAATTTTTATGTTTCTGTCTTATAACGTCATTCTCCTTAATATATATTATTTGCCTCTTTCTTAACTTAAATGTAATATTGTGCAATCCTAGATGAGAAATGACGCGTTGTGTATAGAATTTAATTTTATAGGCACTTATCACACGCTAATAAAATATTATTTAAAGTTTTCAAGACAATGCCTTTGGTTCTCACACAAGTTATATACTAAAATATCGAAAAAACTCTTAGTATCTACAACTAACAATTTTGATGATTATCGGGAAGAAGTATTCCTATTTAACTACCCAATATCTTTGCGAACCAGAAAATAAAATACTACAAAATTCTACGGAACAAATTACACTTTTTCATTTCCTATTTATGTTATATAACCTACAAACTACACCAATTTTTTGTTTTCTGAATAAACATCATGATGTGGGAGAGTATTGATTGTATTGACATGAATGTCAAACCAAAATTGACAAAGATATTTTAGGGAATAAAGTCGATAATACGCTACTGTCACGAAGTTAATCATTTTTTGGGCATGAGTATGTTCGCCGGGATATAATTTATTTATTTTACATCCGAAAAATCTGATTTTTGGGGAAAAAGATTGCTTAAAGTTTCAATATTACCGGAATATAATTAAATTTACCGCGCTATGCTGGGAAATATCATTTTCCGAGATTTTCAGAGCGTCCGATAATAGCAATTGCGCGTCGCATATAGCATGCGCGATCACCGCACGCCGTCATACGTCAGCGTATTGGGAGCTCGGGCCGACTACTTAAGCTCGAGCAGACCATTATTTCGCGGAGAACTGCACGTTCTCCACCCGGGTCAACAGCCCAAACGGACTGGACTGGGTCGCCTGCCGAACCGCGCCTTCCTGGTCTAACAATGTAGGTGAGGCTAGGCTTGTGTGTATATGGTGGTTTACCATACACTTCCTTCCTTACGTCCTACCCCTCTAATGGCCAGCATTGCCGAGGACCCTTATAAGAACGGGCAATGTTATGTCATCCTACCGTCACTGCCGTCAGATGCCCTCCGATGTCCGTTGACAAGGGCGCTAAACAACTGCCGCCCCGACGCTTATCGCCGCCGCCACTTGTAGAGATCGCCGCCGTGTAGAGACGCCGCCTATCGCCGATCGATACCAGGTTATTGTTACATACCGCGTATACCGCCGTCGGTCGAATTTTAATACGAAGCGCCGTGAACCGTTAACGCGGATTTTAGATACAAAACGCGATAATTTGCGTACGAGTCGTCGTGAATAGCGTCGCAACCGTGTAGTACGAGGTACGTGAATAGCGTCGGGAATAATACCGCCGGGTTACCGTCTTTAGCGCAACCGACCAGTATGAGCTACCATAAATAGCTCTCAAAATATACTCTTGCCCTCCAAACCGTTTATTTGTTTATATTATTGTCCATCTTAGATTGTAAGTTAATTTTAAACCATGTCTTTGTATAAAAGAATGAAATACAGGACACAGGATGTTTTATAACCGTTTGTTTCATTACCTAGTCCCATTTTTTTAACATTACAGATAATAATTGGCAGCCAGCACTAATACACGCAATTGACCCCTAGCTTGCCATTTCTCCACTGTAATAAGCTGCCCGGTGCATAAGTGGGCCCTCGACCACATGAATCCCGAGGGTGGCGCCCGAGAACCGACCACCGAGTGGATGTTTTGTCTTCAGGCAGTCAAACCGTTGATCAGTTGAGAGAGCAGGGATATCCCGAATATAAGTAGATACAGCCGAACCGATACCCCCGCGCTAAGCATTTGACCGATGACTGTCTGCACGAGAAATATCCACTGACCGATGTTCCGCTGCCGTGAACGAAGTAGATCGTAAGAGCTCCAGTTGCTCCCGCCTATACAAAAACGCGTCACACTACAAAAAAATTAAAATAAAGAAAATAATTGGAAGTTGTAGTTTTCAAAAGATATTATTATTAACCTGTAGTACAAATTTGTAATATATCAATAAAATACACGTTAAATTTTAAACTATCTATTTCAGCACTTTCAAATTCCTTTTGTAAAAAAATCTTAAATTTATGTTTAAGCGCTGCTAAAAAATCTTGCAAGATTTTTTAAAGACGAGATATCTGGGAAAAAATAAAATTTAATACCTAATTTGGGACCCTTCATTGATAATAATACAAGGTATCTGGTAAGTACCTTCTAATTTATCGGTATCATATAGGGGAGGCCAAAATAACCCTACTTTGTTATAGAAAAAAATTTATAAAATGCTCCTTAACGGAGGTACAGAGCCTTAAAGGGGTACCCAGAGATTTACCTTGTCAGCTCCAAGTTCTAAACCGACTAATTTAATGAAATTTTAAAATTTTATACAGGCTACAAAGATTCATTAAAGCATACTACACAAGATGTTTTAGATTATCAGAGAAGTGAGGAACGGACTTGCAGCCACACTCATTGAGCTTAATTTTTGACAGCTGTTATTTTACAAAACTGAAAACTGATTTTTTAAATGCTTTGGTTATTTCTCTTCAAAAAAGGTTCTTTTAATTATTTAGATAAAACTGGCGGTTTTAGAAATAAATCGGTTTTTATGCGAAAAACTCAAAAGTTATCAATGCTAAACACAAACAAGTAAAAATCAAGTTGTTATGTACGACGGAACTTGTCAAAACCGTCTTTAAGGAAAAATAAGTTTAATAAATGGAACAATATTCTTACGCTGAGTATGCTGATATGCATTTAATTTATGGTGAAGCGCTGTCAAATTCTTCAAAGGCAAGAAAATTTTATGCTGAAAGTTTTTTAGTTCGGACATTGCTAAGTTTAAAAACTTTTCAAAGGGTTGATCGAAGCCTAAGGGAAACAGGTAATAAATAAATAAATAATTATTGATTTCTTACATATTTTATACAGGGTCATTTTTACCGCAACGTGGTGGTGAGGGCCCTCCCGGGAGAGGAGGAGACCTTCACGTAGAGAAACAAATTTTGCAAGATATTGCTGACAACTCTTTAAAAAGCATAAGAAAACTCGCGACACAAAACAATGTTACAACATGGATTGTATATGAAAATCTAATAGAACAATTACTTCACTCGTCTTACTTTGAAAAAGTACACGTTATGTCTCCGGATGATTATCCCGCAAGACTTCAATACTCCAACTGATTTATACAGCAACATAACCTAAATCTAAATGTTTCTAACTTTGTCTTGCTTACCGATGGGGCCGGTTTTACAAGAGATGGCATAATGAACTCACACAATTTACATTTTTGGACTGATGATAATCCGCATGCTGTAATTGAAAACAAACACCAACAAAGGTTTATCATAAATGTGTGAGCTGGCATCATCACAAATAACTTTATAGGTTCATTTGTTTTTTAAGGAAGACTCAATCGAAGACTGACCTCTCGATAGAAGAATGCAAATGTAGTACATGCATGATGGTGCTTCATCTCATTTTAACCATATAGTACGTCAACTCACTTTTTTGGCTCTCAATTGATAGGTCGAGGTGGGCCTGTTTTATGCCCATCAAGATCTCCAGACCTAAACATCTAAAAGAACTAGTTTATTCAATACTAGTAAATATTTGCGAGAATAGCATTCTAACGAAGTCCGTAATAATGCCGGGATATTATTTGCAGTGCAGCGGGAAAATATTCGAAGAATGAGAAAATGTATTGAAGTACATATAAACCATATTGAACATTTTCCAAAATAAGATTTAAACGTTTTCACTATTTCGCATTTTAATAACATTGTATATTAACTGAGCCTTGATCAACCCTTGGAAAGGTTTCTGGACTTGACAATGTCTGAGCTGGAAATCTTTCAGCCAAACATCTTCTTGTCTTCCAAGAGTGAGACAGCGCTTCCCCATAAATTAAAGCACATCAGCACATCCTGCCTATTTTTTTAACCTGTTTGTGTAAAGCGTTAATAACTTTTGAGTTTTTTGCATAAAAACCGATTTATCTCGCAAACTGTCGGTTTTATCGAAATAAATTTAGAGTAGCTTTTTTGAAGATGAATGACCAAAGTATTTAAAACAATCAGCTCTGTAAAGTGACACCTGTCAAAAATTAGGCCCAGAGTGTGGCTGCAAGTTCGTTCCTGACTTCTCTGATGATCTGAAACATCTACTGTAGTATGGTTTAATGAGTCTTTATGGCCTCTATAAAAATTCATTATACAAGTCGATTCAAAACTTAGAGTTGATAAGGTAAATCGCTGGTACCCCTTTAGGGCTCTGTTAAGGGGCATTTTAGGAATTTTTTTCTACGATAAAGTAGGGTTATTTTCACCTCCTCTGTATGCTCCCGAGAAATTAGGAGGTACTTACCGGATACTGTGAATAAATTGCTGTAGATCATATTTTTACCTAATTGCGACGTTTAAATAATTCCATAATATTTAAAAATGATATCTAAATAATAGCACTCATACCAACATCTGCTTTAGAAATATCAAAGAACAAATATATTCATATTAAGTTTACATCGCACAAAATAAAGTCAATATATTCATAACTAATTGAGATTTGACGAACTGTAAGAATTATCGGTAAAATAATTTTTCGGCGGCCTTGAATTGCGGGCTAACTACCTGGTTTTTATATTTGGGTACTCGAATTGCGGACCAAACCAAGAAGACCCATTTTTTAAAAACCAAGAATTGCGGACTTAATTTCATTTTATACAACTGAGGTAAGGTTAACATATTTTTTATTTTAAATAGGAAAATTATAAGTTTTTACAGATATTAATTTTAAATTGGTTTATTAAATAACTAAACTAAAATATTACATACAATATATGGGGTAGTTCAGGTTGGTTCTAATGTCATTCGTCTTTGGTCCGAAATTCATGGGTTATATATATTTTTTTCCAATAATTGTATTACATTACATTTAAATATTCCTTCAAGTAAATTAGGTTATAAAATAATTATTAGTATCAGGTAGGCAGGTTAGTTCTGGTGTCATTCGTCTTTGGTCAAAAATTCATGGGTTATATATATATTTTTCCAATAATTGTATTACATTACATTTAAATATTTCTTCAAGTAAATTACATAATAAAATAATTATTAGTATGGGGTAGGTAGATTAACGACCAGGTAGATTTCAGATGGCCCTTTCGTTTTTGATACGCAATTCATGGGTTATTAAAAACACATTGCAAAATCTGAAAACTATTTATGGTTTTAGGTGCGCATTTCATGTATGTCCATAATTTTTATTTCAAACTATGTGGCTATGCAAAAGTCCTATAATTGATGAGGAACGACGGATGTTCGAACAAAATTTACCTGCTCTATAAATTAATATTGTTCCAAATAACGAATATTGAGACACTTATTGAATAGTTTTTCTTCACTATCAAAATAAATGACAACTCAACTAAACCAAACTTAAAACCTAACTTTAGAATCAGGTTGGGAACTTTGAGTTACTATTGGTCGATTCATAATTCAAAAAATTATTTTCACTAAGAATTTTCACTTAATTAACACTTATACTACAGAATAGAAATATTATATTCATACTTCAAAATTTAACATTAAAGATGACCAATCAAAATCGCTTATTGATGTTCTAACCTAAAAGTAAAATGTAATATTTTTGCTTTGCAATTTTAGTTGTTAAACTTGTGATATTTAAATATGTTTCGATTATTTTATGACGGATTTTCATTAAGTTTTGTTGTTATTTTTTGATGTAATTGTTTATTTTTCCCATAGCCGAAAAACTCCAAAGCGGAGGCGAATGAGACGGTAATTAAGAATAAACTAAGATGTTGGATGTCCATTAACTTCAATAAACATATAAAAGTATCATTTAACTCGAAGTAACAATGGTTAATGTAAATTTTTAATGTTAGTTTTTAATTTTTGGAAGTATGAACCAACCATTAGTTTAAAATTCCTAGAAATTGTACACGCTAGAATACATTCCAAATTGGAGCTGGATATTGGTGACACACAGTTTGTCTTCCGGAACGAGGTGGGTATAAGAGAAGCATTTGCTTTTAATGTGCTTACTCAAAGATGCTTAGATATCAATCAGGACCTCTATGTCTGCTTCATAGATTACAACAAAGCTTTTGATAGGGTCAAACATGACAAACTGATAGAGATTCTCAGAAGCAAAAATTTGGATGAAAGAGATTTAAGGTTGATATCAAATCTGTATTACAATCAGCGAGCGGCAGTAAAAATTGGACAGGAAATATCCGGAGATGTGGAAATACAAAGGGGCGTCAGACAAGGGTGTATATTGTCACCTTTACTATTTAACGCTTATTCTGAAGAGGTAATATTGGAAAGCCTTGAATCTGAAACAGCAGGGATAAAAGTAAACGGAGTTTTAATCAAGAATATTAGGTATGCAGATGACACCGTAATAATGGCTGATAGTTTGAAAGACCTAGAAAAAGTAATGAATAAAATACTAAGAGTTAGTGGAGAATAAGGAGTCTCTCGTAACACGAAAAAGACCAAGTTCATGATAATTAGTAAAAACAACACCAATAATAATGAAACTCTAATGGTAGGAGGCCAGCACATAGAAAGAGTTAAGAAGTATACTTACTTGGGAACCCTAATAACAGAAAATAATGACTATACCGTCGAAATAAAAACCAGAATCGAGAAAGCACGTGCCAACTTTATTAGAATGAAAAAGGTTATTTGCAGCAAAGATCTAACGTTAGCCCTGAAAATACGACTGACTAAATGTTACGTATATAATGTTCTCTATTATGGAATGAAAGCATGGACACTGAATCGAGAGGCAATGAGAAGACTTAACTCTTTTGAAATGTGGACCTATAGAAGAATTCAGAGGATTTCGTGGGTGGATCGAGTTACGAACGCCGAAGTGTTGAGAAGAATGGGGAAAGAAAAGGAAGTCGAGATAACAGTAAAACAGAGAAAACTGCAATATTTCGAACACATTATGCGGGGAGAAAAGTACAGCATCTTATGGCTCATAATCCAAGGCAAAATAAGTGGCAGAAGAGACGTAGGACGACGACGAATTTCATGGCTAAAAAACCTAAGGGGATGGTTTGAATGCAGTTCAAAACAACTATTTAGAGCAACTGCCTCAAAAATTAAAATAGCTATTATGATTGCCAACCTCCGCAATGGAGAAAGCACTTGAAGAAGAAGAAAGGTGAGTAAAAATAGAACACAATTTTCCACTGAATTCTTGACTTAAAAGTTATATAGCTTAAGGTCTATAGACCCTACATAGTCGAGTGTATAATGCCCTATACAAATTATTTATATACGGTGTAGGAAAAAATTTTTACGATTTACCTTTTAGATTTGTCAAATACCATTAAGAGCGGTACAATCGAATTGGTTACACTGAATTCTTGTAATTTCAATAGCTGTGTAAAAACGTTTTATGAGAACACACAAGTCATTTTAACTTTCCGATTGAATTTGTGCTCGGACTTAGAGTAGTATAATAAGCAGGTCCTATATTTTTCCCATTCCTCCGTTCAAAATTAGCGACTTTGAATATCATTGAGTCTAATTGCTCTTTTGGGAAACTTAATATAATAATCATATTATCCGACCCCGAATCAATAGAATTATGGAAAATGTCGAGCATCTTCGAGAAGCAATGAGGCGAACAGCAGGTGATCCAGTAGGTAAATAAGCTGCTGCCTTAAATTTATCGAAACAAAACGTTCATGAAATCTTAAAGAAGGATTTGAAGTGGCAACCAGGTGCAGATTCAAGGGGTGGCGATTGTCCCCTTCCCCAAGAGCTTTGAGTTTAGAAAAAAGACCCGATTTTGCCTCTTATACTAGGAATGTGTGTGTTGCTGGCATCTCCCCCTCCCGTCGACAACTTGTTTTTTCTTGCGATCGACCCCCCTCCCCGCCACCAAGAGCTAGCAATTTAGAAAAATAGATCCGATCCTCCCTTTTATACTAGAAATGGGAATGTTGCTGGTGTTAAAATACAATTTTAATTTTATTAATGATCATAACTTGGATATTGACCTTAAATTCAAAATGCTAACTGATGCGTTAAAATATTGCATAAATGTCTCTTTTCCAGAAAAATCAAGACTATTCAATAAAAATTATTCCAATAAAGGAGTAAACTGATTCAATGATAACTTAAAAGAGATGCATAATAGACTTCAGTTTATGATATCATTAAATAAAAGCTATGTAGAAACCTATTAATAATAAAAGCAAAAATAATACCTCTGACTCTAATTCAAAGCTAAATGCAAATAAGTTTAATAATCACTTTTGTTCAACTGCTGAATGTGTGATGAATAAACTTGAAAGTTCTCAACAGCCTTTTGAAGATTACTTAAAATCTATGCCACTGAAAAACATCCCAGCCTTTAAATTTCAGTTAGTTTTAGTGATGTCGATAAGGCCATTTCAGAAATAAAAAATAGTAACAACGAAGATATTGATGGGATTAACACAAAAATTATTTAAAAAAATAAGGATATTCAGACCCTAACAATATTGATAAATCAATCTATAGCTTGCAGTATATTTCCTAAAGTTTTTAAAACTGCAAAGGTGGTACTCATCTTCAAGAATAAGGGCTCAATTGACGACTTCAACAATTATCGCGCCATATCTTTATTACCAATCTTGTCAAAAGTCTATGAACGAATTTTGAAAAATCAGGCTAATGATCACTTTGATTCAAACAAATTATTTGACTTGAACAAATTTGGATCCGAAAGAACAAGACCACAACTTTAGTTATTGATCACTTCACTAGTAATGTTTTACAGGGCTGTGAAAAGTATCTTGACACTCTTGCATCCTTTTTAGACCTCACAAAGACATTCAATTGTGCCATACATAGCATTCTTCTAAAAAAACTACCATTCTACAATTTTCAGGCTGGTTATTCAGCTACTTAATTCATATCTTTCGGATCGTGGTCAGTATGTCCACGTTGGACAGTATTATTCTAAAAAAACAATCCCTAAGGTATAGTGTGAGGTACACCACAGTGTCGGTATTAGGCCCCATCTTATTCCTCATCTGTATAAATGACCTGGCCTACTGTAAGGGTAAGGGAGTCAACACTGTTTATATAAGTTATCACCCTTCAAAGATTGACAATCTTGATTACAAAAGCTCAGAAAAAACAAACTAATTCAATGGTTTCGAGACAATCGCCTATCTTTGAACAACTCCAAATCACAAAGTATTAATTTTACTCTAAGGAATAACAGTGAAATTGTACAGTCCTTTCTACCTCAATGTGTAATGGAGGTCAAATTTCTGAGAGTACACCTAGATGAATTATTAACCTGGTAGCAACACCTTCTTAATCTCTCAAAAAGACTATCCCGACAACTGTCCCTGTTCGGGAGTCTTGCACGGGTAACTTCCCAAAAAACTCTTCTGACAGTATTACAGTAACTTTCATTCTCTTTTGGCTTATGCTATTCTTTCCTGGGGCCATTCTTGTCGTACGGCATTTGGACAACAAAGAAAATGCATTCGTATTATCTCTGAGCTTGGTTATAGGGAAGACTGTCGAAATTCGTTTAAGAATTTAAAAATTTTCATTTTACTTTGTGTGTACATTATGCAGTGTTTGTTGTAAGTTAAACAAAATCTGGATTTATACCGATCACACGAAGATATTCACAACTATCCTACAAGAAACAACAATAATCTTGTACCAGACTTTGGCCGGCTTGAGAGATCCAGAAATTATTCAAGATATTTAGCAATAAAGGTCTACAACTGCGTACCAGGTAGAATTAAAGCTCTTAACTTCAATCTGTACAAAAAATAAATGAAGAGCTACCTTGTGCTGAATGTGTTTTATTCGTTTGAGGAGTATTTCGAATCTAATTTTAATCTGCAGTATTGCTTTTGTCTGTTGTCAGCTTCACTTAGCTTTTTTTTTTACCAAAACTTTCTTCTTAAGGAAAAATCAATATTGTGTAATATTTTATTTGTATTAATGATAATAATTAATTGAAAAAATTTTAATATTTTATTTATTTGGCTTGTAAAAGTACTATTTGTATATTATTACTAATAAATTATCTTATCTTATCTCCACCCTCGTCGATAACTTGCTTTCGCTTACTATACTGTGATATCACCCCCCCCCCAAAGAGAGAGAGGCTGGATCCGCCGTTTCATCCTTACAAAATTAAAATGAGTCAAACATTAAAAGGGGAAGATTATTTAATACGTGTCGAATCTTCCCACTAAATGTTGCAGAACTTCAACAATTTCAATATATTGTTCATTTTTACTTCAAGCAAGACTACTTATATTACCGTGAGGATGGCTCATGCAGTCACAAAGTTACAGTTTTGGCTGTAATATCCTCAGATGGACTCATTGATTCCTTCTTTTTTGAACATCAAAATTATCTTACAGTCAGCAAATAGCCGTAGAATGCAATGCAGGAATATTTTAGTTAGTCAAAAGGGGAGAATTTTGAATGATCCAAACGAAAAATTTTGTTTCAGCCAGATAGAGCTAATCTTGCAAATCTTTTGATGGCGGTCATTTAAAGGATATTTTGTAGAAAGATGTTAGTGAAGAATCGAAATGTTAATTATTCCCCAGAAGCCCCGATTTCATCACCATAGATTTTTGCATAAGGGTACCTGAAAGGAAAGGCCTGTGCCTAAATTCTTGCGAATTGACTCAAAGAATTCGCCATAAAATTCGAGCAATTTCTCAAGAGCTTTGTTACCGCATGTTCACTAATTTTAGGTGATGTTTGGTGGAATCGATGTATATGGGAGGGCAGCATAACATAATCTTTCACAAATAAATTTCCAGTTTGTATTTAATGTAAAAAATATAAAATACCAAACATTTTCGATCACCCGTTTCATCCTCCTAGAAAGCTTAGAATCCCATCCCAGCTTGTTTTCTTTTTAAATCACCCTCTCATCATTTTTTAAACATTTCTTGGTTCCTAGTAAACTTTAAAATTATGGTTCTAAGTAGCATTTTTTGTAATTTGAAAAAAGTTGGGTTAAGTTCCATGGTGTCACTTTTGATAGGAATATTTTACGGGCAATTTTCATTTAATTACGACTTGTCAGAAGGTCGTGTTTTTTCTCCAGGGCGTACATGAATTGCGGATCAAAAACCATAGACAATTTTCAGATTTTGCAATGGGTTTTTAATAACCCATGAATTACGGATCAAAGACGAAAGGGCCATCTGAAACCTATGTGCCCGATAACCTACTTACCTGATACTAATAATTATTTTATTACCTAATCTACTTGAAGCAATATTTGAATGTAATGTAATACAATTATTGGAAAAAACTATCCCATATAACGATTTAAAATTAATTTCTGTAAAAACTAATTTTCTTATTTAAAATAAAAAATATATTACCCTAAACTTAGTTGTATAAAAATGAAGCTTAGTCCGCAATTCATGGTTTTTAAAAAGAGATCATCTTGGTTTGGTCGGCAAATCAAGTACCCAATTATAAAAATCAGGCAGTTAGTCCGTAACTCGACCGCCGTTTCTCCTTAGTTATACAGGGTGTTTATTTAGTGTCTAACTATATAAGGTGTAACTGTAAAACTTCACCATAGTTTTGTGTAACTTATGTGTACTTTATATCCGAAAACTGACTGAAGTTGCAGCAACCAAATCCTATATCTTATAAAACAATCGCTTAATAATTTATCAACGATGATAACTTTTATTTAACTTTCCATTTAACCGAGAGTGCAAAATTTTTAATACCTGCAATTTAGCATATTTTGTAGAGCTTGAATTCCAAGGATTTTTCTTAAATCTTAAAATAGAAAAACGAACAGTTTTCGGATATCAATATTTCAGTACTATTTGGTATGCACAAAGTTCCAAGAATCAATTTTACATAACTTCACCATCCGTGAAATTTTTGTATGCAGTGTTATCTTTATATGCTCATGAAATATCATAAGCTTACGTACCGAATGGACATATGATATATTAGAAAATGCATGGAAAGTATTAATAAATATGGGCGGATCGATGTTGACAGTCTGTGGCGGCCATTTTGTTTCTGTAGAATCTGCCTAATCTGTTGTTTATTATTTTGTTACAGATGCTAAATCACCATGATAAGTTGCAGGACTGGGCAGCACGGCAAAATGATAAAACTTTATTATCAGGATGAGTGTTCATTGGTAAAAATGTAGCGCCCATTTTACGGCAGATATGATGGTCCGTCCAACATTTGGAGACGACCGATTCGGTATATAATTAGCTAACACCCGTACGTCAAAGAAATGCCAGATTAGTCATTAACATAGCTGCAGTTCGTGAAAGTGTGCAGGAGAGCCAGAGGTAAGGGCTATTCTTTTGAGTCATTATCACTTTCACTTCGATCACTTGAAGAAATCATGATCACTTCAACCCAATGACAAGTAAATGCATATTCAAAAAAACATGAAGTTATCAGTTTCACTTTGTTCACTTTGATCAATTGATATTTACTCAAAAGAATATAGCCGTAGTCAATTATTCGCCGTGCACAAAAACTCCGCATTCCGCAGACTATAACATCGCGGATTTTGTATCGGGACTTGGGCCTACACCACGCACATATAAAAGTAACTGTATTGATCGTCAAATAAACAGAAAATGTCCGGACTATGCAATGCGCCATTTTGGGTAAAGTGAAGTTATAATAACAGTGAATACGCTGTCGCCACTGAAAAATTATAACGACTAAACATAATAGTTTACTTCCCACTGACAAGGTTTGAAGCAATTTTCATTCCTTTCCGAAATTTCATCTACAGTCTATTATCTTACTTTGAAACAGTTAAGTATAACATAATTGTTTTCATCAACACAACTTATAAAAAATTTGAGAAATAACAATATGTAAGATATTTAAAACTTTTATTTAAATAAGTAACATTCAATTTTATATTCAAATAATGTTAAATGCAACATTTTACTTCCCTACGCTGTGTTAAACACTATACTACACTAAAATTAAATAAATATTATTATGATTATAATTTATTACGACATATATATTTGAACCCTACAGGGCAACAAACGAGGTCCTTCAGAATAAAAAGCTTATTTATAGTACGTTTGGTCTTCAAGCCCCTACAAATCTTCACAAAATAATAAAAAAAGTATATTAAAGATTGAATAGTATCATTAATGGTGGTCTTCTGGCTGGCCTATGATTCCGGTCCCTGGTCGTAGACAGTTCCTCTATCACCGGTCAAGTTTCAGGTTTTCTTTCAAACTTAGTTATCAGGACACGAATTCTTGCAATAATCGGCTGGATGTTTAGGGTATTCATACAATAATTGATGGTGGACAGCTAGGATGAAGGATTTTAGTCATACTACATAGAGCAGTGATTTCTACCGTTTCAAGTTTTATGAGTGCTGCCTTCCTGCAATTACTGTTTTTAGGGGGTATGTATTCCTGTTAAAGTTAATATATTGCTTTGTATATATGAGTTGTTTTTCTTGATATGTATTTTTTTTGTATATTAGACTCCTAAGGTATTTGGCCCTTTATATACATTTTTACAGTTCCAAAGTGCCAATTTAAGATAATTTTGTAGTCTATATTTACACCTAAATATCTGACTGATGGCTTGGTGCATATTACTTGGTTGTTAAGTTATATAAAGTAAATTTAATCCAGGGAAAAACGAAGATTACTTCACAATAACAATGACACTATTTTTTGACTTTTGACAGTTAATTTGATGTGCCAAAACGTCACTTTAGCCCAAAATGGCGCAGAACATACTCCGGACATTTTTCGTTTGACAGCTCCATTACCATCTGTCATCCATTTTATTTTCAGACATCCGTGGCCTACACCCGTATAAGATCCAACTGACTCAGGAGCTCAAAGTTAATGGCCATAGACAACGCCGTTTGTTCGTTGACTGGGCTTCGGAACATTTGGAAGAGGACCCCAATTTTTGCCGAAAAATCATCTTTAGCAACGAGACACATTTTTGGATGAATGGCTATGTTAACAAATACAATTGTCGTATATGGGACAACGCCAACCCAGACGAGGTTTACTAGGTGGTAATATATCCACCTTAGATCATACCGTATCGATTTAAACAACAATAGATTTGTCTGAAGGCTGTTTATGGTCGGTGGGGGAGAGGTTTTTTGATATTTGACAAACATAAACATGTTTACTTATATTTTCTTTCAGTTAAGTTGCTTGTCGTGACTGCCTTCCGTGTTTTTAAGTGTTATAAATTATTATAAATGCGAAGTTTGCAGTTAATATTAACAAAAAGCGGATTTAAAAAGTTATTTTTATTGGTAAATATTGTTAGATATTGTTTACATATTGAAAATTGCAATAATAATAATTTAGGCAACCATAAATTCATACTTCTAGAATTGACGTACCGATTATCACATGATACTCGTTTAAATAATGCAATTAGAAAAGGATAGCATAAAATAGGTATATGTGTACCAAGAAATGAAATATCTACTGTTTATTAACACTTCTTCAAATATTAATAAAAATTACGTTATTCAGCGTTCAAACAACTGGGCCCTAGTTCTGGCGTTATTCTGATTCTACAGGGGTATGTTCGAAGGCATCCACAAAAAGTTAATTTTTGATGCCGATTTTGAGCCGGTGGCGTCATTGGTCCGTACTTTTCTGAAAACGACGTTAGTGAGAACATCACCGTCAACGGCGAGTACTACAGAATTATGCTAACTGATTTCTTTTGGCCCTAATTGAACGATATGGAGGTAAAAGACATGCGGGTCCAGCAAGACGGCGCTATGTGCCACACAGCGGACGCCATGATGAATATTCTGCATGAACGATTTGAGGGTATGGTTCTCTCGCAGCGGTGACGTGAATTGGTCATCAAGATCGTGCGATTTGGCCCCGCTAGTCTCTCTTATGGGGTTTTCTAAAGTCGTAAGACTATGTCAATAAACAGCAAGCGACCGATGCTTTTTAAAATCTATATAACCAATGCCCTCGCTCAAATTCAGCCGAATCTATGCAGCAGAGTCACTGAAAATTAAACCACTCGGATCTGTGCCATCGTGAGAAGCCGCGGCGGCCATTTAAACGATGTTATATTTCATACATAATATCATACATGGGCCTTTCAAAATAAAAGAAGAATTTCGTTAATACCTCACGCACAGTTTATTTTATTCCATTTCAATATCGACGCTCCCTCATTGAAAAATTTTCACTAGTTTTCACAGATCTAATAAATTTGATAAACTCAGCAAAGTTTGATTTAACTGGATATGTGTAACTCACTGATGTACAATAAGTTTAAAAGCTGTACAAAAGGTTTTTGGAGATGTTTCATATTTTGGAAATATAAAATAAAATAAATTATTTATAAGAATGTATTTTACCCCTTGTTGATCTATGACCCTACGAATCAGAATCCACAATTTCAATTTCTACATTTGGTTTCTTCCCTTGAATCTAAAATAAATTGTGCGATTAGAGTCTAATATTTTTAACCTGTGCAAACATGTTAAACAACCTTGATAACAAATCTTAAAAACAAAAATGAATGTGTCATGAATAATATAGATATCTAAAATACGTATATCATGGACGTTTTTTTTTTAATTATTAAATGCGTTTCAAAATATTGGGTCATTAATCTGAAATGTTACGGTTTGATTAGCAGATTGATGAAAAAGAAAAACGCAAACTGTCTGAAATATATCTACTTTGGTTTCATATTTCTCGTAAACAGTTCTTTATGTATTTTAAGACGACACTTTACTTGTTTGTTTTCCTACTTTCACAAATTTAAGACTGGCAGAATATAAAACCTTTGATGCGTAGGTCTTACTAGTACCAAAAAATTGACAGAATTTTTTTAGTATTCTTCAATGGTTTAGAAACCTAAAACTCCTGAATATAATCACTCACCATTAAAATAAGTGGAAATTAAATAGCACATCAAATTTTTCTCTTGTCCAATTTCGCATAAACTTGAAATTTGAACATTTTCATACTTAGAAAATATTTGAGGTACTAAAAATTTTTTATTCTCAATTTTTATCCATCGAAATAGTAGTTTGGGGTTCTTGGTATTGCACATCAGTAATTTTCTTGATTCTCTTCTAATGCCCATAACAATAAAGTTAAGTAGATTATGAAGAACAGTGAAATAGCTGTAATAGTATGAGTTTTAGAAATTATTTCGGTATTTTTTTCCTTATCATCAATTAGCATATCAGTATCAAATAAGTTTTGGATAATCATGAATTAGATTCCAGGAATAGATCACATGAATAAATGATTTCAATTAACGGAATGCTTGAATTGAGAAAATTACAACAGACTACACGGTATTCCCCCAAATAGTTTCAATTTATTAAAAATGAAAGGGAAATAACTAAATACATATATTTAATTCATGCTGACTACTTCATGGAATCTTGAAAAATGGAAAAAACTTAAAATGACGAATTAAAAACTGGACAAAATAATATAATTAATCACTAAATCTATTATGATACTGCCACATAATATTGCCAGAAGTATTAAAGATATTCTTTTTATTCCCTAATTAAACTATATTATGAAAATCCGGAATAATGAAAAATACTAAAAACAAAGATATGTTTATAAACACTTTAAAAAAGGAATGCATTAAATTTAAAGTAAATATGCTGGAAGAAAATTTCCATATACGTTTACTAAATGCATTAAATTTAATAATTTTTACATTAATCTACTTTAATCAATTCCATTAAAATTAATGTAATCATACATTAAATTTAAAGTTTGATTATTACTTTTTCAGGTGATTACGTACATTAAATATAGAGCCAGTGTTCATTGAATTTGAAACATGTTATCACCTATTTAATGCACCGATAATTAATATGAGTTCAAAAATTCTGAAACTACCAGAAAAGGGTGGACATTTTCCTATAAGAAAAATGAGTCTTTTAAGCAACTTATTGATACTAAATTAAAAGTTCAATACAAGTTGCGCCATCTTTCGCAATTTCATACAATGTATATTGAATAAAAATGTAAATTCTTTTAGTATTAGGATATATGTGAATTAATTTTAATGTAGAGAAAGCTGAAATATCTTTTCAGTTACTTTATTGAAATTTAAGATAACATTTAATCAAATTTCATTTATAACGAACTGATATTTGAATGAATTGCTTTAAATTCAAAGTAAATGTAAATTATTCACGACTTTTGGAAAATCATTAAATTTAATGTAGAATAAACATTGTAAAAAAATTTGTAGATAATCAGCATTGAAATCAATATTTAAAATCAGTGTTTCTATAGAGGTAAATTAAAAATTGATGAAAAATTGATTGGAATTTTTTCAATTCAACAACACTAGCCTAAAAAATTCGAGAGATGTTGCAGATATTTCAGAAAACTTATTTTTGATACACTGTAAATTTAAGGTAAATGTGCTGGAACCAATTTTATAAGCGTTTATTAAATGCGTTTAATGTGATGCATTAAATTTAATAATTTACATTAATCTAAATCAATTTATTTCATTAAATCTAATGTAATCACACATTAAATTTCAAGTTTGATCATTACTTTTTAAGGTGATTATATACGTTGAATATACAGCCAGTGGTCATTGAATTTAAAATATGTTATCACATATTTAATGCACCAACATTAATATAAGGTCAAAAAATTCTGCTACCAGGAAAACGTGGAAATTTTTTCCAGAGGTTGTGTACCTTCGTCTGTACACCGGTTTTGAACTCATGGGTTTCAGTCAGTACCGGCAGATATGCACACCTCATCACAAGAAAATTGAGTCTTTTAAGTAACTTAAATCACACTAAATAAAAAATTCAATACAAGTTGCGCCATCTCGTGGAATAACATGCAATGTATCATGAATAATAATGCAAATTCCTTCAATGTTAAGGTACATGTGAATTAATTTTAACGTACAGAAAGTTGAAATATCTTTTCATTTACTTTATTGAAATTTTAGATATCATTTATTCAAATTTAATGTACAACAAACTGATATTTGAATGAATTGCTTTAAATTCAAAGTAAATGTAAATTATTCACGATTTTAGCTACAAAATCAATAAATTTAATGGAGAATGGATATTTGCATTAAATTTAAGTTTACTTTCAACAGTGTACGTTTCTACTTGTTAATATCCTTCAGGTATTTGTTTCAATCATTTCTTTTGTAGAATTAGTTCGTAATACATCGCGTTGACGTATTTGAGCGAATATTCATAAAATGAGCAGAATAAATAAATATTACAATTATGCTTCACATGCATTACGATAATAAAGTCGAAATATCATCCAACTGGTGAATATTGATTAAAAAAATACATCTTCCCATATCGTTTGATGTTCCGAGGGTATTGCTTGAATCAAAAGATCTTTGTCCAGACTACGGCGTTTATGGAACATCGAGTTCGAACATAAAAAAAGCCATGTCACCGGATATCCTAACTTTGGCTTGGCTACCTAACCTGTCGTTAAGGATCAGAAGTTCGAGTTCCATCTTCACTGTTCTGTTAAAGAAAATGCACTTTTTTAGTAGACAGTAGTTTCAAAATAGACAATAATGTAGTTACTCCATAGCTATCATTTTAAGAAGAAAGGTTTCCATAACTTCTTACTTACAAAATATTTTTTTCTTGGTTTTGACGACTTGTCACATGCCATATTGTTAAAATAAAGATCCCTATATCTTTTTCCACTATTTCACTAGATGTCCTTCTGGAGAGAAAAAAAATAAAAGATTGATAAAGATTTCCTTTGCAGAGTTACATTCAGAAAGGTTATTCAGCATTTTGCTAAATTTAACAATTCTGGTCCTAGACCAAATTTTAAAGTATATGGTTATTTTTTATACCTCTTAAGTGTTCTGCTGATTTGAATTTGGTCTATACTGGGAATAAACCCGAAATCCAATTGTTTCTTTTTTTTTCTTCTTCACCACTGCACACTTGATAAACTTTTATTTACTTTATTACTATTTTAGATACTAAAAATTGTGAATATGTTTAAAAAAATAATACTATTAACCGTCCGTGCCTCATTTATAATCCAAAAATTGCATGCGTTCTAGGTCTATTTTTTTCCCTCCTTTTTTGCCCCTGTTCTTCTCATCATCGTATTTCTTGCTGATTCCTCCACGGCATTGAATGAATGAATGGTGATACTAGATCATCGATGGCTAGACCTCCATTGGGCCCTTTACATCCCACCATATCTGCAGGTTATTCGAGGCCGATCGCCTTCGCGAATCCAAGCAGCCTCGTTAGTTGAACTTGCCTAACTGCTTCCGATAACAAAGTTGTATCTCCGAAATATCTCTTTCTCAATCCGTTGAGTGCTGGGCACCCTCTGAGAACATGGTCAACAGTTTTATCCTCCTCCAAACACCATCTGCATGTCGGGTTGCCCTCGACACCGATTCTATGAAGATGGCCCCGGAGGTGACAATGTCCTGTCAACAATCCCACCACAATTGGCAGCTCTTTCCTTCCCAAGGAAAGAAACTCCTTAGTACGCCGTGCGCTAGGCCCCGTTATATGTTCCTTAGCACACCTCATTCTAGGAGCTCCCCTCCATGATTCAATAAATTTGCTTTCCAGCAATGATTTCAATTCCCTTTTGCCAATAGCAATTGGAACAGGTAATATTGGTTGGGGTCCATACAGTTCGATCGCCGAACCCAACTTTGACAGACGGTCTGCTTCCTCATTTCCGCGTATGTCCGAGTGACCCGGACCCATACGAGTCTGACTGTGTAGCCTTTCCTTATCATACCATTTAGTACATCCATCAGTATACCACCAGGATCCATTTTTCGGACGATTTCGTTCTCTCTCCCAATCCTCTCTACTTGGCATAAGTATCTCCAGGGAGAGGTTGGGTTTTAAAAACGGCATCATGTAGTCTATCCGCATGGGGAGTGATGGACACCTCTCCACCACCCTTTCCCAGACACCTAAGTCACCACCTGTTTCAATTCCAAGATGTCCCAGGCAACTGAGACGATAAACAGTCCTCAGGGCCTCGTTCTCTATGTATAAGTGAAGAGGAGGCAGGTTCACCAGGACTTCCAGAGCCCTGGTGGGAGCAGTCCTCATCGCACTCAGTATTTCCACACAAGCCATTCTCTGAACTTTGTCAAGTTGATGAATGTGTTTGCGCTTTGTTGTACTACGCCACCATACAATAGCGGCGTACTTTATCATGGGACGGATCACCATAGTGTATATCCAAAATAGCACTTTAGGTATCAGTCCCTATGTACACCCAAAGGCTCGTTTACAAGCTCAAAAAACACATATGGCTTTCTTGGTTCTTATGAATATGAACGTTATGTTGATTAATTAGTTTTGATTTAGTTCAAAAGAATATTAATAATAAAAGTATATAAACTGTGGATCCTATAGAAGTGCGTTGGTTCTCGCTTAAAAAGAGACCTAGAGAGATAGGATAGTACTACCTCTCTTTCTTCCGCTCTGTCCCGCAACGCGGTTCTGTAGGACCCGCGGTATAAATACTTCTATATCTATGATGACGGGGTATTCTTTTCTTAGATCAACTGTACGTTTTCTCAGAAAATAATCCTAGTTTTTCTTCTATAACATCGCACATTTATGGAAATAATGGGGTTCGCCTTATTTGCTTTTGTTTCTTTACGTTATTTACTTTTCATCTGATTTTGATGCAAATCTTAATAAAAAGTAATAGTTGTGTAACGGTAACAAGTGCACTATATTGTATATTAAAAAATACCCCGCTCTTCTTTTAGTGACAAAAAATCCCTAAAAATTTAGAAATTGTTTGCTATTGTTTACTGAATATTGATGGTAGATAAGCAAACTTTTGAAATATTTAATAAATGTTGGGGAATACCCATTTTCATGAATTATTTTGATAATTTATTTATTGCAACCTATACAGTAAATGTTAATTACAAAAATGAGAGTATAAAAGTAACCAAGATTTTGTAGCGTAACGATAAACCACCGTCGCAATATAGTCCAAAAATGAGATCTATCTGGACAAAAGCATCTGAGTAAAAAGACGATTCCATTTAACATGTTTGATAATATATATATATATATATATATATATATATATATATATATATATATATATATATATATATATATATATATTGTTG
Organism: Diaprepes abbreviatus; assembly: GCA_034092305.1. Classification (NCBI taxonomy): domain Eukaryota; kingdom Metazoa; phylum Arthropoda; class Insecta; order Coleoptera; family Curculionidae; genus Diaprepes; species Diaprepes abbreviatus. The sequence continues at coordinate 160,900 of JASJET010000120.1, read as the reverse complement.
AAAATGTACGTTTAAAAAAAACGGAACAATGGAAAAAACAATTGTAAATTGTTTTTCTTATCTGCCTAAATGTAATAAAAGCATTTTTTAAAAGAATTTATTCGGTGACAAAATTAAACGTTAAAATTTGTCGGTACATCACCTGATTTTGGGACGTGACTTCCCAGAAAGTAAAGTAACCGTCAGATTTTATACAGAAATCGGCAATAGTAGCAGAACTGAAGTAGTATTAAATGAGTAGCAGATCAAGAGGAGTAGCGGAATTCAGTTGCCTTGAGAAGTAGTTAACTTTCATCGCTTTTTGGGCGGCTGAACAGCCAAGAAGGCGTTCTTTTAGAGGGCTGCGTTGCTGAAAATGATAGTGTTTTTTAAAATCATTTAAAATAAAGTTCCTCCGAGGCCCCTGGATGAACTAGTAGCTTTTACCCGGGTAATTGCCAAAGGCTGGGGCGCCTGAAAACTTTAAAATTCATAAACCAATTGCAAAAAAATCGGTTTAAATACGGTGTATCGGGAGTCCTCTGGATAAAAATAAATAGTGTCTAGGTAAGATAGGTTTTATTTCCCAAAGCCTGGTACACTACAGTTCGAAAGACGGGCGATATTCGGGATTGTATACGCGAACTGGAGTTGCAATCTCGGATCACCGTCATAAAGATCGCGTAGGTATTCTAACTTGAGTTTCCATAACTCTACAAACAAAATAAAATTTTCTCTTTCAGTCAGAAGATTAAGAAGAAAAACTAAGGAGATTTTTTGCGGAAATTTAACGTTAAAGACATTCTAAGTTTTCGGTGAAAATTGTAAAAAAATTAGATTGAAAAACATTACCCTCCAGAGACATTACGCTAGTTAAATTTTCCAAATTTACTTACGGAAACCCCTTTATTAGTTTTTTGGGAAAATCTAATTTTTATCTTAATTTCTTCTTAAAAAACAGATCTATTACCCTTACTTTTTTCGACTTTGAAATTATAAAATTGCGTCTAAGTCCAGTTACTCATACTTTTCTTGCGCATAGTCCAATTACCTATACTTTTTCTGCGTTAAAATTTTGGTGTTGAAAATCATTGAGGATTTTAACAATAAATAAATAAATTGCGACTTGCGGTGCGACTTTAGCGTTCGACTTAAGTTAGACAATTTATCGGCAAGAATAAATAAATTTATTCGGTAAAGTAGGTTCTTTGCGCTCAGAAAACATTTGGCCACAAAAAAGTATACTTGACCCTTGCCCCATACTAATTATTTTTTTTAAACGATAATTGGTATAACCTTTGAACTCTTTTTCTTAAGTCGTCTTGAGCATCCACGCTCGCTTTCCAGGCGCACAACCCCATAGCATAGAGTTTAACTTAATGCCAGCTAACCCAGAAGCGTCGGCATTTAGGCTTCACTAAACACAACTTAAAGAGACAACTCCTGGTGGAACAACTCACGAGTGCTACAGGCATAAACACCTCAAATATCAGAAACGGTTACTACCGCAGATGTTATGTCAAATTTAGCGGCGATCGTATCAGATAATGGCATCGGCATACCCTTAGAACAGGTACGCAATTCAGATACCGACCGGCCGATGTTGCGATAATATATATATATATATATATATATATATATATATATATATATATATATATATATATATATATATATGTTACAATATATTTACCGTATGAATTTACAGGATAGTAAGAATTTTTTTTTACATTATAAATCATCTTCACTCTTATTGTAAGCTTGATCATCTTTATCTAAATCATTAAAGTCCATGATTTCCGAAATGTTACAGAGCTCTTTTAATAAGTTTAAAAATTTCTTGAGGAATGATTTTTTTATGCTTTGTCGGCAAGTTCCTATATAAACTTAAAACGGGATCTGATGAAATCAGGAGGAGCCTTCCGTTGAGGAATTTTCCAGTATGATGTTCGCTATAGCTTCTCAAATTTCTGTTCTTGGCTTGCTGTATTTCTTTTGATAACGTGCCACTGGGCAAGATTGCATACTTTATTATTACAGAACCATGAACTAATATCTTACGAAGACGTATACCTAGACCAGTTTTAATGCCTTATATATAGTTCTACAGTTTAACTGGAATTTTTTCAAATGCATTGGTATTGATGGTAAAGCCACTGGCAGTTGTGATCGAGCTCAAGTCGACGCACTTTATAATATCTTTTCATAGACCTGTAGTTACTTCTGGATTACCGAAAATGCGCGATCTTAGTTTTCGTCATTGGTAGTGCCACTTGCAGTTTTAGTAACGTCAACTAGTAAACATTTTTTTTTCCTTTTTAATTTTTTTTTGTATTTTTTTTGGTCCCACCAGTGTCTGATTTCCAGATTGTACTTTTAACCATGCCGAATTTGTCATCAGGAAAGTCTTTTTACACCGATGAGCTTGCGTTCATTTCAATTTAAAATAAAAACAGAATTTGTCAGTATTTCTTAAGAACTGAAACAAAACTTTCACTTTAGTTCTCTAAAATTAGTTGACATACATATAAATTGGCTGTATTCTTTTGAGTACATTATCACTGGTCAAAGTGAAAAAAGTGAAACTGATAACTTCATGTTTTCTTGAATATGCATTTACTTGTCATTGGGTCGAAGTGATCATGATTACTTCAACTAACAGAACTGAAAGTGATAATTACTCAAAAGAATATACCTATTATACCATATTCTTTTTCCAAAAGAATATACCTATTATACCATATTCTTTTTCTTCCTGCTGTCCAACTCATTGTATCACCTTAAGAAGGTAATTAATTTTTAGGTGTGTTAGATTACTAGCCATAATATGACTATATTTAACAATCTATACCTTTGTTTCCGTGCTTCTTTTGGTTGCAATATGGGTCACCTAATTTTTTAAAATGTGATTTCCAATAACACTAACTTGCACTTAAAAGTCCATTTCTGTATTGTAAGTAGATTCTAATAAATTAAATAAAAATCACTTCATCATCTTCAAGGACCTCTGGCTCCCTATGAAAGCATTTGCAAACATACGAGTAGAGTAACTTAAATAAGGGAACTGATCTTCATCAATTTATTTATTTGAATAGAATTATAATTCAATTTCATCTCCGTCAAAATAACTTCCTTGAAAAACCACATAGCGCTAGATATGGTTCTTCAAATCATCATAGCATTGCTAAAACTCCGATATTGGAAAAGCCTTCAGCTGATCGGTTACAGTCGTTTGAATGTCTTTGAGTATCCAGAAATGACCCCCCCCCCATTGAGGTGATTTTTGGGCATTGAAAAAGTTGAATTGTGCCATTCTATGGTTTTCGAGTGGTATTCAAACACCTAAGATTTGTCGCCCTGATGCCCTTTTGGTCCTGAGAGAGGTATTTTGGAATCATTTTTGTAGAGACTTTCTTATTCCCATCAAAATTTAATTAACGGTGGTATGAGTCATATTCAACTCTTCCCTGATTATTCGGTCAACTGATGGTCTGAGTGCACCAGATCTCGAATTCCGTCAACATGTTCATCGGTTCTTGATGATAAAATACTTTTACTGCATGATTTATCTTCATTCGACTGTTTTCTTTCTGGAGATACCCTAAACTACCAAAAAACCTGGGTTCTTGACAAAATACCATCTCCGTAGGCCTGCTGAAGTTTTGCGAAAGTTTCCATTGCAATGTGCCCAAGTCTGAAGCAAAACTTGGTAGCACACCATTGCATCAAATTGATGTCATTCATTTTTAGAACTCACTGGAAAAAACTATTTCACTAAAAAAATCGCTATGATCAATCAAATCACACTGGCAAGGTCAAACTTGTATTGAAAACCCATGTTCACTTGTCGCCCCTCCAAATCCCGCGTCCTACTTGTAGTCAGATCAATTGCTACATGTCGGTACCATTACTTAATTTATACACCTCGTATATTCATATGAATTTGTTTTCTTTTTTATGTAGAATTATACTATATCAGAACGTTTGAACTTATCTAAATAAATTGAGCAATATATAAAAACTCTTATAAAGATTCAAAATTTCTAAAGAATCAAGGAAATTTAATTACACATTGGAATAGTCTCAAGAGCAAAACCGAAAAAATCAAATAAAATTTGCTTAATTTGCTAACTCGCGCGATGGGAGACAAAATTCTTGAGATCTGTTTTACCTTTTTTTTTTCGTTTTTAATAATTCAATATTGCCAGTGATACGCGCATAACTTTTAAAAACCTCGCTTATCGTTTAATTATTTATAACGGTAAACAAACCTTAAATACACAGATAAAAAGCAAATTTCCGAGTCAATAAAAAAAAAAGAATTAATATACTTTCTATTTCTAGTTATGACAAAAACTATTTTAAATTTTTAACGCTAATCATTAAACCTTGACAAAACTCCCCTATAATCATTTTTTATTGTTTCAAATGCGGCAAAATTACTTAATTGTAGCTTAGCGAATTAATTTACATTCTGAATATCACGTTACGTAATTTTCTACTAAGAAATCGCTCCTATTTGTTAAGCTTGTCTGACAAGTTCATCAAAAAGGAAAATTTTTCCGTGCATGACAGTCCGAACAACGTGATTTTATTTATTTCTCGCTTAAATGCACGACCAGACAGCTCGACTCACCGTTTTATAATAATAGAGTAACTATGTCGTTATTTTATTATTGAAAAATTGCTTTTCTGTGATAGGATGTAATTACCAAAGCAGTTTCATTTTAGGAAACAAATACCAACATTTCAAAACTGAATTTATTTTTTATACTCTTTAGGACTAAATAATGGGGTGTTCAAGTTTATACTGAATGCAATTTAGGCTTTAATCAACTCAAAGACTTTTTAATACCTTCATAATTTTAGTTCATATTTACCACATTGTATACGTTACCAGAAATGTATGAAACCTAGGAATTATATAGAATTCCTAGGAAATGTATAAAGTTCCGTGCCAATTTAGGAAATGGGTAGAACAATTTCTCAAATAAAGGGTGTTTTTTATAGAGGTATAGAACTTTAAGTTGGCAACACTTTTTTAACTGGCGGCCATTTTGTCAGCTGTCAAGTGATTTATGTTTAGTTTGGTTTGGCATTTCAACATGAATAGACTGACGCCTGAACAACGCTTCCAAATTGTGCAAATTTTTTTTGAAAATCATGGTTCTGTTCGAAATACGTATCACGTCCATTTTACGGTCAACATAATCGTCCATCAGAGCAATTAATTCGCACCACGTTTACTCTAAATGATAATACGCATCCACAGAGACGTCGTACAGTGCGTACAGAAGAAGTCATTGCTGCTGTAGAGCGTAGCGTAGAGGAAGCCCCGAATCAGTCTATCCGCCATCGTGCACAGGAATTGGATATGTGTCCATTCACTTTATGGAAGATTTTACGGAAAGATCTTGGTTTGCGTGCTTATAAAATCCAACTCGTGCAAGAATTGAAGCCACACGATCACCTAGCAAGGCGTAGATTCGGTGAATGGGCCCAAAACAAGATTGCCGTTGATCCCGATTTTCATAAGCGAATTTTGTTTAGCGATGAAGCTCACTTCTGTTTGAATGGATACGTCAATAAACAAAACTGCCGTATTTGGAGTGATGATAATCCTCAAGTGTATGTTGAGACACCGTTACATCCAGAAAAACTGACTGTTTGGTGTGCTTTATGAGCTGGTGAAATCATTGGTCCGTACTTCTTTAAAAACGATGCTGGTCAGAACGTTACAGTCATGGTGACCGCTATAGAGCCATGATTACTGACTTTTTCGTTCATCAATTGAACAACCATGATGTGCAGGAGCTGTGGTTTCAACAAGACAGCGCAACATGTCACACAGCTCGTGCCACAATTGATTTATTGAAGGAAACGTTTGGTAACCGCATAGTTTCACGTTTCGGACCCGTGAATTGGCCTCCAAGATCGTGCGACTTAACGCCGCTAGACTATTTTCTGTGGGGATATGTGAAGTCGCTAGTCTACGCCGATAAGCCCGAAACGATTGATCACTTGGAGGACAACATTCACCGCATTGTTGCCGATATACGGCCACAAATGTTGGAAAAAGTCATCGAAAATTAGACCTCCAGATTAGACTACGTCCGAGCCAGCCATGGCGATCATATGCCAGAAGTCATATTTAAATTATAATGCCAGAAGGTTATGTTTCGAATAAAGTAAATTTCATGTCAATTTAAAAAATTCATCTTTGTTTTATTCCATTTAACAGTTCTATACCTCTATAAAAAACACCCTTTATTCTTCAATATATATAATTCCTAGGATATTTTCTAGGTACAGTCCGCAATTCCTAAATGTTGGTAGGAAATGTATAAAATTAACATTATAAAGTGGAATAAAAAATAAAACACAAGAAGTAAACTGATAATCATAAAGATTTTTTTATTAAAGCTCTCATTGGCATAATAAACTCCTAAAATTTTCATTAATTTAAGAATGTAAACTTAAACATAAAAAAATCAGAAACTTATTTATTTTTGCAACATCCGACTCCGATTTTAATGAAACTTCATATGTTGTAGAGGGTACAAAAATAAAAGATACGTATTTTTTTTTATCCGCAGAGATTCATTTTAACGGGGTGGAAACCGCCCCTAAAGTTCACCCAGAAAGACAGTATTTTTTAAAAATATTTCAGGCTCTAAGTAAGATATCTGTACAAAACAAAATGAAAATTACTTGTTTTTTCACCCCCAAGGATATCATCCCTTATTTTTTATAAGTTTAAACATCGCGCAAGTAATTTAATTCTGAAAATTATGAAATTTAATACAATTGTTTGAAAATATTTTTTCCACGAATACAATAAGTAACTTAAGTTGACGGGTGTCCAAAAATAACTAGTAAAAGAGGATGAGCCACCCCCAAATACCTTTTTGCTTAAATCTCAAGTTCTAATCGATATATCTTTACAAAACAAAATGAAAATTTCTTGTTACTTGAAATGATGACACAAATATCATCCCTTATTTTTTATAAGGGTAAACCATCTATTTGGGTATGTAATTTTATTCTAAAAATTACTAAATTTAATAGGATTGTTTAAAAATATTTTTTTCACGAATATGATAATTAACACAAGTTGCCATCTTCCAGGGTTCCAAAAATAAATCTCAGGTTCTAATTCAGATAACTCTACAATATAAAATGAAAATTATTTTTCATTCGAAATTATATTACACTATGGTATATGGTATGAATACCGTAAGTCACTTAAGTTGTTGTGTTTCGGGGTTCCTAAAAATAAGCAAGTAAAAGAGAGCCACCCCCAAATACTTTTTTTACATCTCAAGTTCTAATTGAGATTACTTTACGAAACAAAGTGGAAATTACTTGTTATTTGAAATAAAGTTAAACTATAGTATTTTCACCAGGGGAGGATCCAGCTTCTCTCTTTGGGGGGGGCGGGGGGGGGGTAATATCACAAGAGTACAGTATGGCAAGCAAAAGCAAGTTGTCGCCGGGGGGAGGGGGGAGGAGGCACCAGAAACATTCCCATTTCCAGTGTAAAAGACAGGGTCGGGTCTATTTTTCTAAATTTGAAGCTCTTGGAGAGGGAGGATGCCAGTAACATACCCATTCCTAGTATAAGAGGCAGAATCAGTCTATTTTCCTGAACTCAAAGCTCTTTCGGAATGGCTATCGCAAAAATAACAAGTTGTCAACGGGGGAGGGGGGAGTATCAGCAGCATACATATTCCTAATAAAAAAGGCAGAATAGGTTCTATTTTCCTGAACTCTGAGCACTTTGGAGGGGGGTGGGGGTGATCGGAAGCATACACGTTCCTGTACTGAACTAGAGAGAGTAATAAAACTGTTACCGAAACCTCCAACGTCCCTGCTCCAGTACCGCAGGTAACTGACGACTGCAGTAAATCTAATTATATTTAATTATACTTAAATATTATAAGCTTTTATAAAATACAATGTAACAATAAAATTTCTGATAGTTCAATTTAATTTCAGTGAGCAAAGTACACCTTACAGTGTGCCCTGAGTGATTTATCTTGTTTGCGCTTGTTTTTATATATTATTTGAGCTAAGTGAGATACCCAAAAGATATGGCTTCCACCTCTATATTTATTCCAAAATCGTTAAACTAAGGCCTTTTTTCCTCAACGAAAAACTTATTACGATGAATTTTTATGATGCCTTAAGATATCAATATCTAGATAATAATGCTAAAAGCTCTGTTGAGATGGGTTCCAACATGACAGGAGTTGGAAAATCTACTGTGTACCGAATACTGAAGGAGAAAAAAACTACTGGAATTGTTGGTACTCCCAATTCACATTCGATCACAGGCAGACGAAGAACCTCGTTGGAAGAAGAGATGAAAACTGCAATAAAAAGAGTTGTCACTAACTTTGATTACGATTTAGATATGTAATGTTTACCAGTGTAAACACAATTTATTATTTAAATTTTTGTTTTTGTTGTATTTTATTGTTTAATGTTGTTTTTATATTTTTTTATAAATTTTTATTTTAGTGTCCCACTCTGTAATTTTATATATATTTAACTCCAATTAACAGTAATTTTTTGGGGCTATCGGATTTCCATATAATAAGTAGGTCTACTTTTAACTGTAACACGTAAAAATTAATTACATTACATGAATCCCTTTTTAGTGTTTAATTATAATTCTGCAGATGGTTTAACAAATAAATAAACTGAAACGTCAAATGTTAAAAATGGTTTTAATTAATAATAAAATGACCGATAGCCCCAAAAAATTTTTAATATTATATGGACGAATTGATTTTTTTATATATGTTTAACTTCTTGTATTTTTGGCAATAGGTATTTTGTAAGTATTTAAATTATAACTTAGAACTTTTTAAGAGAATAAGGCGATCGCCCCCCCCCCCCCCGCTTCCTGGATCCGCGCCTGATTTTCACCCTTGAGGGCGAAAATACTATAGTTTAACTTCCTTGAGGATATCATTTGAAGGATGTCATTTCATACATGTATAATTTTTCTTAAAACTGCCAAATTTCAGTTGATATGAACGTTACAGAGCTTACTGAAATGTTTTCTTTTAATGAATAAGAAAATATACACCTATTTCATTGGTTAAGATTCATGTCTGTAAATTATTATAACTCATGACAAATAGTGATTTTTAATTCTGTAACGTTCATTTAAATTAAAATTTGAAAATTTTAAGAATAATAATATATGTATAAATGACGGTTTATTTTTATAAAAAATAAGGAATAATATCCTTGGGAATGAGAATACCATAGTTTAACATCATTTCGAATAACAAATTATTTTAATTTTGTTTTGTAGATATATCTTAATTAGAGCTGGAGATATTAAAAAACGTATTTGAGGGTACCTCACCCTTTTTTATTAGTTTATTTTCGGAAACCCCGAAACACGTCAACTTAAGTTACTTATTGTATTCGTAAAAAAATATTATTAACATCATTATCATTTAATTTCGTAATGTCCAGAATTAAATCATGTAAATGAATTACAAGATTAACCCTCATAAAAAGTAAGGGATGCTATCTATGGGGTTAAAACAAAGTGGTATAACCTCACTTCAACTAGCAAGTAATTTCTGCCTTGTTTTGTGAAGATATCTTAATTAGGATTTGAGATTTGAAAAAAATGAACTAGGGAGTGTGACTCATCCTCTTTTATTTCTTAATTTTTTTGAAACTTCAAAACATGTCGACTTGAGTTAATTATGGTATTCTTGAAATAAATACTTTGAAACGATTTCATTAAATTTCATTATTTTTAAAATTAAATTACGTGCGCTAATAGATGGTTTATCGTTATAAGAAATAGGGGATGATGTGTTTGCGGACGAAAATGCCATAATTCAACATCATTTCAAATAACAAGTAATTTCCATTTAGTTTGTAAATATATCTCAATTAGGTCTTAAAAATCAAAAAAAAAGTATTTGGGCATCGCTCACCCTCTTTTACAAGTTTATTTTTAGAATCCTCGAAACCCGTCAACATTACTAAGGGTATTTGTGAAAAAAAATAGTTTCAAACAATTTCATTAAATTTCGTAAATTTTAGGATTAAATTACGTACCTATATATATGGTTTACTCTATTAAAAAATAAGGGAATGAAAATACCATAGTTTAACATCATTTCGAATAACAAGTAACTTTCATTTTCAAAATACTGTTTTTAGAGGTGAAATATAGGGGCGGTTTTCACCCCGTTATAATGAATCTCCGCAAATAAAAAAATGCGTGTCTCTTTTTTATTGTGCCATCTACAATATTATTGAAGCTTCATTAAAATCGGAGAACTTATTTATTTTTTCAGGATAAGCTTCAATGGCATTTAGAATGCACAAAATTTTATTTCAAATCCCAAACATTTTGAGAAATTACAGCCCTTCTTGTAGAGGCACTTTTTGAATCCTTGTCCAGTTCCAGTTGATTGTAGATTCGCAACTGAGCGTAGTGAAATTTCACTACTAGGTATATCTTTGATTTCCAGAAACAAACTGAGACCTAGAATACAATTGTTTTATGATTCCATTCTTTTTATCAATTTGATGAAGCTCGTTATTAAATTTAATCAAGATCACATTTATAATATTTCGTTCATTACCACGTCCTCTATCGACCTCTGATACGGAAACTCTTACAGAAGCGCCAATAGAGACTGGACGCTTCTTGTCACTCGTTTTTAACATTTTTTTCTACCTGTTGTTGTAGGTTTTCTTTAGCAGTTTGACGATTTTTTAATACTACTAAATCTCTTGAAGACAATGGCCACAGCACTTTAAACCTATATCCGTCATCGCTTAATTCATTAGCAACAGCGCAAATTGTGTGGATGGTACATCCGCATTCTCCACAAGTATTAGCGCCAGTAGTTTCTTGTGAACAGACTATCAATTTTTTATCTTGTGCACCGACTGAGGGTTGCGTGTTTCACACTATTCCAAATTGTTTGAGACTTAGCTTGGCTCCGTGTTCACCTCAGAAAATGCAAACGTAGAGGTTTTAACATTATCTTCATTTTGGTCAAGATCCTGTATAATTCTCTTCAAGTCTTCTTCAGTCTTGACGCTTTACATGAAATCATTTAATAGACATAGACCTACTTTTACTATATATCCAAAAACAGTTTTATAAAGGGACGTACATGAATTGCGGACCAAAAACCTTAAATAATTTTCCGATTTTGCAATGTGTTTTTAATAACCCATGAATTGCGGACCAAAGGCGAAAGGGCCAACTGAAATCTACCTGTCCGATAACCTACCTACCTGTTATTAATAATTATTTTATAACCCAATCTATTTGAAGGAATATTTAAATGTAATGTAAAACAATTATTGGAAAAATATATAACCCATGAATTGCAGACCCAAGACGAACGAAACCAGAATTAACCTGAACTAACCGGAACTACCTCATATATATTGTTACTAATATTTTCGTTTAGTTGTCTAATAAACCAATTTAAAATTAATTTATGTAAAAAATTAATTTTCTTATTTAAAATAAAAGATATATTACCCTTAGGTGGAGTACGGACAAAATGACAGGGTGTTTTGTTTTTTAATCATGATTCTTTATTTAACGTAATTTATAATCAGTCTCGTTAATTTTTACTCATCTTAGGTCCATTGAAGTAGTGGGAATAGGGGGCTCCTAGTTGACCCCCCCACCACTTTTTTGATTGGTCAGCCAAGAATGACCTTGTTTCTGATTGGCTGCCCAAGTTCGCCCCCTATTCCGATTGGTTTCATAAACTCCGCCTCTTTTTGCTCCACCTCCTACCTCCTTCCTAACCACCACAGTAGTTGGAGGGGAGCTGGTAGCAGTTGGAGGGGAGCTGGTATTTTAAACGATCGAATCTGAGCGAACTTCAGTCATTCGTGCGCGATGTCAAATAGCGACCAACAACAACAACAACAGCAACTCATTGAACGTGTAGGCCAAGTAATAATTTCCTACCAAAAACACGGAAAAAATCTTACCGATTTTGAAGATCAAGACTTGGCCTTCTTTCCCATCAACTACTTGAAAACATTCGTCGATTCACTTAGTTTACAACAAATTTGGAACAGGTTGCCGGAAAATTATAGAAGTGACGAAGAATTGCAGCTAAATTTGCCGTGTTTTAAACACTATCCACTATATCAACACCACATAGACGGCCCGCCATTATCAATTAAAAAGTGTTGTAAAATTAAAAAATAGTGTGAACAAGTGAATCGAGTTTCATCGGACAGTCTTCGAAATGGATCAGACACATGTATATTTAGATTCTGCTTGTGATGAAACGATCCAGTCAATGTACAAAGATGAAACAACTCATTTTAACTTGGCTGGAAGAGGAAAGTTTCACGCAAGACAGGATTCTCTGATCACTATTGATCGAAATAATTTCGAAGACGACGATGAAGATGAAGAAGATGATGGGATAGAGGATAATGGCGTTCCAAACGGGTGTGGAGAAGAGGGGCTCGTGAAAGTGGCAAAAATAAATGCAAGTGATACATTGACACCAAATTACCTTACGCGAGAAGTGTGCGTTTTTCAATCTTATGTCGTAATTATTTCATCTTCTGGCGGTGCATATAATTTATGTTGTGAATGTTACTATATACATGCTTTAAATTGCCCAAATGGGAAAAATAATTTTGTTAATAGCCACTATAAACGATCCTTTATATGTTGCGAAAAAGATCTGCAATGCAACACGTGTGAAAACGATTTATTCATAACAACTCCTTCACAAGCATGTATAATATGTAACAAACCAGAACTAAAGAATATGCAAAACCATCTAATCGAAAAATCAAATTTTAAATAAATTTATTTCACTTGCACTTATTCATGCACTATGGCGTTTTTAATATTAAGTTTAAGTTTAAAATATTTTATAAGAATTTAGATTTTGTTCTGCTAAGTTAAATAAATATAAGAAACTATGTAAATAAATATAAGGGAATGATGTGAATAAATAAGAATTTGTATTTATTCCCATTGAAAGAAATTATAATTTTGTTCTTTCAGTGTAGAATAATTCTTTTCAAATAATATGCACAACAACCCTACCGATAAATCAAATTTAAATAAATGAATTTGATACTCCACTTGAATTTATTCATGCACCCTAGTAGTTTTTGAATATTAAGTTTCAAATGTCAACTAATTTAAATAAGATTTCATATAAAATATAAGTTGTAAGATATAAGTTATAAGATATATATTAAGTTTAAGTTAAATAAATATAAGGGTGCCATCTAAATAAATAGAAATTTGTTTATATTAAGATTTGAAGAACTAATGATTTTGTTCTTTCAGTGTAGAATAATTTTTTCTACATAATATGCACAATCAATCCTATCGATAAATTGAATTTTAAATAAATGAATTTGATACTGCACTTGAATTTATTCATTCACCCTAGTATTTTTTAATATTAAGTTTAAAATGTCAACTAAGACATTTAAATAAGATTTTATATATAAGATAAAGAACAATTAGGTTTAATTCCCTGACAACAGACTATGATTTATTCTTCCATGTTAAAAAAAAAACCTAGTTTTCATTACTATGCTTGTAAAAAAAATTATATTCATCCTATTCATAATAATTCTTTCAAGTTAAAGAAACTTGGTTATTAGGTGTGATTCTGTATAAGAAATAGAAAAAAATAAAATATTTTCTTCAACGACTTTGTTTTTTATTATTCCCATATCCAAAATACAAATATACATATATACATAAATACATATTTATAATTTATACCATTTTGGGTTGCCAATTGCTGCTGTCTGCCATAGGCTGCTGCTTTGCCATCGGTTGTTGTTGTTGTCTGCAAGAGGTTGCTGCTCTGCAAGAGGCCAATTTATAATTTATAATTTATTGGCCTCTTGCATTTTCGAGGGTAACTCTGCCTTCGCTGCTGCTGCTGTTGTTGTTGCTGTTGTTGTGTCTGCTCCTGATGCTGTTGATGTTGCTGCTGTGGCCTCTTGCATTTTCGAGGGTAACTCTGCCTTCGCTGCTGCTGCTGTTGTTGTGGCTGCTCCTGATGCTGTTGATGTTGCTGTTGCTGCTGTGGCCTCTTGCACTTTCGAGGGTAACTCTGCCTTCGCTGCTGCTGTTGTTGCTGTGGTTGTGGCTGCTCCTGCTGCTGCTGCTGTTGTTGCTGCTGTTGTTGTGGCTGCTCCCGCTGCTGCTCCCGCTGCTGCTCCCGCTGCTGCTCCTGCTGCTGTTGTTGCTGCTGCTGCTCTGCCATAGGTTGCGGCCGATCTTCTTCCATAGGCTGTTGTTGCTCCATCATCAAAGGTTGAAGATCCATTGCTCGGTCTGGATCCCACTCAAAGGCGATAGGCTCGGGATCCAGGTCCGGCTCAAACATGTTGAGAAATTCTTCATCTAAATAGTCAGCCTCTGATGGTGGCGGCCACATCACCGTGTTCTCGGAATTTGGACTCTGACGATCCATCAGATTAATCTGATTTTCCAAGAATCCCAGAAAGTCTTGTAGTGTTATAATTACGAACGTACTCATTTTGAGACTTTAAACTTAATGAATGCTAAGTCAAGACGCTGTAAATCCTTATATACAATACTGAAATACCACTTTTCCTACCTCCAGCGGCAAAACCAGTCCGAAGAATGAGAAGAAGAAGAAGGCAAAGATAGCGTGAACTCGAGAGAGGTCGTTCAACGGTCGTAAGTTGTTTTGTTCTTAAGAAAAAGACGAGTAAAGAGGAGAAGAATAAGAAAAAAAAAAAAGTTGTTTTTTGGAATAATATAAAAAACGAAAAAAAAAAAAAAAAAAAAAAAAAAATTAAAAAAAAAAAAAAAAAAAAAAAAAAAAAAAATTAAAAAAAAAAAAAAAAATGTTTTTTATATTATTCCAAAAAACAACTTTTTTTTTTTTTTCTTCTTCTCCTCTTTACTCGTCATTTTCTTAAGAACAAAACAACTTACGACCGTTGAACGACCTCTCTCGAGTTCACGGTCTCACGGTTCCCGTCGTACCATGCAGTG
The DNA here is from genome assembly GCA_034092305.1 of Diaprepes abbreviatus. NCBI lineage: Eukaryota > Metazoa > Arthropoda > Insecta > Coleoptera > Curculionidae > Diaprepes > Diaprepes abbreviatus. The sequence goes on along the minus strand of JASJET010000120.1, from coordinate 145,881 downwards.
CCACGCCGTACCAGCCGGTACCAGGCTCGTGGCTGCTTTAAAAGGCGGCTGGGTACGAAGCGTCTCTTCAGTTTACATCTCGCTATTAGCGTACGCTTGTAAAATTATCGAATCTGTTGTGAATATATCTAGATAGTCCGATTTATTTCGAATTGTGTGACGTAGTGACATATTAATTTTTATTTGGTTTGTATTGTTGATTTCATATTTTTGATTTGATATTTTTGATTTAATATTTTTGACTTAATACTTTGGATTTTCATTCATTTTTACTTAATCTTCTAAAAGCCAATTTTTGATTTTTGTTGATTTTTCATTTTTGTGGATTTTTTTTGATTTTTTATTGATTTTTTGATTTTTTTATTGATTCATAATTTTTTTATTTTTTAATTTATAATTTAAAATGTCATTTTTAAATGTAAAAATTGAAAACATCGACTTAACAGCCTTCGATTTAAACGACGCTTGCCTTGTGCATGATTTGATTGATTGTTCATTTTGTGGGCTAAGCGACGAGGAGCTAGATATTAAATTTAGGGAAATTGATATTAATACATTTAACAATTCATCTGAATCTGGCGATTCTTCCGAAATTGGTGAAAGCGATATTTTGACACAGCTCTTAAAAGTTTTGGATGAATCTATTATCCCTGATATTCCTCAAGAACCTCTTGAAACAATTAATTTCGATGATTTAAATAATGATATATTAAGGAAAAATTTAATTAACAATTCTGAAATAAATGAGGGATATAATTTGGAACAACTTTTAGATATATTAGAAGGGGGTGAAATTGGTGAAAATAGCTCAGGGCAAAATTTAATTAAGGGTGATGTGGAATATCAGGAGACTTTTGAGAGCTGTGAGGAACAAAATAATAAGGGGGTTTTAAACAATAATAATAATGGGGTTGGTAACGAGGGAGCTTTAAATAATGATAAGAGGATTGGCATTGGGGGTTTTTCGAAAAATAATATGGAAGAGGTTTATCGCCCCCACTATTCGCCAATTTCAGATGCATCGTCAGATTCATCAGAGGATTCCAACGACAGCGTTGAGACTGTTATAAACGTCTCAGCCAAAGCTCAGCATAATTTTATTAAAGTGTTGGATCAAAATTTAATTGAAGGGTTGGATCAAAATTTTATTCAGGGGTTTGAACAACCATCCAAATTTGGCTATACCAGAAATTCAGTAAATTCGGTAGATGTTTTTGATTTGAGTTGTGGCGAAATTGTGGGGGACATTGAGGTATATACTTATACTGAAAATTTTGAAGATGAGCAGCCTCAATGTCCCTTAATTTCTTCCTGTAATCAAAATCAATTTTTGAAAAATCCTTCTGGCCTAAATTTAGAACAAAGTTCTGAAAATTTAATTGAAAAAAATTTACCCAAAAAACGTTCTTTATCAGAAACAAATGATTGTTCAGATTTAAAAAAGTCAAAATTGGACGGTGATATTTCTAGTTCCCAAACTTTAGGGGCACAAATTTCAAAAAATTCTTTACCAGTCGCTGTAACAACAGCTCCGAAAATCAATCCAACAAATAAAGTCGCTATTGGAGAATTAGATAAGTTTCTACATAAGAAAACTAAGCCGAGCTTAAATAGGAATGAAACAAGGTGTGCCACATCTAGATTTAAGTCAATGGTTTATTCCTATTTAAACTTAGATAATATATGTAATAATTTATCTAATTCGACTTTAAAAGACGTTAAAAATTGTATTCAACGACAAGGCGATCTTCTTTTAAATTTGGGAAATATATTTTTTAAAAAAAATCCATGTTTTTCTTCAAATTAAAAAGTGAATCCAAAAGTTAATTCAAAAGTAAATCCAAAAGTTTTCTAAATTGCGCGAGCTGAAAAAATTGCTAATTATTCTATGTCATTGGGTCTTGATAGATCGAAATTGTATTTATTTAAAAGCGACACGGCCCTAACCGATTCCATTTTAAAATGACTCTCCTTTGCACACACTGCTTAAGAGAATTTAAAAGAAAATCACATATTGTACGCCACCTTCGAGAAAATGTTGTTAATAACGAAAACACCTTTAACTTGGAAGATTATATAATTAATCGTAAGTATTTTTTTTATAACATATTTAGCTATAATTTTCCTTTTAATTTTTTTTTATTATTAATAAAGGTTTACAGAGGAATTAAAAAATAATAATTGTTTCAGTTGATGAACTACTTTCAAGACCTCCAATGCGATTTTGCCAAGATTGTGAAGTAAATGTCAAATCTAATTCCTGGAGCACACACTTGTGGACAAATATTCATAAAAACAGGAGCTGCATAAAATATGGAAATGGAATTGACATTATCAGGAGTGCATTTAAATGTCGAATAGCTTCCTACAGAATATATTCGCAGAATTATCACATCGACATCAAAAAGTTTCAGCAAGATGTTGGTAATAAAGTGCAAACATTAATACGCCAGCGTCAACAGGAATTTACATGTGCTAAAGTAAATTTGGAATTATTTGGAATATATTATTCTCCAACTTTAACCTCTACTTCAATTAAGTCATTTAATACACCGTTCTTCATTGTAACCCATACAACTGATCTACAACAGCTTTACGATGATTTATTCAAGATTATTGAAACCAAAGCAGATGAATTGCCGGAAAGAGACTCAGGTAATTATTATTTAATCTCAAGAGCTAAGTTTTCTTAATCTCAAGAGCTAAGTTTTCTTAATATCACTTGTACATCTCTAACAAATATTATTCAGAACTAATTTTTTAATTCCTATTACAGGGTGGGCTCTACAAAGAATTCTGCATTTGGAAGTCAACATCAATAAGTACAACCCATTGAATGCCTCCTCCTACATTAAGATGCATCACTTTTCTAAATCAATAGTGAATGTGATGAATGAGGACAATTGCTGTTTCGCCTGGGCAGTGGTTTCAGCAGCATACCAGCCAACCGGTAATCCTCGAAAGACCTCATCATATCCAGACTTCAGAGACGCTTTCGATTTTACAGGTATTGAATTTCCAGTAAAATTATTAGATATAAAAAAGTTTGAGGAAAAAAATAATTTGTCCATAAATGTATATGGAGTTGAAAAATTTTTAAGGGATAATAAAAAGGTATATGAGATTGTCGGTCCTTTACATTATAATAATGAAAAGAAAAAATTACATATTAATTTGCTTTTAATAAGTTCTGATGATGGAAATAACCACTACTGTTGGATAAAGGATTTAGGTTGCTTGGTATCCAAACAATTATCAAAAAAGAAAATAAAAAAATACTTATGTGATGGATGCCTTCAATATTTTGGAACATATGAAAAACTTAACACACATTTAGAACGTGATTGTAGTTTTGTTCGAATTGAGCTTCCTTCAGATAATTTGATTTTGGATAAATTTGGCAATTATATTCCTGCAAATATATTAAAGTTTCAAAATATTCAGAAACAGTATAAAGCTCCTTTTGTTATTTATGCCGATTTTGAATGTTATTTGAAAAACATTGAGTGCCAACAATCTACACCTGATTCGACAACCTCATATACTATTAAAACTGCTGAACATATACCCTATTCATTTGCTTATTATATTAAATCATCATTTGATGAGAATGTTGTGTGTCTTAAACTTTATAGAGGTACAGATTGTGCTATAAAATTTATTGAATACATTGAAAATGATGTAAAAGAAATTTATAAAAAATATTTAAAATATCAAGTACCATTGAAAGATTTATCATCTGTGGAACAGATTGAATATGAAAATTCTAGCATTTGTTATGTATGTGAAAAACCTTTTTCAAAAGGAAATTTCATAAAGTGTAGGGATCATTGTCATATTACAGGTAAATATCGAGGAGCCGCCCACTCAATATGTAATTTGCATTTTAAACCTCCAAAATATATACCAATAGTATTGCATAATTTAAAAAACTATGATTCTCACCTATTTATTAAATCGCTTTGCTATAATAAAGAAAATATTAGTGTTATAGCTCAAAATAAAGAAAAGTATATTTCTTTTAGTAAGGAAATTTTCGTTGATGTGTCAGAAAAGCGGAAACCAGTTGCTTTGCGACTACGCTTTATAGATTCTTTTCAATTTCTCCCAGAGTCTTTAGAGTCACTATCACAAACTCTACAAGATTCACAATGTTTTGAAATTAAAAAGTTTTTCTCAAATGCTGATGAATTTCGATACATTAGACAAAAAGGGGTATTTCCATACTCTTACATAGATTCCAACGAAAAATTAAATGAGAAATCTCTACCATTGATTGATAAATTTTATAATAACTTAACCGATGAAAATATCTCTCCTCAAGACTACAGTCGTGCTGTAGAAGTGTGGAATCTATTTAAGTGTTCTACAATAGGGGCTTATTCCGATATTTACTTAAAATCAGATGTTTTACTTTTGGCTGATGTTTTTGAAAATTATAGATCCACATGTATTAAAACCTATAAGTTAGATCCTGTTAATTATGTCACTAGCCCTTCTATGTGCTGGGATGCAATGATGAAATTAACTAATGTAGAATTAGAATTATTAACGGAACCAGATATGCTTCATTTTTTCAAAAAAGGTGTTCGTGGTGGGGTTAGCACTTGTTCCAAACGCAAATCTGAAGCAAATAATCCATTCTTAGAAAATTTTAATCCTGAAAGACCTACAACATATATCGCTTACTTAGACGCCACAAATTTGTATGGTTATGCTATGAAACAATATTTGCCTGAAAAAAATTTTGCTTGGGTACCTAAGCTCGAAATAGAAACTTTAAATATATCCGAACTTTCAGATACATCATCTATAGGATACATATTTGAAGTTGATTTAGAATATCCAAATTATTTACATGATAGTCATAATGATTTCCCATTTTGTCCTGAACAATATACACCACCAATTTCAAACCACTCAAAATTAATTCCAAACTTACATAATAAATATAACTATATCATTCACTACCGATATCTGAAACAATGTCTACAATTTGGACTCAAAATCATAAAAATACACAGAGCAGTTAAGTTTACACAATCACCATGGTTAGCGGAATATATAGATTTAAATACAAATTTACGAAATTTATCTAAAAATAAATTTGATAAAAATTGTTATAAATTGGCAAATAATTCAATTTTCGGTAAAACCATGGAAAATGTTGATAGGCGAGCAGATATTAAATTAGTATCTCAATGGGAAAGACAGGGTAATAAATTTAGTGCCGAAAAACTTATTTCTAAACCTCAATTAAAGGATTTTAAAATTTTCTCTGAAAATCTAGTTGCTCTTCAACTTCAACAGGTTTGCATTGAATACAATAAACCAATTTATGTTGGGATGAGTATTCTGGATATTGCAAAAACTGTAATGTATAATTTTTATTATGGGTATTTAAAAGTAAAATATGGTAATAATTTAAATTTATTATATACGGATACTGATTCCTTAATTCTTGAAGTTCAGACCCAAAACTTTTATGAAGATATGAAGCTAAATCTGGATCAATTTGATACTTCTAATTTTTCTGAACAAAATATTCATTGCATGCCTATTACAACATCAGTTGTTGGTAAATTTAAAGATGAGTACAAAGGGATTCCCATTGAAAGTTTTTATGGAACTGGTGCTAAAGCATATTGTATAAAATCCAAAAATAGTGTAGATAAAAAAGCAAAAGGCGTTAGTAGATCATGTATAAAAAATCAATTAACATTATCAGATTATAAAGATGTTGTTGAGAAAGGTGACAAAATATTCTGCACCATGTATGTATTCAAGTCAGATATGCATAATATATACACTAATTTGTTAAATAAATTGGCATTAACAACTCATGATGATAAAAGATATTGTATACCAAATTCCACAAAAACTCTTGCATGGGGACATAAGGATATTTTGGAAACAGATTTTTTTGATAAAGATATGAAAATGATGTATGATACTCTAACTTTTTTAAGTTCTGGAAACGAAAATGGATCTAAAAATAAAAAACCGCGATTAGAATTAACTACTCCTAGTAATTTTTCATCTTTATAAAGACATCATTTTATATGATGATAAATTATGTAAGTCGTTTTTGAAGCTTTAAAAGTTGGAGGGGAAACTGAATCCAAAAAGATATATATTGTATAGAAATACCATTATTTGTTAGTAATATTACAACAATGACTGCTGCATCTTTAATAGTTTTAGTTTCCCTTGTTGGAAATGTGATATATGTAAATTACATTCCTAATACAGTTAGGGCTGATATATGTATAAATGCCCTCAAAAATGAAACCGACTGCTACAAACAGATGAAAATGACATATCTTGTTGGAAATTCACACTTTTTTACCTATAATGTAACTGATTCTGCTTTGTGTGAAAATACATACATAAAAATTAAATATTCCATGACAAACAAACCATTACAATATTCAGATTGGATTCCTTTCAATAATAAAAAAGAAGAATCTTGTCATTGTGTCTGTTGTTATATATTTGTTATTATATTTACAGCAGCAATATTTATTTGTACATGTTTAATTTTATTGTATTTCATGAAAAAATATCTATAAAAATATTTAATAAATGTTAAAAAAATAATATAAATTTTGTTTTTTATTGATTCTCGTTAGTATAAAGACATTTAAAGTTTATCCCCTCCTCTTAAATGGAGAGGGAAAATAAGTTTACCCCTCCACTTGAGAGGAGAGGGAAAATGTATAAAATTTAGGAGCAAACGGATTGATAGTTAGTTTTTTGAGAGCAAGCAGATAGCCAGTTAGTTTTTGAAATACATCATTTAAAATGTTCAGTAATCAGAGTAAAAATATATTTGAAAATTCACCATTAAAAAAGAAAATAAAAAAAACAATTATAAATTCTACAAAATATAATTTAAATAATTCTAACTCTAAATATGCTGTGATTGGTTTGTGGGTGGAAAGTGATTTTCTACCATGCATTGAACTTGGTGGTAAAAATGGTCAGTCTGTGATATTAAATGAAGATGATTGGAAGAACTTATTGCAATATCAAGGAGTTATAACAAATTATATGTTTTCACCAAATGTTTTCAATGAACCGATATATTTGCAAAATTTATCTATTCATTTTGAAAAGATTGGTGAATTACCAATAGTGAAGATTGTGAAAAGCTGTGATTTTATTTACTATGGAAATGAAACTGTGTGCAGACTATGGGAACAAATTCCACTTATAGAATATAGACTAAATGTTTTACAAAAACAAAACTTTCGACGTTATTTCAACGTTTTTAGAAATAACAATTTTTACGACGGAGATTCTTTTGACAAAATATATAATGTCCTTTCTCCAAAACAAAATCTAAATAGTGAAAATGTGTGCTCCATGCTGGAACTGCTGTTGAATCATCCCGAAGAACTAGAACAAAAATTAAAGTCTAAGCACTATTATGAAGAAGACAGTATCTATTGATGAATCAAGAAACCAAATTCATCTGATGGTTGCTTGGAACTTCGCCTACAGAAAAGCTCGTATGACTTCTGAAGAGTTTATAAATCAAAAACATTTTAGAAGAAGGATTAAATTGACTGAAGAAATTTTAAATCCCATATTAGACTCTGATTATAGGAATATTGTATTTAAAAAAATGTTTATGTAATAAGCTTATTTTTAAATAAAACAAATATATATAAAAAATCATTTTTTTTATTACAAACATCAATTATTATTACAGCATTAATTACTATTACATCACATCTCTCTTGAAGATCCAAGAGTTATAAGATTTATCTAATCCTAACCATTTTACAAATACTTTGTTTCCTTTCTTTCTTAACACTTTTTCCACCAGATATACATTTGGGTGTCTTACTTTTTGAAGTTCTTCTTCATAGAAACCTCCTTGAATATCTATCCCATTTCCATCTTGAATCAAATACGTTGTTGGATTAGTAAGCTGGATTTTTTTTATTTGAAAAATTTCGTTTGACCAGTTGGGCGTGTAACCTTTAGAAAATTGTTCGCGAATCTTGCTTATTCGTACTCTATCACTGACACGAAATTTTGGTGATCTGGGATCCACAGTTTTCCTATGAGTATAAGCTGATTTCAAGATTTCCATTTCATTCTTTTTGTTAACTTCGTTTGGTTTTTTTCCGATTGTTGAATGCTTAGTATTATTGTATTCTGTAATTATTTCTTTAAGAAAGCTGATCCATTTATAATTACCTAGTAAACTAAACTTTTTCCACATTTTGTTTTTTATCGTTCTATTTACTCTCTCTACAATACTAGCTTTCATATTAGAAAATGTGTTGTAATGATTAATTTTGAACTGCTCCATAAGTTTCTGAAAGTCTTGATTAAAGAATTCTTTACCCTGATCAGTATTCAGATTTGTTGGGGGAGTTTTTAAAGTTAATAGAATTTTTTTCATTGCAGCTGCTACATCTTTACCAGTTTTGGATTTTACAGGTTCTGCCCATACAAATTTAGAAAACACATTTATTACCATTAAAATATATCTTAAACCCCTATTAAATTTCGCATATGGCTGCATTTCTATCAGATCAGCTTGAAATAGATCATTAAGCCCTTTTACAATTGTTCGTCTCCTTCTATATCGCCTTCTCGCCGGTTTATGTAATTCATTTACAACGTCTTGCTTAATTTTACTCATTATTAATTTATACCTTACTCTCGAAAATAAATCCCACAAATAACTTTACCTCCTTCTAAACCGTTTATAAAAGCCCTTTATCGCTGATGTTGTAAAATATAAAAAAAAATCATCTCAGTTTTTTTTAGTAAGTTCTTTAATTTTATTTTCCATTGCTTCAAATGATTTTTTATTTTCATTTATAATTTCTTTTATTGACGAATTTATTTGGGTGATGTTGTTAGTAAGATCAGAAATTTTTACATTAAATTTATTTTCCATTGTTTCAAATGATTTGTTATTTTCATTTCTAATTTCTTTTATTGACGAATTTATTTGGGTGATGTTGTTATTAAGATCAGACATTTTTACATTAAATTTAGTTTCCAAAAGAACATTTGATAACGTATAATCTTTTTTGAAACCACCTAATGTTGAATTCATTTCTTCTCTTGCATAATTCATTGTATCATTAAATTCTTTTCTAGAAACTTCAGCAGCTCTTTGAACTAATTCGTTTAAAGATTTTATTTCTTTTGTTAATTTATCTTCTAGATTTTTTATATCTTTTCCTAATTGAAATTCTGCATTTGTAATATCTAATGTCATTTTCACAATTTTTTTTTCTATATTTTTTATGTCTGACACTGTCTTTTCAGCTTTGTGTAGTATATCTGTATAAGATGTTTCAAGTTCTTTTATGAGTAAAGAAGTCTCCTCGATTTTTGAACTATTATTTTTAATTTTAATTAATACATCCTTTTTAGAAACTTCTATTATAGCTTGCACTACTTCTAGTAAGGATTCTAATTCTTTTTGTAATTTCTCATCGATTGCCTTTGTAAAATTTCCCTCGTCAAAAGACGTTTCAGATTTGGTTTTCAGATTGTTTAACTGCTTTAGTATATCCTCGATTTTTTCATTATCTTTTGTAATTTGATCTTTGAATTTTGTTTCAATTTTTTCATTTTCGTTTTGAAAATCCTCCTTCAATTTGTCTTCTAAATATTGTAAATTTGATTTATATGCATTGATTTTAATTTCAAATTCTTTAATTTGTTCTTTAAATTCATTAACTTTGTCGGTATCTTTTTTGTGAATTAGGAAATGAGTGTTCATTGATTTTTCAAGATTTTGTGTATTTTTATCCATAACGTCATGTATTTTCTTAAAATTCCTTACTTCTTCTGCTACTCTATCATTAAGCAAATTAGTAAAATTTTGAAACTTTGATGTAATTTCCTTGGAAATACTGTTCTTGACATTGTCAATTGCTGAAGTATCCTTAATTATTGATTTAATTGATGTAATTTCATTTTTTATTTCATTTTCAAAATCATCAACTTTATCATATTTTAACTTCACTACGTCAAAGTCATTTGCATATTTAGAAACTTTCTGAGAAAATTTTTCTACTACATCATCATTTCCATCAACAGTATTTTTCAAATTAATTATCTTGTCATTATATTCAGGAATAACTTTATCCTCAAATAACTTAATCTTTTTTGCAATATTTTGTATATTGTTATCATATTCATTTATTCTCTTATTTAAATTATTAACATCGCTTTTCAACCCGGGATCTAAATTTTGAATTAATTTGTTTTCAATATATTTGACATCGCTTTTAAAAATTTTTATTATTTTCTCTTCAACATTTGATAATATTTTATTTTCTAGTGATAATAATGTGTTTAGAGCAGATTTTTTTGAAATATGACGACCAAATTTATCGATGGTCATTTTAGAAATGTTTAAAAGTATCTATTATGTCCTTTTATATAATAATATTCGCTTCTCTTAGTTCTTCAATAATGGAAATAATTTCATTGTTATGACCAGTGTGTCCCGCAAGCATGGATGCTACCAATAGTCGAAGTCTCTCAACAAGTTCGTTTACATTATCCCAATATATGTAATCTGTATTAGGTTTATTAACTTTTAAAGTTATACCAAATCCGGTTTTTTTTGAAGACACTCGACTTTCTCTATATGGAGCTTTGCGTCTTTCAAAAAATCCCTGGACTGCTTGTTGAGATTCGGGATTTAGAGTTTTAGTTTTTGTAATTCCTTTGCTTTGCAAATAAGGTCCTATTATAGAAATATATTTATGTGATCCATTCCCCTGCACCTGCTCATTTGGATCATTATTTCTACGGTATGCATTGGTTCTTTTTAAAATATCCATATAATTTTCCAAATCTTGTTTTTTATACCCTATTGGTTCTTTTTTAAATAATAACTCATATAAACCTGGTGTACCTGTATAGGTTATTCCTTCAATTTTGATGTTTTTACCAATAATTTCGACAGGTTTTTGAGTTAAACCCAAAAAGAATTTCTCGGTTTCCAAATCATGAACTATTCCATATTGGTGATCAAACTCATGTTCAACATCTTTTACACCGCTATCAATATATTGGCGAGGTAATTCATCAAATCCTAATAAATATTCTTTATATAAATCTGTATCAACAAATGTTCTAACTGTTTGCCGTGTTTGTTCCAGTATATCTGAAAGATTTCCTATTGTGGAGTGTGAACCTGAAGAAGGGTTTGTTTCTGCAATAATACTTGTTTGTTGTATAGATGGCATTTGACTTGCTGAAGCTAAACTCGCGTCCCAGTCAATAATCGATGGTATTTCTGTAGGAAGGAGTGGAGTTTTTCCCGTCTTTCTTTTTTCTGGTGTTGATGTTCCATATTGTAATTTTCTCTTTGGTGTTAGTGTTTGAATTGATCTTTTCTGTGGTGTTTCATAAATTTTTTTAATTGGTGTGTGTAGCTCTTCCTTTATTTCAACAGGTTCAATTTTACCAATCGTTGAAATTAATTCTTGTAAGGGTTGAGTTATCGGTTTATATGTTTCCTCCAATTTAGTTTGCGCCTCAAATTCCGCATTTTTTAAACTCTGATATTTTTGTTTAACAGCTTTTCTTGATTTAACTAGCTCTCTTGCTAAACGTTCATCCATGATTGGTATAATTTACCATCAAACGTTTATTTTTATAAGTAAATATATGAATCAAATCCTTTTCGATATCGGCCAGATTTCACATTAGAGTCTTTGTCTATTACTAAAAATCCAAATTTATCTTTCCAACATATTAAGCACAACTCATTAAATTGGTTTAATGACATATCAACATTAACATGATCATCATAAATATGTTTTAAGTTTGTTCGATCTTGTTGAAATATAACAATTAAATTTGCATTGTCACGAATTAATTGTTTCGGAATAGAAGAATATGTTTGACATAAATAAAAACAATCAGTATTTTTGTGTCTTCCGAAACAAAAATAGTCCTTTACAACATTCTGATTACAACACACTATATCATCAAATATTATTATAGAGTTTGGTTTAACTTGTTTTGGTGAAACAATTGTTTCTTCATTTTCAGATTCATAGTATCCAATTTTTTTCAAAGGTTTAAAAAGTGTTCTCAAATATTTATACTTTGGTTGATATAAGGATTTTGAATAAACATACAGATTTTCAAATCGCAAACCATTCGGATCTTCAATCAAACTAATAATAACATTGGTTTTGCCACAGCCTGACGGGCCAATAATTAACCCTCTTTTACTATTTCCCTCAAACAGTTTTCCATGTTTTCTAAAACCATTCACTGAACTTTCATGATCCTTAATTGTTATAGAGTATGGTTGTTTCTCAACTCTCATTTTATATATAAAACAAACTATTAATATTCAGTATTGTGATGTAACTGGTTAGTTATCACTAGGATTGCAACTATATATAATGTTTCCATCACATAATAAACGAATCATTTACAAGACAAACAGCAAAAGGAAAGGAAGTGGTTTAGTAAACTCATTAATAAATAAATTACCCTTTGAATTGCATATTCCTGGTTATAATTTTTGTGGACCTGGAACAAAATTGGAAAAACGATTGTCAAGAGGTGATAAAGGTATAAATTTATTGGATGAGGCTTGTAAAGAACACGATATTGCTTACTCACAATCAAATGATATAAAAAGAAGGCATTTAGCTGATAAAGTATTAGCTGACAAAGCTTTATCAAGGTTCAAAGCTAAAGATTCTAGTTTTGGGGAAAAAACTGCTGCACTAGGAATTACTGGTGCTATGAAAATTAAAAGAAAATTAGGTATGGGACTTCGAACGAGAAGAAAGTTCAAGCGAAAAACTCGAAAAGGACGAGGACTATCATTATCTCAGGTAATTTCAAAAGCTAGAAAAGGAATTAAGGGGAAACGTTTTAAAGACCTAAATGAAAGTATTCAAACTGCTTTAAAAGCTATTAAAAAAACTGGTAAAGTCTTACCTCCAAAGAAAAGGGTAATTCCAATCCCAAAGACTGGCGGATTTCTTCCACTTATACCTTTATTTGCTGGTTTGTCTGCTCTTGGTGCTCTTGGAGGAGGGGCTGCAGGTATTGCTAAAGCAGTAAATGATGCAAAAGCAGCCAAAGCGAAATTAGAAGAATCTAAACGACACAATCAAATGATGGAGTCCATTGCGGTAGGAAAAAAAGGAAGTGGACTTTATTTAAAACCCTATAAAACAGGATGTGGATTATACTTGAAACCTTATTCAAAAAACTGCTAAAACATATACCTCGAAAAGCACTTACAAATTACGATTTACTTAAATACGCTAAATATTTACAAATTCCCAACTTTCGTGGTATTTTTATGAGGGATAAATTACCAAAAAAGATAAAGTTAATTGAAAGTGCAATTGTCAATCTAGATAATCACAGTGGTGTTGGTACTCACTGGATAGCATATACAAAAAAAGGAAAAAACATAATATATTTTGATAGTTATGGTAATTTGCGACCCCCTTCTGAATTAATTAAATATTTTTATAGCGACCAAAATAATAATATTGTTAATTATAATTATAACAGTTATCAAAACTTTAACAAAACAAATTGTGGTCAATTGTGTCTAAAATTTCTTTATAACCATATGTAACACCTAATTTTAGTTTATTATTAAACATATTTTTAAAGTAAAATGTCATATAGTTTTGTTCTTAGCGGCAATTCCGCTATTTTAACATCAGAGTTACATCCTCCAATATATTTAGATGAAGATGTTGAATATGTTATCGGTCTTGTAAATTTCGAAACATTTAATGCAATTCCCAATATTGATGTTGGGAATAATGTATTAATTCATGATGAAAATTTAGAAATAGCCATACCCCCAGGTAGCTACGAATTAGAAGACATAACAGATTTTTTAAAAAAACACTTGGATGAGGATAAAATTAGTTTTAGTCTTTATGCAAATAATAATACTTTACGTACACATCTTAAATGTTCAGCCCCCATAACTTTTCGTGAAGGAACTATTGGTAAATTATTAGGGTTTAAAAATGGGCGATTGGAAGCCAACATTGAACATATATCAGATTTTCCCGCGGAAATAATTAAAGTAAATTCAATAAATATAGACTGCAGTATTGCAGAGGGATCATATTTAAACGGGAAACCTGTTCATATAATACACCAATTTTTCCCGAGCGTTGCTCCAGGGTTCAAAATAATTGAGTCACCTCAAAACGTCATATATTTCCCAGTCACCGTTAAAGTAATTGATAAAATAGCCATTAAAATAATAGATCAGGAAGGTGATTTGGTTAATTTTAGAGAAGAAACCATAACCATCAGACTACATCTTAAAAAAGTAGATTAAAGATGGTAATATTATATAACAATAAATCTGCAAACTTTACTAGAAAATTTAATAATAAAAACATTAATAAGACAAGAAAGAAACCAACTTCCTTTAGTAGGAAATCAAACTTCCAAAGGTTAACACCTTCTAATAGAAAATTTCTTCAAAGTTTGGGTTTTAAACTTAAATAAAAATGGATTATTTAAATGTAAGAGAAAATGTATTGGTTGATGAATCAATATTAAGCTGGGAAATTCTTTCTTTCGATCCTTTTAATCCTACAAAACTCGGACCAAATGATGAAATCAGAATTGCTTTGCAACAAACAGGAAAATATCCTTTACCTTGCAAAAGTGAAATTTATGTGGAATTGCAAGTAACTAAAGAAGATGATTCCCCTTTAGCTAATACTGTTTTAATTAATAATGCTCCGGCATTTTTATTTAAAGAATTACGCTATATTTTAAATGGTGTTACTATTGACTCCGTTCGGGATATTGGTATAACTTCAACTCTTAAGGGATATATTTCATTTAATCAAAATGAAAGTGCTAAATTGGAAAATGCCGGTTGGTATCCGAAAACAAAATCTAAAGAAAAAATTATGACTGATGACAAAGGTAATGTTTCATTATGTATACCATTAAAGATGTATTCAGGATTTTTTGAAGATTATAATAAGATTATTCTTAATTCACAACAAGAACTTATTCTAATAAGAAGTAATGATGATACAAATGCATTATTATCCAGTAATGAAGATGAAAAACCCAAAGTTAAAATTACCAAGTTGTGTTGGAGAGTTCCTCATCTTACTGTAGCGATTCCGCAAGAATTAGCACTTACCAAAATTATTGACAAAAATAGTGATATACTAATAACCTTCCGAAGCTGGGAATTAGTTGAATATCCAGAGTTATTGGAAACTACGAGGCACAACTGGCCCGTAAAAACATCTACAAAAGTCGAAACGCCACGTCATGTTCTAATTGCTTTTCAGAAAAATAGACGTGGTAATCTAAAAATGGATATGAGTAAATTTGATCATTGTAATTTAAGAAATATGAATGTCTTTTTAAATTCAGAAAGATATCCTTACAATGATCTTCAACTTGACTTTGAAAATAATAAATTTGCTACTCTGTATGAAATGTTTACAGACTTTCGTCAAGGGTATTATAACTCTCCAGTGGAACCAATTTTTAATCCGAAAGAATTTAAAGAAAATGCTCCTATAGTTTACATTAATTGTTCACATCAAAGAGATTTACTACAAACAGGTCCAGTAACCATGAGAATTGAATTTGAAACCAAGGAAAAAATTCCCCCTAAAACAGCGGCATATTGTGTTATAATTCATGATAAAGTTTTCAGTTACAATCCATTAACAAAAATCGTGAAACAGTTGTAATACAATTTCCTTAAGATAAAATACTCTTTTTAAACAAACCGCTACTTACGCTTAAGAGCGCACGCGTCAATTTTGATATTTATTAACGTAGCCAAACCAGAATTCTTCATTTATATAATGTCTTACGAGATTTCAGTTCGAGTATTAGATTTTCAACTTCAGTTGCAGAAATTAAAAAAACAAATAAGTGAATATCAATTAAAAGTAGAAATGATCAAGAAATTCAAATATTTGAAAATATGAAACTTATTCTAGATCTTCAAGGATTCAAAATTGAAAATAATAAATTTATTGTAAAGGAATTAGCAGCGTACGATGGGCAAAAGACAAGTCATTTTATTTTCAAAGCTCCATTTCCGATGGGTCATTTACCATCCTATTTACACAAACAAGCTCTGTGGTTAATAAAAAATTACCATTGCATTGAATGGTGTGAAGGATTTACACCATTACACAAATGTGGAGATATCATAAGAGATTTAAGCGCTAAGGTGGACTATGTTTATGTAAAAGGGGAAGAAAAGGCAGATTTCGTAAAGAAGTATTCCATGAAACCAGTTATCGAGATTGATGAACAACCCACCCTAAAGAAAATGGATCCTTGCTGCTTTTATCATCAAAAAATACCATGTGTATGTGCATTATCAAATGTTTATTACCTTTACAACAATTTTTTTATGTAATAAAAGACTTGATTACAAATTATGTGTTTTATTTTCTAACATTGTTTTAATACATGAAATATTATTATTTAATCCTAGTTCTTGAAGTTTACATATTAAAATATCTATATTTTTATTTTTTAAATATTCGCTACAACATTTAGCTGCTAGTAAACATAATTCCGCATGTTCCATATAATTTAAAAACACTATAATATTCTGCGCTTCACTTTCTTGACCTTCATATGCATAAAACTCGGAACAGGCTGCGGACATCAAAAACTCTTCATACATTTCTCTTATTAATAATTCCATAATAAATCCTACACTAAAACCTCCCTGTTTCTCAATATCTCTTTATCTCTCTCTTCCTCTTCCACGATTTCTTTTAATATATCAGGATCTTTTATATAATCCTTCAATATCCTTAAAAAGTAACTGAATCCTATTTTCTTTATTTCATGAAAGAACTTCGGCAAATTTTGGGTTTTTCTATAATTTAAACAGGCTTCTGCAGCTAATTGGTATTGGAAGGCAGTCTCATAATATACCTGTGCCCACTCGGGGTGTGTTTTCCTTAGCATTGCATTCTTTAATTCGGAATTTTGAAGTTTAGTAAACTGTTTACCTAATTTGATTATTTCATTTTGCAAATCACTGTTCATAACTACCACTTATTTTTAATTTAACACTGTTCTTTATTAGTGGTGAATCTTCTATATAAGCTTAAGACTAGTTGTAAATGAATGTAGCTCGCTCAGATTCAGTCCTTTAAAATACCAGCTCCCCTCCAACTGCTACCAGCTCCCCTCCAACTACTGTGGTGGTTAGGAAGGAGGTAGGAGGTGGAGCAAAAAGAGGCGGAGTTTATGAAACCAATCGGAATAGGGGGCGAACTTGGGCAGCCAATCAGAAACAAGGTCATTCTTGGCTGACCAATCAAAAAAGTGGTGGGGGGGTCAACTAGGAGCCCCCTATTCCCACTACTCATTGACTATCATTGACACAGTCTTATAATTAAGTAGGAACTATAATAAAATATGTATTAAGGAAAAATGTAACCAATCACAAAAACTATTTTGTCCATATAGTACGAACAAAATGACATATAAGGTAAGGACATAATAACATACTAAAATTTTAAGAACACAGTTCACAAATAAATCGTTTGGTCTTCTTTGGGACATTAGCACATGAAGCATGAGCCCAAAGAGAATAAGTCATACATCGTAACCAATCTTCACCGGGCTTAGAACGGGAAAAGAGATCATTGCAATAAATGCAAGCGCAGTCGTTATCATCGTCGTCTGTCTCGCATATGAAATCCTCATTTCCTAAGCTATCATCATCTATTAGAGTATGTTTACGCTGCCTCGATGCTCTCGATCTCTTTTCTAATGGTAGTGCATTTTTATAAGTAGGAGTGTTTTTTTCATCACTATCAAAAATTTTTCTTTTAACCTGTCTCTTCTTTTCTGCTGGTGGATTCTTTGGTCTATTTTGGCAATAACTTCTTGCATATTTGGAGTAGAAGTTAAAAAGCCAATCACCTTTGACAGGTTTCAATTTTCTTTTTCCTTGGTCTCGAATGAACTGCCCCTGTGGTGCTGGCGAAATAGTTGCAACTGGATATGCTAGTGATTGCTTTGAAGTGTCAGGTTTCACACCGTTATAGTACGCTGCTCCAGCCACCTCAACTGCATTAGACTCCGCTACGTTTGTTTCTAAATCCAGGTTCATTACATCAGAAATAACAACTCCAATATCAGCATCAGTGGTTGCTTTTGTAGTTGTTTATGAAGAATCCACTTTATCGTCATTTGTTGCTGATGGATCTAAAATAAATGCAACATTGTTATTCGGATCTTCTTGGCTTGGAGAAATGTTGATACATTCAGCTGATGACAAATTTGAGCTGGGAAGTTCAAGTGTACTGTCTGCAATATCCTCCTGATTCAACGGAATATTTGTGGTCTCTGCAGGTTCAAATATGTAGTCTGGAAAAATATCAGGATTGACAGGCCAGATGCCTGTCTTTTTAAAGCCACTACTTGCATTTTGAATAGTTGCGGCCTTTGCATATGTTTCATTAAACAAACACCCGATTTGTAAATGGGTAACAACGCGCTCTGGATGATTTTTTAGCCACTTAGAAATTTCTTGATTGAAATAAGTTTTTAGTGGTCCATAGATACTGACATTCAAAGGTTGCATTCTGTGTGTGGCGGTTAACACAATATATCAATACCATTTTCTTTAGGATAACTCAAACATTCGATGCTTTTTTGACTTGAGTGACCATCACAAATAAGTAGGACCGGGTTGTCAATACTAGATTTCGTATGTGCTTGGAAATGTTTAAACCATTTTACAAACACCTCTTTGTTCATCCATCCTGATTCTTGTGCTAATCCAAGAGTGCTGGTGGGAGCTTCATCAACAAGTTCATTTTTCATTAGGATGCTTGCGCTCTTGCAGCAGAAGTTGGTTTTGGGGTGCGCAGAGAAATGTCCTTATTTCTTCTCAGGAAGCCTTCAAGCCGCTGTTGTCCAGTACGTTTCTTGTCCTTGTTGAAAGAGTGATCGAAATCATTTTTTTCGGCTAGTTTAAAGGCAAGTTCTTGGAGTGACGTACGCGTTAAACCAAAAAGTCGTATTTCTAAAAACTTTATGTGTTCTACTAACTGCTTCTCAATTTCGGTTGGAAATGAATCTTCCTAATCCTTTAGAGTTAGAGTCCAAGGTTTTATTCATATTGAGTGCATGTCTTCTAAGCGCCGCTTGAGGAATACCAAATGTTTTTACAGCCAATTCCCACCCCATTTTTTTTGCTTCCATGCTTCAATAGCCTTACTCATAGATTTGTGGGTCCAAGACTGCCGATTAGTTTTTCTTTCGTAGTTTCGCGGCATATCACCTAAACAAAATGATAAATGTTAATTAACAGAAACTGTACGGACAAAATGACGTACTATGTCATTTTGTCCATTGTATATGTATGTCATTTTGTCCAAATATAAACAAAAACCAATAAAAAAATCATAATTCCTTGAATCAACTAATAATCGTAATACAGTTAATTCAAATCACTTGGTACTATCATAGTACATCGATTTAAACAGAAATAATTACAAATAACAATAAATAACTTACCAGAAAACAGACGAAAACCAACTGCAAAATAAACTTCTGTAGGCACGAAATACGTTCAAACTCGTTACTCGGACGCGACTGTGGCAATGGCGCTTAATGTTTGACAGGATTGTAAATATGGCTGTCGTCACGTTTTACAGTGGCGGGAACGTCGCTATAGCCCCCCAATTTTGAAATAAGGCGAATATGTCATTTTGTCCGTATATGTCATTTTGTTCGCATTTCCCCTACCTTAGTTGTATAAAATAAAACTTATTCCGCATTTCATAGTTTTTAAAAAAGAGGCCGCAGTTATAAGGAGTTTGCTTGATGATAGCGTGAAAAGCTCTGTTTTTCATGAGTTGCACAAATCTTATACCCTCACTCCAATGTAAATTATCATTGTCTTGCATCCAGGTGGTCAGTATATTTTCAATGTTCTCGTTCGCCCTCTCTACACTTCCCTGACTGCGAATGCCTGAGTTTACCATGGATGGATTTTTAAAATAGGCTATACGTTTTTAAGATTTCAATCATTTGATGAAAAACTCTCTGCCATTGTTGGAATTCAGAATGGCAGGGGCACCCAGTGGAGTAAATTTGTCTAACATTCCGACATCGCAAATTTAACACATTTCCAACCGCTGGTTAGAAATTATATAGAATTCCTCGAAAATATGTATAATATAATTTATTTCACACATTTTCTATCGATTTTAGGCACTGCATACATTTCCGAGGAATTCTATATGATGACGGGTTACATACATTTCCGGTAACATATGTAAATAAATAAAGTAAATAAATCAAAATGTAATATCTTTATTCTATATTTGGTGAAGTTTTCAGATCAACTACTTAATTCAATCCAGCCTATAACTTACTGTAACAGTGGCAAAAGCATACATATATACGTACATATAAAGTATAGATCTTACTCTTGTAAATGTCGCTGAGTTTGATCGAATATCTTTTTTCTCCTTCGAGATATTCAATTTTGAAAATTTCAGATTACTTGAATTTTTTACGTTTTGAAAATCTTCACCTTTCCTGACCGATAAGCTTTTAAGCGACAATTTTCTAAATTATGGATGTTTTAAGGCTATTAAAACATCGATAAATCCAAACTTATTATTAGTTTTGCACAATAAATTTGTTTAAATATTTTGTTTAAACAAATTATTGCAAAATTCATTATTTTTTAAATAAATGCTTCCAAAGCATTTTACAAAAATAAATACGTTCAATGATCGGTTTATTTTTATTAGTTGTTGCCTATATTCCATCGCCAGTAGTTATTTCACTAGCTTTTAGCAGTTCGTAATACATAGCTTCCTTATTATCCCACCAAATACACAGTAGAGCTTTGCTTCCATGTATATTGCCTGCTGAAGGCTAGTTTGGATCTACCCATGATTTTTTACGCTTCAGGTTGTCAAAATAGATCCACTTTTCATCATCTGTTGCAACTCCCTTTTCTGTTTGACAAGCAAAATCTCACAAGTGGATTTTCGTCTTTCAATGTTTCTTTATTTCAATTTATACGGAATTCATTTTCCTTTTTTCTGGATCTGGCATCTTGTAGATGTTCAGAAATTATGGATTGGGAAACATTTAATGCTACTGCAAATTATTTTAACATTTGGAGTGAGCCATCATCGAATAATTATTGCAAATCTGCATTTTAAAACTTTTTAGGCGGACCTGGATGCTCGTTATCTCTTACGTCAAAATCATCACTTTTGAAGGTTTAATCCATCGTCCACAATTTTTTTGCGTTAAAATATTCTCGCCATAAGCTTCAACCAATAGTCGATAACTTTCAGTAGCTATTTTTTTAAAGAAAGTAAACGTCTTTTCCTGATACAAAGTTCGACATTTTCTAACCTATAAAGAACTATGTTTTTTGCACAATGACCTTTGGTAACAAACTGGCTTTGATTGGCGTATAGATGTCATTAGTATATACAGGGGCAGATCCAGCACACATATTCCTAGTAAAAGAGGCAGAATCGTGTCTATTTTCCTGAATTAAAAGCTCTTGGGAGGGGCGATCGCTCCCTCCGCCCCTCTTCCCCTTAGATCCGTATCTGAGTATACAGCAATAAATGTATTAGTAAAATCAACATTATTAACCGAAGCACTTATTAAGAAAAAAGGCGAGTTGGCAAAATTGTTCGGTTCTTTGATATATATGGCGAGTTTTTGCAACTTAATATCGCTTTTCGCATCCCAAACACCATCGTTTCTTATCGTTCCAGTCTCTCTCGTGGAGTCCTCTACTTTCCATTTCGGTACGAATGTTTGAAATCCATTTTTCTTTGTGCTGGTGTCCAGTTCCAAACCTCTGATAGTATCGTTTCTTCGCTCATTCGTTGCAGGTATCCTGACTATTTTAACCGTTTTTCAATTATATTGCCTATTATTGTATTTTTTACTTCCGTTCTTTCTCTGATTTCTTACATGATCGAGTAAAGTTAAACCGGAACATCCCCAGTACATCATTTCTGTTGAATGAAGTTTTTGTGACATATTTTTATCTGTGACACACACCTCTGACTCATACGTCAGTACTGGCTGAATCATAGCCCGATATATCCTTCTTTTTGTTTTTTTTTTGTTAGGTTTTTACTTCTTCTCCTCATTATCTTTTCCGTCTTCATCTATTGTAACTCTTAGATATTCGTATTGTCTAACTTTTTTTATTATTCCTCTTTCTGTTTCGATGTCTTGTCCTGCGCCTCTTGAAGTCATGTATTGGGTCTTTCGTGTGTTTATCTCTAAACCCCATTTAGTGAATTCTTCTATTAGTTTATTTATCATGTAAGTCATGTCTTGCTGGTCTTTCGCAAGAACTACCTGATCATCTGCAAAGAGGATTGTATACAAGTGAATGTCCTCTATCCATATCCCCATGAGGCTACATTTTCTTATCCCCTATTTTAAAATGCTGCAGAGATAAATCTTAAACAGGGTTGGAGAAAAGCAGGAGTTCTGTTAAACCCCTTTTGTTTGTGAGAAAGCCTCAGAAATTTGGTTTTCTCTATACAGTGTTTTACGGCGTTTATATATACACTATTTATGCCCGCTTCTTTCATTACGATCCATAATTTCTGCAATGGGACGGTGTCAAATGCCTTTCGAGGATCTATGAAAGTCTCTTTGTTCTTCCATTTCCATGGCTTCCTCTTTTATTTGGGTTGTTAGGACTCTTTCGTAAAGCTTTCCAATGGATGATGTAATATTAATACACCGATAATTACTGGAGTCGCTCTTGTTTCCCTTTTCATAAATGGAATTTATGTAAGAGCTCCTCCAATCTTTTGGAATCGTTCCTCCTTCCAGACACTTGTTAAAAATTACACAAAGCAGCTCATACGTTCTTGTGGTGGCGAGCTTAATTAACTCGATAGGTAAATCCGCTGGTCCTGGTGCTTCTTTATTCTTCATTTTTTGTAATGCGGTTTTTATTTCTTCCAGTTTAATGGTATCTACTCCGTTAACTCCTGTTTCATCTGTATCTAGTTGCGTATCTAAATACTCTCCATGTTGTTCTTCAAATAGATTATTATAATAGTCTTTTCACTGTTCAATCTTCATGGAATTTATTTTTCCGCTTTCGTTTGTGTTTCTTTTAAGACTGTTTATAGTTCGCAAAGCTTCTCTTGACCTAGATGTTCCCACCATTGAGCTAATTTCAGCACATTTGGTTTCCCATATTCTTTGATACTTGTAAGAATTGAGTGTTTCTGATCTTAATATCATAAATTTCGGAGCAACATTGTTTGTATAGTAGTATAGAAGAACTCTATGAACTAGTACTGCAGTTTGGAGTTTTCTCCTATTCTTTATATTGAGCCAATCTAATTCAGTTAACCTTCACGAGACATAATTTTCCTCTATGTCAACAAAAAATCTAAAACATGGAATTTATATGAAAACGTTCATCAAATAAATTAGTCATAAAGATTGATGAAAGCCAGGTTTTGTAAATGGTTGATACAGCGCAGTTGTGAGCCTTTCAATGTTCCTATCCTTCAATCTATATGGAACCAATTTTTTTTTCTTTCTGGATCTAGTATAGTCTAGACGTTCAGAAATATTGAACTGAGAAATATTCAATGCTGGTGCCAATTATTTTAACGTTTGACGTGAGTCATCATCTAATAATTCACGTAACTCTGCATTTTAAAACGTTTTGAGCTGACCTAAACGCTCGTTATCTTTTACGTCGAAATCGTTACTTTTGAAGCATTTAAACCATCGTCCACAAGTTTTTTGCGTTAAAATATTCTCGACATAAACTTCAACCAACAATCGATAACTTTCAGCTGCTATTTCCTTTTAAAGAAAGAAAACGTACTTTTGCTAGTACAAAGTTCTACGTTTTCTAAGCTATAAAGAACTATGTTTTTTTCATAATGACAATTGATAGCAAATTGGCTTTGAACGGCGTATAGATGTCATTAGTATATGTTAATAAATATATTAGTAAAATCGATATTATTAACCAAAATACCTATTAAGAAAAAGGCCGAGTTGGCAAAATTGTTCTGTTCTTTGATACTTGTAAGAATCGAGTATTTTTGATCTTAATAAGACGAACTCTAAGAACTGATAGAGCAGTGTGGAGTTTTCTCCTATTATTTATATTAATCCAATCCAATTCAGTCAACCTTGACGAGACATAATGACATATGTCAACTAGAATACAAATCTATAACATGAAATTTGAATTGAAGCGGTTATCAAATAAATTAGTCATAAAGATTGAGGAAAACCAGGTATTGTAGATAGTTGATGCAGCGCAGTTGTGAGTGAAAGGTTTTAATAGGAACATTAAGAAAAAGTTTAAACAATTTGATATTTCAGAGTTTGCTGAAGGCGTACAGATTTAAATGCAATTAAAGAATAAGATATCAAAGGGGGGGGGGGTTTAAGACCTCTGATGGGCGCTGAAGCCTTTCAAAGAAGCAGAAATGGGTTCAGAGACAACTGGGGGACGTTAAGTTGATCAAAATAGGGGCAGGGTATTGAAGAAATTAATAATACATATGTTGAAATTTTTCATCTTATTGTTGTGGCATTAGTGTTTAAAAATAATATGTAATAATATATTATTATAATTCGTTTTAGTTTTATCCGTGACAAGTCGTTGCCAGCTTGTAAGTAATGACTATTACGTGAATCACGCAATCTAGATAGCTAGCATGTTAAAACAAAAATATGAGAGCCTGTATTGAATTGTTTATACAGCCATTGCGCAAGCAGTGCAAGCAAACAAAAGCCTGCAAGTCTATGCGTGCACAATTCAGATCTATTAAAAGCAGGAATCTAGGAATTAGTTTTATTATTTAATGCGTGCTTTGCCAATAATCCTTACGAATGAGTAATACATGATATGTCATTAATCTTAATAATTAAAATAAGGATTAACAGTTGATAAGTATATCTCTTGAAACCGTTGCAAGATTTGTCTTCCATCATGTTTGAATCTAAGAAGGACTGTCGGCAGTGCAGTATTAAGTATTTAAAATATGGATTGACGTATTCTCCTACCAATGAGTCATAATCTTACATAATATTGCATTGTTAATAGCAAAAGTAAGAAAACAACATACAATGGTGAAAAATTAACCTTTCCGGCAGTAAAAGATGCTACGAAAACTATTCTTCATCATAGAATTTCATTAGACATTATCAGAAAAAATACTTTGAATAATAATTCAGCGCAAAAAAGTATTAATGAAATGGCCAAAGACGTTGAAATGCCATTATGCGATTACTTGAAGAGATGCAAAATCATTTAACTCGATTCATAAAAGAAAAAAAGTTTATCAAGAATTATTATTTGCTAAAAATTGGAAAATCGATATCCTGTTGACAATCGATATTTCAGACTGTGAATGCATTTTTCCAAGAGAAAGAAATTCCCATTTATAATATTTTGTCAGCGACTATTGATGATGCATCAGTTATAGGATAGAAAATAACTTTATTTAAATTATTCCTATTACGAACATATTTCTAATGCGTGATGATTCTGAGAGTTCATCACAATTTATTTTTTATGCAAGCTAATTCATTCCGAGACCTTTCACAATCAATATTTTAGACCCGACTAATGACAAGGATTATGTTATTAGTATTGGTAATGACAATAGTTTTTTCGCCGGTAAAGAATATTTGTCTATTTTTTATTTAACATTCAGTGTTTGCTCAAAATCTTGAAGTGTTTTAACAGAAATTTCACCCGATGTAATTTTAATTATCAAACATTGGTTATGTATCAATCGGTTAAGCGTATGCTCAATAAAAAATTTTTAACATTTTTTTAAATACAACTAATACTTTATAAATCATGTATTTTAAATTCCTTTTAAAATTTCGCTCCAAAAAGCTGTGACGTCACATGTTCCCAAACACTAATAAACTGATAAGGTGAAGTAAATTTTTTTCGTAATTTTTCTAATAAAAGATTAGTTCTAAGTTTTATAAGTGTTGTACGGTGTCTAAACGTACAAATACTACAATTAAAACATCTAAAAAGTTATTTATTTACGTTCCACGATCGGAAAATAATAGTAAAATGGGGCTTTAGCTAGCCCGCAGGGTTTCGACACTTGTGCCTACATAATCTAAAACGTATTTTTGTGACAATCATTTGGATGAAAGTTTTGATATCTTAGTTACATGGAGGTCTTCACATTTCTAAATTAAGCAGAGTTACTGTCAATGGGACGTCTTAGGTCTCAGTGAAACGAGACTCGAAGGAGAAATAACTACCTTATTAAAATCGGGACATTTGCTATATCAAAATAACAGCGAAATAAAAGACTACGAAGGAGGAGTGGCAATACTTCTTAATAAACGTTTAAAACATAAAGTAACAAAGAGGCAAGCAATGTCTGACAGAGTTATCTACATAGTAATAGAAATTAATAAAAGGTATAGCATTCAGGTAATACAGGTGTATGTCCCAACAAGCGCTTCAGAAGACTCAGAGGTTGAACAGATATATGAGGACATAACTACAGCAAAAACGAGAGAAAAAGCTAAATTCGTAATATTAATGGGAGACTTTAATGCAAAAATTGGTCACGACGACAACAACAATATCCCAAATATAGGTCGCTTTGGTCTGGGTCAGAGAAACTCCAGAGGAGATATGCTGATTAACTACTGTAGAAATGAAAACTTGTATTGTATGAATTCTTTCTTCAAAAAACCTTTAAATAGGAGATGGACCTAGAAAAGCCCGAATGGTATCACAAAAAATGAAATCGACTATATTATAACTAACCAAAAAAACATTTGCCAAGATATCACTGTCTTTAACCAATTCGACACCAATAGCGATCACCGCTTGATCAGAGCTGCGATTACCATTAACACCAGATGGGAAAGAAATAAATTGATAAGAAGAAAATCCATTCCAACAGACGAAATACTAAAACA
Source organism: Diaprepes abbreviatus (assembly GCA_034092305.1). Classification (NCBI taxonomy): domain Eukaryota; kingdom Metazoa; phylum Arthropoda; class Insecta; order Coleoptera; family Curculionidae; genus Diaprepes; species Diaprepes abbreviatus. Next base: position 118,896 of record JASJET010000120.1, on the reverse strand, counting down.
AAACAAGGGAAAATTCGAACACGTAACAAAGAATAAACTTAATAGTAAAGAAGACCAGGAAGAAATGGACATCAATGAATTAACACAACACATTAATAATAGCATAGGAGCAGCAACAAAAGAGATGCTTTAAAAATAAAGAAAAAAGTAGTAAAATCAGCCCGTATACCAAGAACCTCATAGAAAAACGAAGAAATGTGGACCGAAACTGTGAAGAATATAGGGACATAAATAAAGAAATTAACAAAAACATAAGGAGGGACATAAGAAAGCATAATACAAAAGTGTTTAAAGACACGATAGAAGCTAACAAATCAATGAAGGTTCTCAGATCTCAATTGGGTAGGGGCCGGACAAAAATTTCCGGACTTAAAACTAAACAAGGCCAATTAGTTAGTACCCGGGAGGAAATCACGATGGCTGTCCAGGACTTTTATACAGAGTTATACAGTCCAAAAACTCAAGGTCCTTACTACGAAAGAAAGGAAGTAAGAAATGTCGGTTCAGAAGAGATGCCCGAAATAAATACCGCAGAGTTAATGAAAGCGCTTAGTCAAATGAAAAATAATAAAAACCCTGGCGAGGATCGTATAACCGCCGAAATGTTAAAAATAGGGGGAGAACAACTAAGAGAAAGCGTGAGAATTTTGTTGAACAAGTGCTTAATATATGGAAAAATACCCGAGACATGGGAAAACGCAGAAGTCATCATATTATACAAAAAAGGCGATAGAAATAACATAGAAAATTATCGGCCAATTAGCTTACTGTCCCACTTGTACAAACTTCTTACAAAAATAATAACTAACAGACTGACGCAAAAGTTGGACGCATACCAACCTTCAGAACAAGCCGGATTTCGCAGGAACTTCAGTACAATAGACCATCTACAGACAGTACACACGCTTATCGAAAAAACCACGGAATATAATATACCTCTGCATTTGGCTTTCGTTGATTACCAGAAGGCGTTCGATTCTATCGAATCATGGGCAGTTCTCAAAGCAGTGGACAATGCTCGGATTGATTCAAGATACTCTGCTCTGATTCAGCATATATATGAAAACGCTTACATGCAAGTTACAATAGACGAGGATATAAAAACCTCGAGGATACCTATAAAAAGAGGCGTACGTCAGGGAGACACAATCTCTCCAAAATTGTTCACGTTGGCACTTGAAGATGTATTTAAGGGCTTGGACTGGCATGACAAGGGAATTAACATAAACGGAACACGACTAAATCACTTAAGATTTGCTGATGATATTGTTATAATCAGTGATTCACCAGAACAACTCCAATGTATGATACAAGAACTTCATCAAGCATCAGCTAGGATAGGACTCAAAATGAACTTGTCAAAAACAAAAATAATGAGTCTAGAATAAATACAAATTAAAGTTGAAGATAAAATAATAGAAAATGTAAGAGAATACATATATCTAGGTCATAAAATACAAATAGGGAAGGAAAACCAATCGGCTGAAATTCCTGGGCAGCTTTTGGCAAACTCGGATTCATTCTTAAATCCAGTAACATCCCTATAAGTCTGAAAAGAAAAGTCTACGAGTCGTGCATCCTGCCAGTTCTTACTTATGGTATTGAAACAACCTCCCTAACATGTAAAGCCATTAATAAGCTTCGGGTTACACAACGAGCAATGGAAAGGGCTATGCTGGGAATTAGTTTACAAGATAAAGTTCCAAATGAAGAAATCAGAAGAAGAACGAAAATAACAGATGTGAGCAAACGAGTAGAGCAGCTAAAATGGAGATGGGCTGGACATATCGCAAGACATGACATAGACAGATGGACATACAAGATAACAGCATGGCGGCCAAGAGAGAACAAGAGAAGTGTTGGCAGGCCCCAAAAGAGATGACGTGACGACATCCAGAAAATTGCCGGAAAAAAACTGGATGGGGATCGCTACGGACCGACAGAAATGGAAAAATATGGAAGAGGCATTCATTCAGGAGTGGATGAAAACGGGCTGATATGAATGAATGAATGAACTGTCAATTCTCGGCAAATTCCAACACTTTGCCTTAAGAAATCCACTTTCCATCACGGCAAAATTTTTTACAATCGTTTTCAATGGTAAGTAGGTTTCTAAGAAATTGCACCGAAATCGCTATAAAATAATGTTAACCAAACAACGTAGTCTTTGACAGCGATAATTTTGCGAACAGGTGACGTCAGGCACTTGATTGATTTTCGTTCTCACGTGACTTGAAAGTTACTTAATTACATATTGATTATTAAATAAAAATGAAATTCCTTAAAAATAAACAAAAATGTTGTGCGTTTTAGGATATCTATTATGAAAGCCACCGTTTCGCAGCAAAATTATATATTAATTTGAATAGAGTCAACATCCCTATTGTAGGCTCATTATTCTCGATGTGAACGTGAGCATGGTGATGTTGCTCTTTTCCTTAAATCGAATTTAATTGCGAAGTTTTAGATTTAACACAATATATCGAAGGTCGATTAGTCGAGTATTACGGTGTTAAAATTCCAGAATACAACTAGTTGGTTATTGTATTGTATCATTTTTATATAGATTGAATGTTGTCTTATGTGACTTGGTGTGTACCGTTAATAATGTTATTTTTGGATGTGATTTCAGCATCCACGTATTATCACAGTCGAAAATGAAAACAATTTTGTTGATTTGATTAGCCGTCATGGACTTAAGACTGTTACTGACGTACCCACTCGAGTATCTGCGACAAAAAGTAGTTGGTTGCATAGACAACTTTCTAATTTTTAAAAATAATTTTAAATATTATACCCGCGTCTTAAAACATTTATTTTTCTGATCATTTTGGTCAGCTCTTCGTAAGTCAACTCGACCGTTTACGTGAGAAGGGATATCCACAAGACACTTTTCTAAAGAAAATATATTTTATGGTTCCAATTTTTTAAAGACCGAGTCTTGGGACTCAGTATATAAAGAGATTTGTTCTAGTAAATGTTTCGATGTGTTCCTGGAAATTTTTTACACTACTTTATTATATATTTCCCATTAACTGATAGGCATCTTATGTAATGTTTTGCATCCTGCAATGCTTTGGAAGCCAGAAGATTATATTACGACAGATATTCTAATAGTACTTTTCCAGATCAGAAAACATTTCAACGATTTGATCAACGCCTAAGGGAGAATGGTAGGCACTTCCATTTAATAAGGTTATATTATTAAATGTCTTAATAATTTTAGAAAATTTTGGGAAAAGAAGTACTGATGCTGGTCGGGGAAGAACAGTACGTACGCTGGAATTAGAGGAAAATATTTTAAATACTGTAGATCACACTCCTTCAACGAGCACTCGAAAATTATCAGAGCAGTTTAATACGTCCAAAACAATATACATGAAGTTCTTCAAGAATAGCTGTTCCATATCATTTGAAAAAAGTACATGAACTGATTCCTGAAGATTTTCCCAGTAGAATGCAGTTTGCAAACTGCATTGGATCAGCAACGAAATAATGTAAACGTTATTAGCACTATTCTTTTCATGGATGAAGCAGGGTTTACCAAAAATTATATCATAAATTTGCACAACTCACATGTATAGACTGATGAAAATCCTCATGCAACTATTGTTTCGCATCATCAATATCAGTTTCAATTAATTAACGTATTTGCAGGAATCATTGGTAATTTTTCGATTGGACCATTTATATTGCCGGCACTGCTGAATGGAGAACATTGTTTGGAGTTTCTCTATAACGCTTTTTATGATTTAGTAAAGCACTTACCGCTTCAAACCTGCCGAAAAATGTACTACATGCACGATGCACCACCTCATTTCAACATTGTTATGTGGAGGCACCTGAATAACGTCTATTCAAACCATTTGGTAGTTAGAGGAGGACCTATTGCTTGGCCTCCTCCATCTTCCAACTTAACGCCGTAGGATTTTTACCTGTGGGGACTGCTCAAAACCTTGGTGTATTCCACTCCAGTCGATAGTAGGGTGATCAAATAATGCAGAGTTAATTTGGCGGGTACAGCAGTCCTCAATTCGTCATGCCGGCGAGTATATTAAACATGACAGAGCCCATGTTGAATTCTCTTACGAAGTTTTTAACTAAACAGTTAATTTTTTATTGAAACTATGGCGGCAGGGGAAAATTCCTCTTTTTCATATTCAACCCGACAGAAGTTGGGGAACTAACAGTGTAAATAAAATGATATTTTTTCGAAAACGGTTAGAATTAGCGACATGAATGAAGAGTACTTAATTTTTAGTCAATAGTTAAAGGTATGTAAAAAACGTTGTCCAAAGTTGTTATCATGTAGGGCGAAAAAAATGGGGTCATGAGTGTTACAACTAGTCCGTCTCTGCAGCTGTCAGTAATTCACAACACTTGCTAGGATAGTAATTTGAAAAGTCTAACTTGGTATACATCATATTAAAAAAAAATTGAAATATATCTGGTGGTTCAATAATTATGTCCAAAAACTTGATTATATTGCAGCTCTTTGGGAGCCCATATCTTCGAAGAGGAGGAGTATACGGAAAAAGTTTATATGAACTTGCAGTATTTCTTTCCCATCCGGGAGATTTCCCACATTTTCCCGGACACCCTGTACATTATAATTTTATAAATTAATAATATTGGTATCGCTGAACAGTCATTTTTTATAACTCCGGTCACTGAGCTCAATATTCTTGCTTGCATTATTAACTTAAAATTATCATGTTATCATATAATGTATTGGACAAAATTTTAAAAGAGATAAAGAGCAATATTACTAATCCGCTAACTTTCATTAATAAATCCTTTTAAATTCGAGATTATCAACAAAATTAAAATGTGCTATTATCAATACTCTCTTTAAAAAGAGCGATCAAATGGATGTTTTAAATTTTAGGCTGGTTAATTTATTGTCCACGTTTTCAAGGTATACGAATCAGTTATGAACTATATTGGCTGTCCCACCAATTTCTTAAAGGGAGGTAGTTTTTATTGTAAATCGGAAATAAAATAGATCCTATTAAAAATTCCTACCCAAAATGGCCCAGGTAAACTGCTATGTATTTTTTATGCTATCGTTTTTACCGTAACTTAAACCGACCTAAATATTTCTTTAATGATTAAATTTCTAAACCCATAAAAACCCCCGTTCCTGGTTTATCTTACAGTCATTCTGTTTCGCTACGTTGCGTAATATCTGTTCCATCTGCGGTAATATAATTATTATCTTCTCTCTCAGTCACCTCGAAGTGTCATTGATAATCAACTGCGCCTGTTTTAACGGAATTTATCAGTTACATCTCCCAGAAATGCAAATAACAAAACGGCGATACTCTGCCGGCTTTGCCCACGACTTGATGATCCAGATGCGCACAATAGGGCACCTCTACACCTGTCACCTTTCGACCACATCCGGTTCCATTGCGGATACTTAGCATAAAGTGGTGCCAGTGGCGGACTATTCAGTTCTAATTATAATTATATTTTGCTGGAATACAATCTTTGTCAGAAAAATGAGGATAATCTTAGTTTTATCACGTACTTTTAGAGATGTCTCTGTAATTTTGGATTTTTAGGATGACAAATCGAGATTTGATTACAGTTTCTATGTACAGGGTGTTCAATATTCGATACTTTTTTAGATTACTTAATTTTTTTCCAAAGTCATCAGATTTTGAGTTGTGGATCAAATTTATATATCGTTTTAAAATAGAATCCCCTGTATAATATTTTACAGACGATTTCAATTTTTTTCAAGCTTTTCAAAAATGTGTAATAGTTGATATTTAATTTCACTAATAAATCTAAAATTTTGATTTTTTGAAAATTCATACTTAAATTCGTGGTAGGCTATGAATATAAGATAAGATAAAATAAGATATGATAATTTATTAGTAATAATATACAAATAGTACTTTTACAAGTCAAATAAATGAAATATTAAAATTTTGTCAATTAATTATTATCATTAATACAAATAAAACATCACACAATATTGATTCCTCCTCAAGAAGAAAGTCTTGGTAAAAAAAAGCTAACAGAAACTGACAACAGACAAAGACAATACTACAGATTGAAATTAGATTCGAAATACTCCTCGAACGAAAAAAAACACGTTCAGCACAAGGTAGCTCTTGATTTGTTTTTTGTACTGATAGAAGTTAAGAGCTTTAATTCTAGCTGGCACGCAGTTGTAGAACTTTATTGCCAAATATCTTGAACCATTTCTGGATCTCTTAAGTCGGCCAAAGTCTGGTACAAGATTGTTGTTGTTTCTTGTAGGATAGTTGTGAATATCTTCGTGTGATCTGTATAGATCAAGATTTTGTTTAACGTTCAACAAACACTGCATAATGTACACACAAGGTAAAGTTAAAATTTATAAATTCTTAAACGAATTTCGACAGTCTTCTCTATAACCAAGCCCAGAGATAATACGAATGCATTTTCTTTGTTGTCCAAACGCCTTATCAGCATGACAAGAATGACCCCAGGAAAGAATAGCATAAGCCAAAAGAGAATGAAAGTTACTGTGATATGCTGTCAAAAGAGTTTCTTTGGAAGTTACCCGTACAAGACTCCTGAACAGGAACAGTTGTTGGGATAGTTTTTTGAGAGATTAACAAGGTGTTGTTCCCAGATTAATCCTGAATCTAGGTGTATTCCCAGAAATTTGACCTCCGTTGCACATTGAGGTAGAAAGGACTATACAATTTCATTGTTATTCCTTAGAGTAAAGTTAATACTTTGTGATTTGAAGTTGTTCAAGGATAGGCGATTGGCTCGAAACCATTGAAATAGTTCTTTTTCTGAAGTTTTGTAATCAAGACTGTCAATCTCTGAAGGGTGATAACTTATATAAAACGCTGTGTCGTCAGCAAACAAAACAGTATTGACTCCCTTGTCCTTACAGTATGCCAGGTGATTTATATAGATGAGGAATAAGATGGGACCTAATACCGACCCTTGAGGTACACCATACCTTAGGGGTTGTTTTTTAGAATTACACTGCCCAAAGTGAACATACTGATCACGATCCGATAGATATGAATTAAGTAGTTGAATGGCATCAGCCTGAAAATTGTAGAATGGTAGTTTTTTTAGAAGAATGCTATGTGTAACGCAATCGAATGCCCTTGTGAGATCTAACAAGTATGCAAGAGTGTCAAGATACTTTTCAAAGCCCTGTGAAACATTATTAGTGAAGTGATCAATAGCCAAAGTTGTGGTCCTGTTCTTTCGGAATCCAAACTGGTTCAAGGCAAACAATTTGTTTGACTCAAAGTGATCATTAGCATGATTTTTCAAAATTCGTTCATAAACTTTTGGCAAGATTGGTAATAAAGATATGGGGCGATAATTGTTGCAGTCATCATTGGAGCCCTTATTATTGAAGAGGGGTACCACCTTTGCAGTTTTGAAAACTTTAGAAAATGTACTGCAAGCTATAGATTGATTTATCAATATTGTTAGGGGCTGAGCTATTATATCCTTGATTTTTTTTTTAATAATTTTTGTGTTAATTCCGTCAATATCTTTGGTGTTACTATTTTTTATTTCTGAAATGACCTTGTCGACATCACTAAAACTAACTGATTGAAATTTAAAGGATGGGATGTTTTTCAGTAGCATAGATTTTAGGTAATCTTCAAAAGGCTGTTGAGAGCTTTCAAGTTTATTCATCACACATTCAGCAATTGAACAAAAGTGGTTATTAAAATCATTTGCATTTGGTTTTGAATTAGAGTTAGAGGTATTATTGTTGCTTTTGTTATTAACATACATACAGACATACAGGGGAGATCAAAATAGCCCTACTTTGTCATAAAAAAAATCCTAAAGTGCCCCTTAACTTGTATAATTTAATGAAATTTTAATATTTTATAATAACCATAGGGACTCATTAAACCATATTACAGTAGATGTTATAGATCATCATAGAAGTCAGGAAGGTACTTGCAGCCACACTCGTTGGGCTTAATTTTTGACTGGTGTCATTTTACAGAGCTGAAAATAGATTTTTTAAATACTTTGGTCATTCCTCTTCAAAAAAGGTACACTTAATTTAATTCGATAAAACTGGCGGTTTTCGAGATAAATCTGTTTTTATGCGAAACACTCAAAAGTTACTAATGCTAAAAATCAATAGGTTAAAATAAAATACATGTGCTGATATGCTTTAATTATGGGGAAGTGCTGTTTAACCCTTCGAAGACAAGAAGATCTTATGGTGAAAGATTTCTAGCTCAGACATTGTCAAGTACAGAAACCTTTCAAATGATTGATCAGGGCTCAATTAATTTATAATGTTTTAAAATGCAAAAATAGTGAAAACGTTTCAATGTTATTTCAGCACATGTTTCACGTAATTCAATACATTCGTATTCTTCGAATATTTTCCCGCAAATAATATTCCTGCATTATTATGGACTTCGTTGGAATGCTGTGCTATTTTCGCTAGTATTTGTTCTCTAGTATTTACTGCTGCTGATTCAACTAGTTCTTGTAGATGTCCCCAGAAGTGAAAATCTAAGGGATTTAAGGATGGAGATCTTGATGGCCAAACAACAGGCCGACCTCGATCTATCATCGAGGGTCAAAAACGTTTGTTAAGTGTACTATACGGTTAAAATGAGATGAAGCACCATCATGCATGTACCACATTTGCAGTCTTCAATGGAAAGGTACGTCTTCCAATAAATTATTTAAATTTTGCTGCAAAAATTGTAAATAAATCTCACCATTGATTCTTCGTTCCAAAAAAATGGACCTATAAGGTTATTTCCGATGATGCCAACCCAAACATTTACTATAAACCTTTATTGGTGTTTGTTTTGAATTATAGCGTACGGGTTTTCATCAGCCCAAAAATGTAAATTGTGTAAGTTTATTATGCTATCACCTGCAAAACCGGCCTCATCGGTAAACAAAATAAGGCTAGAAAAATTTAGATTTAGGTTCTGTTGCTGCATAAACCAGTTGGAGTATTGAAGTCTTGCAGGATAATCACCTGGAAACATATTATGTACTTTTTCAACGTGGTACGAGTGAAGTAACTGTTCTATTAGAGATTCATGTACAATCCATTTTGTAACATTGTTTTGTGTCGCTAGCTTTCTGATGCTGTTTAAAGGGTTCTTAGCAATATCTTGCAAAATTTGTTCCCCTACATAGGAGTCTCGTGCTCTCCTGGGAGCGCCGTCATCGCCACGTCGTGGCAAAAATGTTCTTGAATAAAACATGTAAAACATTAATTCGTTAACTCTAATAATTATTTTCAAATCATCTTTTTTTTTGTTCCCCTTAGGCTTCGATCAATCGTTTGAAAGGCTTTTGGACTTGGCAATATTCGCGCTGAAAATCTTGCAGCATAAATTTTCTTGCCTTCGAAGAATTTGAGAGTGCTTCACCATAAATTAAATGCATATCAGTATACTCTGAATAAGAATATTCTTCATTTTTTAAAATTATTTTAACTTGAAGGCGGTTTTGACAAGTTCCATCAATAGTAATTCATTATGTAGCTATTAACAATAACAATCTGATTTTTCCTTGTTTGTGTTTAGCACTAGTAACTTGTGAGTGTTTCACATAAAAACCGATTTTTCTCGAAAGCCGCCAGTTTTATCGAAATAAATTAAGAGTACTTTCTTTTGAAGAGGAATGGCCAAATTATTTAAAAAATCAGTCTTCAGTTCTATAAAGTGACACCTGTCAAAAATTAAGCCCAACGAGTGTGACTGCAGTTCCGTTCCTGACGTCTCTGATGATCTAAAGCATTTACTGTAATATGGTTTAATGAGCCTTTGTGGCCTCCAGAAAACCTAGAGCCGATAAGGTAAATTGTTGGGTACCCCTTTAGAGCTCCGGTAAAGGGCACTTTAGGAATTTTTTTTCTATAACAAAGTAGGGTTATTTTGACCTCCTTTCAATGCTTCCAAGAAATTAGGAGGTATTTGCTGGACACCCTGTATATGTACATCGATTATATCAGAGCCCCGTCTTGTAAAGCAACGGTCATCGGTAAATGTTCTTTTAGAAATCTAATTGGAATGGTAAAAAGCTCTTGTACTATCTGAAGGTGGAAAGGATGCAGCAGCTGTTCCCTGAAAATCCTATTTATTTTATTTTTAGTAACTCTAAGTTCCAAACCTAACTATCTGGTACTGACTCCAATTTCCCTTGACTCGTTTTAAAGTCTCTTCCTTAATCTTCGGCATCATAGTCGTAGAATTCCGTCCATAATCAATCATTGCAGGAGCAAAATTACCGGATTCTCGAATACGCTTTTCAACAGCCGTAAATATTTGGTGGTTTATACTGTTGTATTATCAAGCACAAATTATCAACGTTTTTAATTAATACACATTTGTTGTCAATTTTTAAATCTAACATTCGATAACATCTTTATGACTATCTTCTTTAGTTTCATATCGATTTGGGCGAAACGTCAACACTGGTTAAGAATTTTACAGTTACCGTTACTTTCAGCTGCCACCATTGACGCCTACTGTACTTAAGAAATATGAATCTATATGTTTTATTTTTCTACCGAAATAATACGTCCCGTTTTCCATTATTTTTTAGAGTTTGTTCAATCCCCCGGTTTGTATTACAATTTTTTGATTTTTCAAGATTCATGTATTTGTGTAAATTTGGAGATTTAACACAAATCACAGACTATGTTAGAAATTATAGCTGCCTCAACTTTCTTCTCGCACTCCGTGATTGGAAGGGAATGGATAAAGCTCTAAGCTTTCCATAAAGATTATTTAATTTTATTTTCAATTACGCATCAAGGGAATGAGCTAATTTGGAAGAGGTCATCGAAATAACACTCATCTTTGGATCAAGTTTAATTTTATTTCGCTTTTAACTTTTCATGTTTTTCCGCTTTTTATTTTTCCCAACTTTAACCGCTTTTTATTGCTGAATTCAGTTTATTTTCATCACTGCCAATTTTTATCTGACAAGCAAAATTTCACAGGTCGTTTTTCCCTTTTCAATGCCTCTTTCCATCAGTTCATACAAAACTCATTAATTTTTTTTGGATGTTGCTCAATGCATGTAGATGTTCGAAAATAGTGAATTGAAAAACATTTAATGCTGCTGCCAATTTTTTTAATGTTTGACTTTAATCTTCATCCAATAATTCTTACTAATCTGCATCTTCACACTTTTTCGACTGATCTGGACGCTTCTTATCTTTCACAACAAGAGCATTACTTTTGAAGTATTTAAACCATCATTTTTTGGGCGCTTAAACCAACAATCGACAACTTTCAGCAGCCGTTTTTCTTAAATGAAAGAAGTTAATTAAACTTCCCGATAAAACGACTTTTCCTGGGACAAAGTTCAAAATTTTCAAACCTATAAAGACCTTTTTTTTTGCGCAATGGCAATTGATAACAAACTGGTTTTTAATGACTTTTCGCAATAGTTCATTATGGCTAATTCAGATGATATTACCTTATTTTACAAATACTGTCGTTATGGGCAACACAGTATCATTTTACTTAAGTATTTTCCAGGAATTCTCCGAAAAAAAGCATTTCATAAAGTACATTTTCGATTAATTTTATTTACCATTCCTACTTTGGTATTTCACTACACTGTGCTTAGGTATTTTCTTATCAATGTCGAACTTACTGCTACATATTTTGTATTCAGATAGATCTTATTTTTTTCCCTGCTATTTATATTATACATTTGAATGGAATTGTATGTATATTGGGTTGCAGAAATCTCCTATTTGTGTATTAATATATATTTCTTGAATTTAAAAATACCTACTGGAATACTTATTAGATTTATTGTTTTTTGGGAAAATCTAATGATTAGCGAATTGGCTTAACTAACAAATGCATTTCAACCGACTGTTGTTGACCAGTGTCATCCTTTTTGAGCTATCATTTCTTTCACACGTGGCCATTGAACGCTTCTAACAGAAGTCGATTAGTGCGCAAGCTGGACCATGGTTATAAATGGAGGCCATTTTGCCTTAATTTTTCACTTTTTTCCGGTCTGATCCGGTCGAAGCAGCTGCAGACTTCCATCTCAATTTTTATTTGCCAAATTTTTGGGAGTTTGAGATGGGAAGGCAAAAATTATCCTGGTAATTTTGTTGAGTTTTGGTATACCGTATCGTTTGCCAGGTTGGCAGCTATGGTTTTTTTATCGGGATAAACCTGGAGACAGGGATTTTGGGCAGTTTGCACGTGTCAACGAAGGAATCAGTCTAAACCCCAAAAACATCGGGGTCCTCCCTAACGGGCCATTCCACCTTACTGGGTCTCTTTACCGGACAGAATGCTGTCAGCTGCCACTCCTTTTACCGGGCGGAACACTTCATTCCACCCTACCCGTTAGAAGATCGCAATTCACCCTTAATGGATTTGTTATGCTGCAGAAGAACTTTGCAGTTGGAAGAGTAAATATTTTTATCAACTATTTCAACTTTAATAAAGAACTTAATTATTACTAATCTATAAGAGTTTTATGAAGCATTAAATGTAGGCGAAGGGCGGGCTAGTAAGGCTTTCTGTAAAATACATCAAAAGTGTAATTAGATTTTGATTTCTCGTCCTAAAAACCCCAAAGTACCAAATTTAGTGGAAACCAAGCGATTATTAATATAAATATTTACAATAAGAGTTAAACAAATTATAACTTTGATACCCTATACTTCGGAAATTTACAACTTTTGGCCAAGGTAAACTGGGCTAAATCCTTCCATTTTAGTCTCAGGATTTTGCGCCATCATTTTGTTCAGACCTTTTAAAGACATCCTGTATAATATCTACACACACGTCATGTTCATAATTATGACTAATGTCAGTATTAAATGTCACTAAATAACCCTGTAAAAATAATATATGACGAAAAATCTAAATATCTGAATACGAAATGATTTCTTACAAATTACAAAATAAAGTTAAAAATATCTAAATCTAAATATATTAATATTGATTTATCAACTTGAGGGCAGGGCAACGGCGTTTTTAATTAATTTATCTTTTAAAGGGACATATAATACAGCATATTAAATTTCAGTAAATAAGCAAACTGACTATCAATGACATTTCGAGGTGAGTTAGGGCTGATGACAGAGAAATTAGGTTAACGTATAATTTGGATACGCTGACGCTACCTCAGTCAAATGACAATCAACCATTGTAATATTGTGAAATGTTATCAGAGATGTCCATTAAAATTAAATAATTTTTAAAATATTGTCAATTAGGCTGATTTTGAAATGCAAACGACTTAGCAGAATGTTATAAATTAGGAGCCATCACGATTTCTTTCGTATATATACAGTGGCACATCACATTTCCGTCGGTTTATTTAAAGAGAACGATAAAATATTTTAAAAATATTTTTAATGAAGAATGTGTTGGCACAACGATTTAAAATTATTTCGAATTATACACAGTGGCCTAAAAAAAGTTTCACACCGAAGTTATCAAATGTAAATAGAGTGCTCTTGGTTAAATTAACATCATTGTTCGAGGTTATTTAAATTAGAACTTACCCCAAGAAAAAAAGATTGATATGATTTTCGTAATTGGGGAAATTGAAGAAAATTGCTTGCCAGCCTTTAGAATGTATACTAAAGAGCATATTCTAATAGACGTCATTCTGACAAGCGTCGATTAAAAAATTTGCTGCATGTTTTTTCGAAGAACAAGAAGTGTGACTTATCAGAAATGAGTTACCGGAAATACTACAGGAGTAAATACCCGTAACATTGAAAGAATAATAATCAAATACAAATTTCACCCAAATCGACTTCAACTAGATACTTCCAAAAGTTCCTGAACTTTTGGAAGTATACTGCGACCGACAACTTGAATTTTGTTTATGGGTTCTACAAATGGTGGGAGATGATGAAAATTTCTTTGATTTTCTCCTCTTTTCGAATGAATCTACTTTCCATAATAATGAATTAGTCAAAGTTAGGCATAATTTTCATTATTACATAGATAAAAATCCAATCTTATTTAGTACCGTCGCTTGTCAGCACAGGTGGTCTGTCAATATGTGGGATGTAATAATTAGAAAGCGTGTCTATATTTTTTTTGATCGTCACTTAAAGGGCGCCATATTTCTTAGATTTATAAGGTATAATTTACTGAATTTAATGAATATTTGAGAAAGAATGTAGCTGCAACTAGACTATATTTCTGCGCATTTCTAAGTTAATATCAGAAATGTTTAAGATACTCAATATCCCAATAGGTAGATAGAACATCCTGATTTTTTTTATGGGGGTATATTAAAAATATTGTTCCGGACGGCCGGTCTTTATACACACTGTTTTGTTTTATAACTTTTTGTTTTCACAATTCTGTCAAGTTGTCAAATAATTCAAGTTACATCAACGACGTCTTCTATCATAGGCGTTCCAAGTCGAAAATAACAAAATAGAATTTTCTAAAAAGTTCCAGACCTTCTTTCATAGACTTCTCATGAGAAAATGAACAAAACGTAAAATTAATTAAATAAATTATGAACTCGTAGAAAATAAACCTAAAACTTTGCAAACTCGAAACACAAACTAATACTTTGAGGTGTGTACTGTTATAAAGTTCGTTACATTGCCCCCTTCCAAGTGTTGATCATCCCGATCAACCTTCTTGATCTTGATAATGGTCCAATCTGTTCACATGCATGACTTTCGTCTTCGCATGAGGGCTTTTCTGAATTCGGTACATCAGATCGTTTAGTCGGATCACTACGTTCTACAAATGTTCCGAAGTTTTGGTGAACGTTCTTTGATTCTCTTCGGATTGTACAACCTCACTTTTTCACCAACAATGAATCCACCAGTATTGGCTTTGAGGTTATAGCGGCTCTTCATTCCGTCGCTTCCTATTTGTGGTTATCGCTGTACCTTCTAGAGGACGACCTGTAGGACGTTCTTCTTTCATAGACCCTTTCGCGTTCGCGGTCCCTCTCGACGTACCTTCTCGAGGATGACCCGTAGCAAGAGACTTGAAAATTTTCTTCAGTAGGACCATTCTTAGAGTTTGACTTATTTATGGATCCCGTAAACCTTCGACAAAACTATCTACTGCTAACTCTTGCTTTATTTCTTCAAGATATATTGGGTAAGTCAAATTTATTAGTCTCATTATATTCGCCTAATATTTTTGAAGATTTTCGTTGTATTTTTGTCTTCTTCCTTGAAGTTGGGCCTTATAAACTTCTTGAAGGCGTTCTTGACCATAAAGCATCTCTAGAAAAGTAACCATAAACTAGTAATCATTCTGTTTTTCTTCGGAAATATTACGTAGATCCTTCATAGCTTCATCTCGTAGTGCTAGAATAAAAGCACGTGCCTTCTCCGGTGGACTTTAATTAATATCATCGCAGGGGGCTTCGAGTTGACGGAAATAGATGAACCAAGGTACGTTGCCGTCGAAGGTAGGAGGTTTCATCATATTAGTTGCAGGAACACCATGTACCTTTATTATACCTGTGCTGGCTACTTTCTCGATTTGTACATATAATTATTGCAACTGTTTCCGGATTCCAGTCATCTCATGTTGTACTTCGCCATGTACGTCTTCTCTAATTTTACTAATCTTCTTTTGTATTTGTTGTTCTCATTGATTTTTTAATGTCTTCAAAGTTCCTGTCTCTTGTCTTAAGTTCCTGTCTCATGTCCTCCAGGCTTGTTCTTAGTTCTTGTTTTATATCTTCTCGATTTTTCTTAATGTATTCTTTCAATTCTTGGTTCACGTTTTATTGGCTTTTTTTTCAGTGTCATTAATTCTTGTTTCATATTATCTTGGCTTGTCTTTAATTATTGTTTCATATCGTTTAGATTTTTCGTCATATCTTCTTTCAATTCTTGTTTAATATCGTTTAGTTTTTCGTCATATCTTCTTTCAATTCTTGTTTCATCGTTTCTTGGCTTGTCTTTAATTCTTGTTCCATATCGTTTTGATTTTTCGTCATATTTTATTTTAATTCTTGTTTCATCTCTTATTGGCTTTTCTTCAGATCTTCTTGGCTTGTTTTCATGTCTTGTATCGTCATCAGTATCTGATTTAAACTAGTTAGAAGTTGCTCTTCCATTTTTGCTCTCTATTTTCTAGTTTCTACTGGCATAAGATTTCAATTCACTTTTGTTAACCTCGTCTGGATTTGATCCCACTTCTGACACCAATTTGTTCTGAACGACCGGTCTTTCTACACAATGTTTTATTTTATAACATTTTATTTTCACAATTCTGACACCTTGTCAAAGAATTCAAGTTACATCAACGATTACTCACAATAAACTTTCCACCAAAGCCGAGTTGGGCCCTTTATATACACTTTTTGCCGATACCAGATTCCTGAATCTTCTAGAAGGATTTTCATACTACATGTGTAATAAAAACAAGATAAAGGAATAATCTGACAATTTTTAGATCTTCTATCATAGGCATTCCATGTCGAAAAAATTCCAGACCTTCTTTCATAGAAGGCTGATGAAAAAATTAACAAAGGGTAAAATTAAATAAAACCCTACAAACTAGAAACACAAACTAATACTATGAAGTGTAGACTGCTCTAAAGATCATTACAACACTGTTTGTGATATATATACCGTTAAGGATACTCAAAAATATGAAAGAACAAATTAGAGCAGCATTTTGCTCTATAACACCAAATATGTTATATTTAAAGTTAAATTGTTTTTTCACAGAATAGTTCGCTTATGCATTGAAAGAGGTGGACATCAGTTGGAGCATTTGTTAAAACATTAGTTTTAGATTGAGTTTAATATCTGTTTAATAAAGTATCTATTCGTAATTAACCAAATTATGAGTATTTTTTTACTGATTAGTGATTACATATCTATGCAAGTAGTAACAATGTCATCTCTATTAACGCCTACGTTTCAAAATAAATTGCAAAAAAAACTTCCTTAATATTTTTGTCTACAATTTTAAGAGCAGTTGAGTATTTCAAGAATGGCTTGCCTTAAGCAGATATACGAAATATAACAGTAACTTACCCTTAGTTGGCCGGCACTTTCTACATATGGAATAAGATACCAATGCATTTCATTTCAATTTTGACAACTTTGGTGTGAGACTTTTTTTTTGAGTCACTCTGTATACTTTACAATAATATTCAAAATATTTTATCGTTCACTATATATGAACTCACGAAAACGGGCACAAATAAGCGATTCAGAATAAAAATACGAGTTCTAGAACAATGCGTAATCCTAGTTCTGTTATAGGCCGCAGAAATATGTGCATTTACTGCAAGAGCGATACATAAATTCCCAGTAACACAGAGTAACATGGAAAGGAACATTCGGAACTCTAAATTAAAGGATGGAAAGACCATAAAACTGATAAGGGAATGGATGAAAGACGTAAGTGAAAGGTTAATGAGAGCGAAGTGAATAAGGGGAGGTCATGTTACTAGAGTCGACAACAACACATGTACCAAGAGTACAATCGAATAGAAACCGTGGGGTAAAAAATAAAGATAAGGAAAACTATGGACCAGATTGTATGATGAAAGTAAAAGTGTGACAGGAAGAAGAATATTATATCAATCCGGGAGTACATCCGTTCGTTTGTTTCGTTCCGTGTGGAAATTAGCAGACGTCTCGTCAAAAGCTCATGTGCTTTCTATTATAAATCCCTTGTTGACCTTTTCAATAATCACTTTCCGTCGCTCTGATGTTTTCTCCTTTAAGCTAGAGACACAGAATTTGATACATCTTACCAAGTTTATGTCCACATAGCCCTGTAAAAATTGCTTCTTTTAATCTGTATACATTTGAGAGTTATAGCTTATTTTAAGACACTCATATTTCAAATTTATACCTTAGGTCGTTAATAAACGAAGCAATTAGAAATTAAAAAATTTTCTACTTAATAAACTTAATTTTGTCATAGTTTCATAGAATATAAATTCTATACCTTTAGAGAGTTGAATTTAAGTTCAAACCGAGCGTTTGAAAGGGACGTTTCCTTCTATAACAAAACTTGGTCCTCAATAAAATCCCAATTTTTTGTCACCGAACCAAACTGCAATAATGCTTTTTTCCTTTTTTTCCTGCTAATACGCAATAATTAAAAAAATTGGCTACAAACAAAATAGTTTTACAATTATTAACAAGTTGATTAAAACGCTGATTCATCAGTAAAATAATAAGATTAATTCATATAATAATATTAAGCTTATCTTAGAATATACTAGAGGCATAAACTAAATTTATTAAAAACAGGAGAAAAATAACCATGACTAAAGGGTAGATAACATATTCAAAATTATTTATCTATGTTATTTCGCAACATTTTTATTTAAGATAACTTAAACGACACATTTATCATAAAAATCACAATTAATAATATTGTTAATTATTCCTGTATTTGTTTTGTGATTCCCAAAATTACAACATACTTGTGCGACAAAATGTCTATTAACATTTTTCAAGGTTTATACGCAACCGAAAATTTTAAATATTAAAAAATGTAATTTTGTTCTTTAGGTAATAAATGAAAAAAAAATGCTACTAAAAGCAACAGTTCCCATAAAAATTAATCCTTTAAACTTGATTTTTAACCAAAATCACAGGAAAACTGTATGTTTAGTAAGTTTTCCAAACTTCAATTGAAAAATAATACTTGACGTAGATGTATGAAAATTTATTTATATATAAGGTTTTCTTTTATATTTAGCACCATAACTAGAGGCTTTATTAGAACAGATGGAAAAAACTTTAAATACGAAACTTGTGGGATTTCTTCAATAATATATTTTAGATTTGTTTACAAAAACAGTGACACATTGTAAAGTTGAAGCACAAAAGAAATTTTAATTTCTTGTATATTCTCTGCAAGATTGAAATTTCTTTTCCTCTCGAGCTTAAATATTATTATAAATTAATGTTCGAACTGGACGTTATTTAAACATTTAAGTTTACATTTTTTGTAAACTGATATAAGAAAAAAAACGAGGAGGCCTGGAAAACAAATGTTTTATTTTAATTTTCAGTGTAACGTTTTAATAGGGCTTCGAATACTTATTATATTGACATATTATATTGATTAATATAGGTTTTGGCTTATCTGAAGAAGAAAAGCACCAGATAATTTGTCTTTTGCATTCGAATAATAAAAATATATCCAGAGTACATGAATACCGTAATGGCGAAAAATCAGGATCGTAGTTGTTAACGTTAGTTTTTGATTACCCTGTATTTATTTATTATCAAAGTATCAACACAGTCCACTAAATTAAATTTCCTTCCAGAAGGAAATCAACCCCAATTGATAATAAAAGCTTTTTTACAGGAGAAATTGATAGTTATGTTCGGGCCTGCAAATGCCATTTTTGACATAAAATTTAAAATATGTCCAAAAAAGTTAGACATAGATATAAGACATCACTCCCGAAAAGGTACCATTTTCATTCATGATAATTCACCGAACATTCCAAGAAAGTAAAAAAAGTAGGTATCCGACTATTTTTTCAACATTAACTTTATTTAAAGTTAATGGAAGGGTAGTTTAGGGATGGAAACCACTTTTTAGGGGTAAGAATAATTTTCTCATTTTTTCCATACATATTCCTCCACATTTTGAATAAAAAGTAAAGAAAGAAATTTTTCTATCTATTTTCTTGATTTTACCCCTATGTAGAAGTTGTTTTAGCTCCGCGATCATCCCTCAACATAATCATCGGTTCGATTGCATTTTATTATACTATATTTATGGAAAATCATGAAAATAATCCATTTTGTAGGATAATTTTCAAATACTTTCCGTGAGATTGCAAAAAAACGCCCCTAAAAGGGTGTTTATTGCATTCTTAAGGGTCGCGCAATAGTTTTAGGCTTGCGGGACCTCGATTTTCGTAATCAGCAACCAAAAATACATAGAATACAAGTAGTTTCTATTAGCGATGTGTTTCAGAGGTTTTGAATTGACTATAAATGCAGGGGTATGTTAACGATCTAGTCATATTCATCATGGGAATGTACAGCAGGACACTTTCGAAACTCATGTAGGTATGTGGAGAACCAAGGAAAGGTTTAGGATAAATCCTGGATAAAACGTACTTATACACTTCACCAGTGGCGTAACTAAGAGTATGTGCGCCCCCCCCCCCCTTTCCGCAGATTTTTGAATGCGCCCTACTATTTTGCACCTGTCTTGATTCTTCGTATTTACACCTTGGTACTTGAGGGTGCCCCTAAATTGGCTGCTCTCGCCCCCCCCGCATCGCGGGGTCATTATTTACGCCACTGTACTTCACTAAAAGATGAAAACTTGGCGAGTTTAAGCTGCCAACTCTCTTTAAAATTGAACTGCAGATAAGCCAGGCAGGGTAGGTATCTAGATTTAATCTAGGATGCTAAGCTTACCTGGAACTCACACTTATAAAAAATTTCAGTTAAGAGGGCACTAGGCAAAATCTGGGCATTTAAACCATACATTGTAGACTAACTCTACTACTCGGTTGTATGGTAGACAAAAATCACTTTTGTGTTATCTAAACTCCAAAGACTGACCTGCCTGGTCTTCACGGGAACTATAAGAAGCACGTCAACACCAACCATGGAATACTAAATCTCTTCCCTCCTCCACTTGATGTTACAATCAAGGCTCTGACGATGCACACTGGCTGGAATAAAACAGAATCTGGTGGACTACACGTTACTGGAGATAAGAAGCGATGCCAAGCCAAGAGCTTTGACAGGCCTACAAACTCCAAACTGACTAAAAAACAGGACCTGCTCAATCACTAAGTCATTCAAGAAACCTAGTCTGGTTTACAGACGAGTCCAAAAATGACCACGGGTTAAGATCCGAAATACACGGAGCCATCCCGAGACTTATATGAATGAGGCACTAAGTCGGTACACTGCTGTACACTGCTGTGGCTAAAACAGGATCATTCTCATCCTTCCTGATAACCAGGCAGGGCTAAAAGCGCTTGTATATCATTAAATAAAATCTAAACAGGTCTAAGACTATCTTCAAAATCCTAACACTCTTGCAAAATGCCAAAATGTTACTCTTGCTTGAATACTAGGGTATCCCAGGCAATGAAAAAGTGGACCAATTTACAAGACAAGATTCTGCTACCATATTTATTTAACTAGAACCAGTATTTGGCATTACTAAGGCCGCTACTCGTAAATGGATATCCTGGTAGATAAACCATCAATATCAGGCTCATTGGAATCACATTGTGGACTACAGGCACACCAAACTATTGCTGAGTTAATCACTCAGCAAACTAAGCAGCGAAAATCTACGTTTAAGCAGACAACTGATTAGGATGGTAACAGGATTAATAAACACTTCAGTTTAAATAAACTTCTACATACAATGGGCATCTATAATGAAGAATTAACATATAGACTATGAGACCAACATGACGAAACAGAATTACACGTCATCTTCGAATAAAGAGTTTTAATCTATTGGAGACATCTTCAAGGATCGATCAATCCTGAATGTGTAGACTCAGAGAACTAATTTCTGAAGAGAAACATTATCTTTGATAACTAGGTAGTTGCTATATTTTGTATTATCATTTATTGTCAAACTGTGAGAATAATAAAGGCATTTATAAATGAAATGAAATGAGAAATGTTCTAGTAGGTTCTTTAGTTCAGACTTCATCCCAATCCGACAGATCGAAATGATAAGGCTTGTATATACCGTTCGAATTTTTGTGTATTAATAACGTTACTTCCTATTTAAATTAGATTTATTACATCGCGATGACTGATTACTTTTTATTTCCGATAAAAATAATATTAAGTATTAAAGAACAGCCATTTATATTATCATTCGAACTTAAAGAAATTAAAATTAATATCTGATTTGCAACATGCTCAACATTCACTCTCCGACTCAGTTACGGAACTGTAATCAGCATCTCCCACACCCTAATTAGCAACTCTAAATGTCATGTAATCTAAACAGAATGATTCAAATGTTAAATTAGAATACTATTACCAAATTCCACAGATGCTAAGAGGGTCAAGATCAAAAATATTACTGTGTAGTAAGTACTGTTAGTAATCTAAAAAATTCACAGTTATTGTTTAAAGTTTTCGCAATTGTTTTCCTATATTTAGTCGTTTTAATCTTTCAAATCCTAATGAATCATCAGTTTTTATATTTCCAGGAACCGATTTGTTATACCCACAGTAAGTTTTATTATATATACATGCTGCAATGCATATTACGATTTAATTACACCTATGATGTATTATTTTTATGATAAATAATATATTTGTTGGATCAGAATAACGAGTTTTTGTTAATATTTATATGCAACAATTGGGCAGATGCGTTGGAAATCTAGTGTGATTTTATCAAATAAATAACACTTATTTCTGAAAAATGATGCAATATTGTTTCAATTGGAATCATAAACTTTAAAAATTTTAAAATGGCAGAGTATTCGGGTATTTGGATATGCAAAACTTCTCCTTGGTAAAATTATTTGGATAATCTGATAACAAGTTTTACCCATATATTGCGAACTCGAAGGTGAAAATCTGAGTCTCTTACTTAAAGTGAACAAAGTTACATTAAGAGACTGATTCACTAAAAATGAGTCTTTAACCAGCTGTCGTTGATGTTAAAGCTTCTATAGACCAATTTTTTTCTGGGTTTTATATTGTTATAATTTCTATCACATTTCAGCCATCAAATTTTTACATATTAAAATTCAGGACAAAAATCTTGAGACTAAATCTTGTAAGTCATGCCAAACTAACATTTGGTACAACGTATTGTTACATGGAAACGCCAAAAAACATGGATTTTTTAGTAATTTCTATGTAATTGAAAATACACACACAATTTAGCTATGTTGGTAGTATATTTTATAATAATAAACAGTTTATTGGCAGTATTCAAATACATTACAATTAGTCATAAATATATTTTGGTCTAAAGACATTTTGACTAATTCTACAAAAAGGAGTCAAAAGGCAATATTACTGATAAAAGTTTTGACCCCGAAACACAAATAAAAAAGTAAAATTCAATATGAAAAACTCCAATTATCATAAAAAAATTGTTACAAAAACAGGGAATATATATATATATATATATATATATATATATATATATATATGTATATATATATATATATATATATATATATATATATATATATATATATATATATATATATATACTCCTTACAACTTACAACTTAAAAAAATAGTGGGAACAATTACGAAATTTTAAAAATTTCAGTAAGAAATAAATAAATGTGTCTTCTGTGTTTAAATGCCTGTATGTTACTCTCCTTTCAGGCAAAGAAAATAGACAGTTTATTTCCTGCAAATTCAACTCTGGTACTCCCCCCATACGCGTTTCGACCACCTCATGGTCTCGTTAGTGGATATAAAATATAATTCCGATATATGTCAGCAAGATATTAAAAACCAGCCGACTTCAAAATCAGACTAAAAAATATCGCTAGCCGAAATGACATCAATCCATTCACCAGACTATTGCGAAATTTTAAAAATCAAAATTTCAGTAAGAAATAAATAAATATGCCGGGTTTCAATAGTTGCCTACATGTTATTCTTCCTTTAATATTGGCTCTCGTATTGGCCAGACTGGTTTTTCTTTACTCCAGATCACTGCTGTAGCTATTTCCTACAAAATTTCTACAAACTATCAAGCCTTATTGATTTTTAACCTTTGACTTCCACTCAATAACATTCCCATCTATTTTGATGGTTTTTAGGTTGAGGTTTCTTTTTCTTGCGAAGGCTATTAGGTGGTTTTGGTGGGGTTGATATTTAGTCACACCATCTTGCACCATTCCTTTATGTGTTCAAGCCGTCTCTAGACTATGTAATAGGCATAGCCCTGAGAAGATATGTTGAGGTCAGTCAGATCACAGAGGAGTCGACCTACAATTAAGCGCCACGTAATCTCTATTTCTGCTATTCTAGTGAAACGAAGTCGCGCTATCTATTTGGACGTCGCACTAACGAGCATTTGGCCTCAAAAGGGGAAATGCAAACTATACAAGTAATCATCGAAATTATTTTTTTTTGTATACCTGAGTAACCGTACTCTCATAAATTTATGATAAAGTTGCCCCTCCCCGCCGCAACTCTCCGCACAGTTAATTGCAATCTAAGCTTCGTTCAATACGTACGCATTCGTTCTTGATAGATTTTTTTTAGACTTGTGTTTGGTATTTTATAAAGTAAATATTAAAAAAAAAATTTTTGTAATGGAATCTGAAGAACAAGGTATGTATTTAATTTAAATATATATTATTTAAAAATATAATAACTGTTTAGTATTCTTATGAACCTAAAACAATATGCAAGAAAATTTTCTATATTTTGTTTTTCTTTTTAACTAATTAGTGTTTTTGAAAATGTTCCGAGTTAGGTGGGGCTACAATTCTTTTTTTAAAATAAATTATAGACATTAGCCATATCATAACAGTCAAAACATTTTCCACATGTTTCCACCTCTTAAAAAAAATCACTTCGAGTTCCATGGTTTTTTTTGCAATAATTTTGGTTATTTTTTACTTACATACATATTTTTTTCCTATAGATACAAATTTGACATCAAATGTTATTGAGGTATATCGGAAAACGCTATACATGCTTTTTAAACAAAGCCCATCCAGAACACTTTAAGATGAGGTATCATTTAGGAACATAAGCTTTGCGAAATGATGAAATGTCTCCAAAACGAGTACTATCTAACTATATTGAAGAAATATTTATAAAAAAAAACGAGAAATGGCTTAATACATCAGTACACAACTGGGCCACGAATTCTACGGGACGCCCAAGGAAGCATTTCCAAGAATTACATGATCGTAGTAAACGACGAAATACAAAAGAACTCCGCGAACAGGTACCTGTTGAGGAGCTTATCTATGCAGCTAGCGTACGTCAACGAATGTCTGGAAATGCCGCGGCCTCTAAACTTATAATAGATGCAACTTCAACACCAACAAGAGCCAAACTTTACAGGAAGGTAATAAATACTGCTCAGAAACCGAAAGTAAAAAATTACATACCTGAGCAATCTTTGCAAATCCTTGTTGAAGGTGACTTCACAAGGAGGCAGTGGGAGTTGTTACACGATTCCAATAAGGGTATATTTCCTTCTTATACTCTAATTAGAGAAGCAAAGAAACTCTGCTATCCAAAATTAGACTTAATCCGAGTGACGGACACGAGTGTTGAAGTTGTGCTTCAGGACTTACTTGATCACATAGTAAAGAGACTTTGTTTTTATCTTGAGATAAATTTTTTATGGGAAAATGTACAATTACCCTAAGTCAACATATAAAACAATACCTATTACGTTTTTTTAATATTACACCCATCCCCCCCACCCTAAGTCACCCGATTGGTAAAATAATGCCAGAAATGAAATCAGAGCACCTAAAAACATATAAAACGATACCCATTACGTTTTTTTAATATTACTCCCCTCCCCCTCTTCACCCTAAGTCAGCGCCCCTTTACCCGATTGGTAAATTAATGCCAGAAATGAAGTCAGAGCACCTAAAAACATATAAAACGATAACCATTACGTTTTTTTAATATTACTCCCCTCCCCACCCTAAGTCAGCCCCCCTTCACCCGATTAGTAAAATAATGCCAGAAATCAACTTAGCGCCCTCAAAAACCTCCGGATACTGATTTTGACACGTCTAGAATTAAAACAACGACGTTATTAATTTTGTCCGGTTTTTGAGACCAAATGCTCGTTAGTGCGTCGTTTCGTTCACTCCATTATTATCAAAGGCAAGGTTTCTTTATTGCTCAGTACATCTTGCATCTCGTCTGTTAATTGTATCAGTGCGATTTTCGTACGCTTCATAAGCATATTGATGAGGGAGCCTTTTCAGGAATTTCTGCTTTCTCCATCGTTTTTAAAGTAAAGTATGTAAGACTGATGGGTCGCAGGGATTTAGGGTATATAGTGTCTTTCTTCCCCACTTTCGGAATGAAGATGACTCTAGCCCTTCTCCATATTTCTGGAATGTAGCCTAATTCCAGGCTACTTTGGCTAATGTATACTATGTGCAGTAAAATCTCTTTCTGCCCTCGTTGAAGCAGGGTCGGGATTATTCCATCAACTTCTGTGGTTTTAGATGGTCGGAAGGTGTACATTGCCCATTTTAAACGACGGCTACTGCATATGTGTCTGGTAAGAGTAATGCGCTTTCCTCCTCACTTTCCGTTACCATGACTACACGAGACACTAAATATTTACATAGGTTAAGAATTTTGGATACGGTTTTTCTTGTCTGTACCTGATCCTGTTTTAACCTAAAATCTCTTTAGCAACAAGCAATGTCCAAGTGATGATCTCACTAATATGTAAGATATGTAGGGTTTAAACTATATCAGTAGCCATGCAAATAATCGTGTTATATGCGGAGTCATATGTAGTAAATAAATCTATAACCGTTTATTTTATGCAACCTTCTATTTGAAGAAAAACAAAACAGTGAAATAACTGATAAGCAGTTTCCTGTAATAAAAAAATTACCGTTTTTAGACGTTTTTGAGCATTTATCTTTGTGCATTGTATACACAGTGGAATACAACTAATTCTGCCGTTTATATTGAATATTTCATTTTTGACATTTTCAGCCCTCAATTTTATTTGCAAAAAATGTATAATTTTCTAGTTATGAGCACGACTACGACACATGTGACTTAATAAGTTTATATGCTACGAAATATTTCTAATAATAAAAAATATAATTTAGCTGTCTGGTTGGCGAATGAAAAAACTTTTTAAGAACATGTAAAGCAAGTAATACGTGATAAAATACAAGTAAAAAATATGATGAGTTGTAATAAATAATTGCGTGAGAGATATAACCTTCTGGTAACTTTTGGATTTGAATTCTACTATTACACAATTTCAAAAACGGTTTTGAAAATACGTAAATGACAAGATAATTATTTTGTAGCTAATACAAATAAAATACGGGGTCCTGACGGCTGATAGAAAACAAAATATATTTAGTCATGTAATTTTCCTCCTGGAATTCCAATCTGACATCAAATTTCCAAGATTAATGAGGTGAAATATCTGGAAAAAGTTATATTTCGCCATTTTTTACTGATTATATTTTATGGAAAGTTTTAAACAATTTCTACATATCAATTCTATCGTAAAGTATGGTTTATTTCTAAATTTATAAAGTTCGTTTTCGATAACCCCGATCCCATGATTTTTTTTCGACGTTGTAGTATATATTCGAAACTAAATTTATATTTGGCCTGAAAAGTGACTGGATATTTAGCATTAAAAGTTACATAAAGAACATCTGATAGGAACAACTGTATGGTAGAGTTTGTGTCATGAACCGTCTGCATGAAACTAAACGAATAAAAAATAGCGCTAGCAAGTCGGAGAGCCCAATTGGTTTTCGTAACCGATGAAGAGATATGGACCCCACCAAATATTTTATATTTATTTTATCCACCTGATTACGAATATCCAGAGTGGATTCTCGAAAAAATGGTCAGATAAATTGTCAAAAAAATTGTAAAAAATGATTATTTTTTGTTAAACTGTCGATTCTAAACAAAAAGTGTCACTTATGACTTTTTTTTTCGACAGAGAGTTTTTGAGTTAAAAAATACATAAAAATTTGACAAATTGGCATTTTTGGCCACGAAGTTAAGACCTACAAGCTGGGATTAATCGCAATGCGAAAATATAATGCTTTTATTGATTTTCAACGCTCTAAACAAATAGCATTTCATAAGTTATAAAGTACGCACTGCTTTATATGAAGAGAAGTGAAAGTCTACTTTCTACTATATATATATATATATATATATATATATATATATATATATATATATATATATATAAAACTAGAAACTCGACGTTTCTTAAGTATGATAAAGAAAATACTATATTATTCATCAAATTAGATTGAGACAGAAGATAAGCATCGTAAGCATCGAGATACGTGTAAAATACCAGTTTGGCCCTCGGATGAGGAGTAATACAATGCTGGCGCGGTGAGAGCGGGCGACAGCATACGCCACTCCCTAGCACACAAGAGGATTCCGAGTTATTTGCTTTCCTTCAGGCCGTCGAAGCGTAAGTACCGAGTATTGATATTTCCATGTTTCGCGCCAAATTTTTTTATATTTGAAATGGTAATTTATTCTACGGAACAAAAAGAGCAGATTATTAAGTGGTACTTTCTGGTAAAGATATGGATGAGATAATCGGCAGATTTACATTTACGTGCGAAAATCATACTGTTTCTTGAAAATTTAGAATATCGGAAATTATTAAAAAATTTCAAATAACCAGTTGTCTGAAAATTTGTAATAAATGCACTAATAATAATGAGAAACAAGGAGAAGACCGAGCAAATCGGGGAACTGACGTTTGTAGTTAAGCAGAAAGTAATTTTCCTTGCAATAGTACCGTAATTGCCGAAGAACTTGATATGAATCCTCGAACAGTTCGGAATATTTTAAAGCGGCACAAATATCGCTGTTACAAATCGCGAATAACTCAAGAAATTTTTCCGAAAGACCAGGAAACACTAATGGTGTTTTGTGAGGACATGATACAAAGAGCTAATAGGGATATAACCTTTGAAGTTTTGGCAAATACGCGAACCGTATTTTACAATAGACTGAGTTTAGACGAAAAGTAACTACACTCTCTCATTCGTTTCAAGGTACTGCTCGTCTTCGTGTTGCACGGAAGTTAGCGGGGGTAATATTGGGCGTAGGCGTTCCCTACGATCTTCTGTCCCGAACTAACCTGACTGGCTTAGTGAGTTAGAATTTGAGAAAACGGCCAAAATAATTTAGAAATTATTTTGGCCGTTAAGAAATTTAAAATAGAAGGTTGGCTATTAAACCTCAGTAATATGAACGGCCAGTCTTTTCTTTTTCGTCTCAGGTCAAAGGCAACAGTGTTGTGGTTGCGTCACGCCCAGTTATATTTGTTCGCCGCTCTTCTATTTGACAATGGATTATCGAGAAACAAATATCAACTATTAGAAAATTGGGCTAAACAGAAAAGAAGTAATATATTTTCGGCGTTACTGTGGTGTGTAAAATACAAAAAAAGCATATTATCCACATGACGAGTATCTAACTTTTACTAAATCAACAGCCTAGGTTAAATTCCAAGGCTTACTGGATTATACAGGGGATAGAATTATATTGCTTAAAATTAGACAACCTTGAACAAATCGATAAATTAGATTTGTAGATATGAGTTTCATTTGCAAATGGGGCTTCGATGGAACGTCAGGTCAGAGCCAGTACAAAATAAAATTCACTGATCCGAATATTTCTGATACAAACTTATTCCTAACCTCTCTTATTCCACTTCAATTAGCAGGTATTAAGACCCAAACTCAACAAAAACAGATTGTGTTGTACAATTCCAAACCCTCCTCTACTATGAATTGTGGGCCTCTGAAATTTGAATTTATTAAGAAAACCGAACAATAGTCTTTAGAGAAAATAGAAAATTATGAACTCGAACCAGACCACTTGCACCATATAAAAGAGTTCTCTTTTCCACCCGAGCTTCAGTACAGTTCAACTTATTTATAACGATGATAGACGGTGAATGCTTTGACTGGAGCGAAATCGGTCCAACGTTGTTACCTCTGCCAAACAACACCTCAATTCAACAACATTGATAATGTGTCCCAGTAAATATAGAGTATTTCAAGCTACAACTGTTAACTCTACACGCATGTATTCGATTCTCCGAATACTGCTTGTATTTGTCGTATCAACGTGACACCCAGAAGTGGTAAGCCTGTAAGCAGAAAGATAAAGAGGTGAAAGCTCAGACAAAAGCTACCATCCAACAGGCCTTTAAGGAGACAGATTAGGACTTCTTGTTGACATGCCAAAAAAAGGGTTAGGAAGCAATAACGATGGCAACACAGCTCGACGTTTCTTCGAGAACAGTGATGAACTAGCTATTATAGCAAGGGTAAAGCGAAAACTGATCCTCTGGTTTCCCGTCATTTTGCAAACTATTGGAAGCGGACATTAAACTGCAATAGAGAAGATTTGGGAATACAAACTTAAACAGCAAGATTATTCTTCAAAGGATATTCTTGGTACAACATTCCAACAGGAATCCACAAATTACTTACTCCATTGACCAGGCATCATAGCATTTGCAATATTACCGATAGGTAAACTATCGAAACATGCACAAAAATCAACGGACAAGTGGATAAGAAACAATCGCCTAGACTTTGTCCGAAAATCTTCTCGAGAAAAAATATGGAGAATGTGTTCCAAAACTTTTCGCGTCGATGGATTCTTACATTGTTTTTGACATAGTAAGGATTCAGATAACAATTCATACGTATTGGAGAATGAGAAAAGAGTTGTTAACAAAGAAGGCAGTGATTAAAAAGTTCTTTTTATAACAGTCGTATTATTTATTCACTTATGTGAATCAATAAATATGATACTACTTACAAATTATTTGCATTGGTATTTATGAAGAAGTCTTAAGCATAGAGGAAAAAGTACTTTCGCCTTTTTAACGATTATCCATATCCATGTGTTTATTATTATAGTATTGTATTTAAAATGTACCTTGAAGTCAAGCGCAATATTTTAATCATGGAAATACAATTATTCTTTTTATTTTATTTTCAAAGCATTGTGTTTTGACGACCCGAAACCAGTGAAAGATCCTTGCCCGACACCATTTTTGCTGGAAACTAGGAAGCAAGCTACGATATTTCACTTCTTCAACATGGCTAAACGGGTTATCCGTCGTTTTCTGTTACATTCTCTTTTTTTAGAGTTTCTGTTTTGCATTTTCCACACCTGTATATATATATATATATATATATATATATATATATATATATATATATATATATATATATATATATATACATAACATAAGGAACTTCAGTGATTATACCCAGTGGCGTAGCTGAAGGCTCGGAGCTCCCCCTCCGCGAAATCTCAACGGGGCTCCCTTTTTAATTTAGCAATGTAATTTAATTCAAATGCTAAATAAACTGTAATACAGGTTGTTTTGACATTCATTACTCATAATATCGACGTTTAGATGTCAAGCATCCAAATCCACATGCCCTACGCGTGGCGAAATCAACGTTCGTTATACAACAGACATGCAAGCAAAGCGAGTTCTTAAAAGTATATAGCTAATACCCAAGCTCCCAGATCCACATACTTCTCGAGCAGCGAGATCAATAATCGTTACACAGCAGACAGGCGAACGAAGCAAGATTTTCAGTCAAAAACCAAGGTCTCAAAACCATATACCCTACACGCAGCTAGATCGATATCTATTACAGCAGACAGGCGAGCAAAGCAAGATTTTAAATCAAAAACCAAGCTCCCACATACCCCACACGCTGTGTCTATGTCGTGTTCTTGACAAATTATGTTTTAATAAACGTAATATGTCAACTTTCTAAGGGCACATATAAAAATAGTGTTATTTGGTAAAAAAACAATCCTAAATTGACTTGAATGAAAGTAATTTTATTCATACACATCAGATACATCATAAAATATTTAGTTTCATGTGTTATTACAAAATCGTTTCAAACATTTGGCCTTTTTATTTGAAAACTCGTCTATGAGTAGACTTATATCAAGTTTTTTAGTTCTTTCGTATTCTATAGATCATGTAGCTAAAGCTGCTAATTCTTACTTGCGCTGCTTTCTCCATTTAAAAAAGATTTTAATGTAAGGGTGAGCAACTACACTAACTTCAATCGCCTTTAGAATCGCGAGTTTTAGAGCTTTTAGACGTTCAAAAAAAAATGCGCGTCTCCTGAACATGCTTCTTTCTATTTTTTAAACGTCCGAAAAGCTCTATTACTCGCCATCCTATAAACAAATAAAGTGCAAAAATATAAATGGTCATTGCATTTCTATCAACTTTAAATGGTTGTCAAATCTCGAGACTTTAACTTTTTGAAAAATACTCAGATTTTCTTTTTTTGGACGTTTAAAACGCTCTAAATCTCCAGATTTTACAAACATTTAAATTTGAAATGAACTTATTTTTTCAAAGGTTTTCTCAACTTTATCTGCCTTTTGAGAATCGAGTTTTAGAGCTCTCTGAACCGTTGAAAAGCAGAAACAGCGTCTTCAAAAGGCATGTAATTCCTTTTTTAAGCATTTAAAAAACTCCAAAACTTGCAGTTCTACAACAACTGAGTTGTGGGTAATCGCTGTTATTTCATTTACAATTTTTTAATTTCATTTTAAATGAGGAAAATTTATCAGCTACGATTTAAAACAAGAAAGTTTTGAACATTACAAATTATTACCCAAGTCTCTGTTGAGACTGATTTTGTCGACATTTTACTTGGAATTAAAGTTGCTTCCTCCGCGTCGTGAGTATAGATACTAATACAGACTGTCACAGAGGACTTGCGTTAAATGGGTTTAATTAGTGAGTCTTAAAGTGATTTCTTAATATATGTACATTTAATATAAATCTAAACGTCCTGCGTTGCATCCGTGTCCATTTATAATAAATAATTACTAACATCTTGCGTTAAATGGATTATAAAGTAGCATGTTTATTGTAGATTGATAAAATTGAATTCTAAAGATTTTTTGGGTGATTGGGGCCCCCCAGCAGAGCCTTCGCTACGCCACTGACTATATCTAGTTTTGCATGTGATGATGCGCTTCTTCAATTTTCAGTAAAGTAATTTTACCTTCTTTGGCTGTTACATCCAAACGACAAAACACAATGTCCCGATGCAACTCGGCAGCGTTGCGTATTTCAGATTTACTTTGGTCAGTGCATGTTAAATTGATGCTTTTTTTGTTTCCTTGAAAAATAGCGCAAAAACTAATGTTAAAAATACACTTTATCGGATTCACTCTTATTGGTACCCTCAACATCGTGTGCCTATTTCGAATAATAAAACTTAACAGTGCATTTGAATAAAAGTACAAGCAGTAGCGGTACAAGTTGCCACCTAATAAGTTATTACTTGGCAAAAATATTAATCATATAAATGTCCACAAATGATAAGCAAAAAAAGGTTTTATTTAGAATTTCAAGGGCTGTTTTCTAGGCAACAAGAAAATAAGCAGAAGTTAATTTTGAAAAAAATAATTTGATATGCAAAGAGAGGACAATTTTCGATGTTTTTAATATTTTTCTCAATAACTAATAGTCGAAACTTAACCTGTGAAGGCTTTGCACTATATACATATAACCTTGGCTTCTAGATTCATGCTCGTGGCTCCACTCCTATATTCAAATTGCCCCGGTAAACATATAGGGGAATCTTCTTTTATCCCCATTTACATCGAAGAGTAGATCACATCCATTTCATTAATAGTTGATATTACAGTCATTTTCAGTGCTTACTGATTTTACTAAAAGTATAGAGAAAATTTATTTTAAAAACGAATAAAACGAAAATAAAACATGACCCATTATTCTAATAAAATCTTCAAATTTTACAAATAAAATATATTTTACACACCCATAATATTACTTTATCTATTATGGTAATTATCTTTCGTCAATGTCAGCTTTAATTATTCTGAGAAATAACTTGTGATCCCCAAATTTAATCATGTCTACGTGTCACGATGCATATTAACATTTAATACAAATTAAATCTGAACTATAAAATAAACAACAAATATAATTTACGCGAATACAATTTTTAGACCTTGGCGATGACAACTGAGAAGTTTCGCAATACCCTTTTTTTTTAGTTCCCTAACAGAGCGTGACCACCTTCAAAACCGTTAAAATTCTAAAGAACTTATTAAGATTTGGCGTGTTTAGGTAATTTTTTAACGGGTTCTAATTTGTTTGATTACATTATTCAATTTTTGTTATAAGCTTTGCCAAAGTTTCAGTGTTTTAATAACTTTGTATGAAACCAAGTATTTTTTATGGTCTGGCCGATTTTATATTAAACAACAACAAATGTTAATGATCAGGGTCATTACTTTTTTTTAAGATGGAATTAAAGGTATTGTAACAGCATCTTTTATACTCTTACGCCAGTTTTATTTCAATTTAGAGATTTGCAAAAATACAGCACGTCTCACATCTATCGGCATCTTTCCTAACTGGAGTCACCCTTTCAAGCGAGTTTTCTGTATAAATATCCTTACAATTTCTAAGTGTCTGCAAATTGATTATCTATTTCGGTTGCAGTTTTAGGTGAATAATGTTTTACCACCAATTAAGACTTGGTTTAAAAAATCTCTTAAAATGTGCATTTTGACAAGTCTATTATTGACATTTTGGGCGAATTCAGCCATTTTTTTTTGCAACTGGTCGTACTAGCTCTAGCCTTGAATTCTTAGAGCGTAAAATCACTGATCATCTGTGCATTTTATTATTTGATTTGATCAATCTACACCATAGTCAGGTAACTATATTCTATATTTCTCGTTATAATCGTCGAGTTTAATAAAGTAAATTATTTCCATTATACGCTTGCCTTAAGTTCATAAACTGACCCAGATATTTCTCATTCATCTCACGGGCCAGCTTATTAAACCATACAACGATTTTTTAAAACCTTACAGCGGATTGTTAAACGATATAAGGGTTTTTAATCTATCTACAGAGACAACCACAGTAACAGCCAATAAAGTGCGTACAACAGAGCGAGCAATAGAAAAAATCATGCTGGAAATATCACTATGTGGCCGAATAAGGAACGAAGAAATACGAAGACGCACGAAAGTGGAGAATGTGATAAAACGTATTGCTATTTGAAATGGTCCTGGGTGGAACACGTCGCTAGACAAGACCATACAAGATAGACAGAACATATATTGGAACGGAGACCTAGGTCGTCGAAAAGAACTATCGGA
The DNA here is from genome assembly GCA_034092305.1 of Diaprepes abbreviatus. NCBI lineage: Eukaryota > Metazoa > Arthropoda > Insecta > Coleoptera > Curculionidae > Diaprepes > Diaprepes abbreviatus. Next base: position 84,020 of record JASJET010000120.1, on the reverse strand, counting down.
AGACCCCCAAAAAGATAAATAGATGACATAAAAAGAAAAGCAGGTAGAAACTGGCACCGGATTGCAGAAAATAGGTTGGAATGGAAGAGACTAGAGGAGGCCTATGTCCAGGAGTTGGCCAAATTGGGCTACTAGAGAAAGAGAGGGAGAGGTTGAACGATTTTCATGAGAATAAAATCGTTTTTCAAAATTTTTTTATTTAAATTATTTTTCACTTCTTAGTTGTCAATTGCAAGATTTGATTCTCATCGACAGCTCACAGACAGTAGTGAAATTCAACAATATCATTTAATAAGATCAACAGGATTGTTTATTAAAAAAAAACATAGTTGACCTTGGAATGGCCTTAAAATATTGGTTCCAGGTCAGTTTTAAAGTCATAAACGTTAAGTCCTTTCTACATTAAGGAACTTATGTCTCTTATCATTAAACCGTTTGGTTTCTAAGCCATTTTAGAATTTTTTGTCAGACAAGTGCGATTAACCTTCAAATGATCTCTAGATGTATTTTTATACTTATACTTTTTTTATGCTTTTTAGCATGTCATATTTTTATTGTTTGGCAGGGAATTTTTCCTACTTCATATTTCTGTAATATGGTTCCTATTCCATATAACAAAGTTGACCTTTCAATAACCTTGAAATATACATTCAAGGACGGTTTTAAGATCATAATATCGCATTGTTATCTAGTTTATATATGGGTGCCAAATTTTGGCCTGGAAGTGAGTTGAAATTCGATTAAAAGATTTGATTGTCCGTCGCGAGCCCATAGGCAGTGAACTAAATAAAATCGTCTAAAAATGTAACCTTTTATTAAGTAGTGTAAGAGTTACAACCTTACATTGTATGCAAAATGTAAGAGAGTGCGATGCAATGGGTGCACCGGCACCTGGAGCAGAAACACTAACGCTGTGATGACTGGAGGTTTGTAAAGGCCACGGCCCGGAAACCAAAGGATACTCACTACACACTTCTGTTGATTGTAGCTTCACTACACTTAACGAAAGTAAGATTCGTGGGGACCTTAAGTCCAGGGGGGGTTTTAGTCGGTAGGAATCCGGCACTACCTTCACACTTCGTGTTGGTGTCTATGCAAGATTTCCCCTCCTTTAAAAAAAAAAAAAAAAAAAATTACGTCACTAGTAAACATTGCTTCTGATTTTTTATGCCATAGATGTTATAACAATCTAGATCTTTTTACCGGATAATGGCATGTATTTGGAAGCTTTTTTTACCTCTTGAAAATTTTTCATTGGACAAGAGGTTTCACCAGGAAAAAAAATATTTTTAATTACAAGCATGAACTAATTTGCCGTAGTAATAAAACAATTTTTTAAATAAAAGTTGTAACTACATATATGTATTTTAGTAAGATTGAAAAAAATAAGTAAAAAAAAATTACTTATTAAAACTTTTTAAAAAATAAAATTGGATTCTATAATATATATATATATATATATATATATATATATATATATATATATATATATATATATATATATATATATATATATATATAAAGGTTGCCAGCGTTTAAAATGCATATCAATATATCTTCGCGGGTTTTCACTGGAATATTGTATACTTTTGTTTTAAAAGCACCTCACAAAAAAAATCATATTTAACTTAGGAGAACATGGTGGTCATCTTCGTGGTGCTTCATTACCTCTTCCAGTACATCAGCTGAGATACTGGTCATGTAAATATTGCCGAGCACCAACGGAAAAATATGATGGGACACTATCATGCATATACCTCAATTCGTCCTGAAGTAACAGGTAAATTTGCTAGAAGAACTGGTAATATGTTTTGCATACAATTTACATAAATATTTCCATTTATCCTGTCTGGAAGCACAACAGAACGAGTAAGGTAGCAATCAATAATACCTGCCTAAACATTTATTTTAAAATTATGCTGATGATATGCATGCCTCGTCGTTTGCGAGACTGTCTGCTTCCTCATTTCCTTTGATTTCCTTCTTCTGATAATGAAGCTTTTTTAATGTCCCTATTCCGGCACTTATCGACACATATTTGAATTGAATGCATTTTTGATTAGAAGATGGTGAGGGTGTTTCCTAGGGATTTTGCAAATCGGAAGCCTTGTCTGATACTCCATTCATCCTGGATCCATCAGTAAACCATACCACTAAATATTTTTTAATCGAGATAATGACTTCCCGTGTCCTCGATAGCAATCAGTTACTACTTCATAGTTCATGCTAAAGACATACCGAATAGACATATAGTCTGTCGCTTTAAATACAAACTGTGCTGAAATTTAGTCCATAAAATTCAAATGCCCAAATATGTTTTCAAGTTTGAAATTTTCTCTTCTAAACAAAAGAATATTTGTCGTTGTTGTCCTCATCCGAGGTATCTTCAGTGAAGGAAAGGTTCAATAATGTCTCTATTCCCATTGTGGGGTATGATGGTATACCCTTCGTTATTCCTACATGGGCCACCTGTTAATTTTTTTCAGTTTTCCTTGACTACAGTTTGTTATGTCTTTGGTCACCATACTAAGGTGGTGACGGATGAGACTAGAAGTCAATAATGGAAACCACATCAAAAAGACTGCATTTAATAGATGTTTCGTCCATTTATCGGCTGCCATGGGAGTGTTTAATAATTGTTTCAGATTTATGCCTATTATTCTTAAATGGCTTTTATAAATTAATCATAAAAAAACTTTATTTTCCATCATGGATTTCATTGCGGAAAAACTCTTAAAAAATTAAATTGTTTTGTTAAGATTCATATTAATTTCAATTTTATTGTCATTCAAACAATTCCAAGAAAATCTCCTAACTATATTAAATCTAGCAATATCGGTAGCTAAAAATGTTAATAATAAATGTCAGCAAAGTTTTTATTTATTGGAGCGAGAATATGTATATTTTCTTTTTCTTTAATTAAAAAGAATTAAACAGATAATCATAATTACTCGGTCATTGCTCCTGTAGAGTTCTGCAAGATTTCTTCTAATGGATGTTTTATTTTGATTTGCCGATATTTACTCATGCAGAGAATCTACCAAAAAATCCATTGGACTTTATTTCTTTCCTTGGTGCCTTCAAAAAGTTATTTGAAAACCCCATAAATATGTTGCTAATGAATTTTCATGACCACTGAGAATACGGAGGGATATATTTTCTTGGGACAATGGAATTAATTGCCTATTAGACTATTTGATAATCAGGGACCCTAACTGAGTTAAACTCCGAATTCGGAGGGATGTAATAGCATTTATGGCAGTAAGGCACTAATTAGTGAAACTAGTCCAGAAACTCAAAAGCAAGACGTTAAGTGTGTATCAGAATATTAAGAATTGTCGTTTAGCGAACAACCCTGGTTTGTTTTTAGATAAGAGTTATCTCTTTGCAAAAATTAATTTAAGAAATTGCGTTCAAAAACTGCTCAATTTTTCCATTTAATTCAATTTAACATTTTAGGCAACAGATCTTTTGTTGTTAAGAGCACGATGCCTGGTTAATGAATGATTAGCTACAGAAATAATAAATATGATTCATTAATAATTAGTTTGATATCTTATTAATGGATCTGTGAACCGTTCGTCACATATTTTGTGTGAAAAAATGAAAATATTTGCGTTTTGATAGAGAAAATTTTAAAAAATTTGGTACTTTATTTTATGAGCTTTAGTGAACTGAACATTGGTCATCAAAAATCAACTTGGGGTTCTTAATGTAGGAGAACATAAAGTTATTTTGAAAAATTGAACATGTGGATTACAAACGACTTCCAAAATAACACGGTTCTACATTCTATTGCTATGTATGTTTTTTATGTATGTATGTCTATTACTCTGGAACGGCGGCACCGATTTGAATAAATTTTTTATTCAGGAAGTTACCGAGGTGATTCCATATTACTTTGACCGAAATTGGTTAAATAAATTCCAAGGTAGCGCTGATAATATCGTGGACAAAAAAATTCATTTTGTCTAATTTTCTCTAAAATAGGTATAGGAGAGTTTTCAGAGTCGTATAAAAAGAATCTCAAATTATTTGTAAAAAGTTCTCTCTGACGGATTAAATATGACGGACTAAAAATTTTGCATCTCTCAATTTTGTCCAAAATCGATAGCGGGGATTTTGGGAAAATAAATTTTAAAATTAAAATTATTTTTAAAAAAACCAACGTAGTGGATTAAATTTGGGATTTTGTCTAAAATTGGTACAGGGAATTCTTGAAGGTATAAAGTATGAATTTAAAATTGGTTTTAAAAAATTCCATATGACGGACTAAAAATTGACGATTTCTCAATTTCATCCAAATTTGTTAAGGGGATTTTTCAGGGTTTAAATTATGAATATAAAATTATTTAAAAAAATCAATATGGCAAATCCAATATAGTGACTTCAAAACTTTGCGTCAATCACAGTTTTTCAAAAATGGTTTTAGAGGGTTTCTGGAATCGTAGTTTACGAATCTGAAGTTAATATTTTAAATTTAATTTGACAGAAACAATATAGAGGTCCAAGAATTTTACATTTTTCCTATATTACGGATCTTAAATTAATTTCTTCAAATTCAATATGTAGGATAAAATATGTAAGTGATTGAAGTTCTTTTAATATCAGTATTGGGGAGTTTAAGGGATAAGTTCACGAATCTAAAATTAATTTGTTATAACTCAAAACAGTAGATTTACTATAGCAGACTAAATATTTGTTTGATACAGTTTCATAAAAAACTGGTATTTGCGGAATTGTCAGAATCAAAGAATTTTTTTGCTGATCAATTTAGTGTAGTTTACAACTATGATTAAATGGGTACTTTTTTGTGATAGAACAAGATTTAAAATTTAAAATGGAAAAATTAAATTAAAAAAATGAACCGATCTTTAAAAAAACGCTAAAAAGTGAAAAATAAGAGTTTAAATCTCTGTATAAAATTGGAATTTTTAAAATTACGGTAAGAGCGCTATTATAAATAAAGTATTTCTTAATCTTTTTATTTTAATCACATACTGCCAGGTACTAATTTGGCACTGACTTCAAAGATTTTAAATTCATATATATATATATATATATATATATATATATATATATATATATATATATATATATATATATTTCGCTTGCTGAACATTTTTATTATGCCACCTGTCTTTAAGGGGCCACCAAAAATGAATGTGGACCAAATTTTTAAGAACTTCAAAGAGAAAGGAGTAGATGCCATTAAATGAGTGGCACTAAAATCCAGGAATGGGGAAAGTCACTCATACCTGCTAACAGTGAATAAAGCAACAAATCTCAGTCAAATAAAAAAAATCCGAGATATACAGCAAAACATTATAAAATGAGAGACGTACTCAAAAAAAATAAACTACACACAATGTCACCGTTGTCAGGGATTTGAACACGGGGAGAAACGGCAAAAAAGAAGTAAAATGTGTAAAGTGTGCAGGAAGCTACAACACAAAATAACTGCTTGAAAAAAAAAGAGAAGATGAATCCATCCCGCTAAAATGCACCCATTGTGGCCTTAGTCATACAACAAGTTATTGAAAACGCAAAGTGCTAAACAAGTATCTTAAAAAACAAAATAGATCGCCAGTTAAACGGAGGGCTTTCACTTCGAATAAAATCCAGAAAAATACAAATTTCAGTGCAATGGTCAAAGGGAAAAACAATGACCGTGAGCAGAGCCAGAATGACCAAGAAAATCAGGATAAAGAGGAAAGAAATGAGCCTCGAAATATCCAAAGAAATCAGAAAATCCTAGTCTAACTAGGAGAAATGACGAAAATAACAGCTTAGGCGACTTCCAGACATTGATTAATGAAGTGGAGGATGCTAACAAGAAATTTAATATAAAGGAATTAATTCAGAAAGTCCGTACATTAAAATTAAAATTGAGCCAGGCTCGAAACGATTTCGAGATGGTCAAAATCCTCAGCAGCTATGTAGACTAAGCCCAAAAACGAGGTTAAAATTATTGCAGTAAACCTGAATGGTTTATGGGGAAAAACTCAGGAGCTTAAAGAATTAAGTTCGTTCCAGTTTTATGTATAGTTTCAGAGACGAAACTTTTACATAAAATTCCTCCAGGAATTTCAGGCTATAAAGTAGCATTTAAAAATAGATTGGCAGAGAACCTGGGTGGAGGTGTCGCCATCTATATAAAGAAGGATCTACTAATCCAAGAAATTTATAATAACTGGCAAAGTATCGAATGTGTGATCCTAAATTTGGGAAACTTCGTACCTGCAGGCATATATAATGCCTTAAAAGTTACATTAAATACGCAAGAGTTAGCAGAGCTTCTGAATATGCATGAAAAAGTCATAATTGCAGACGAGTTTAACGCAAAACATACAGACTGGAACAATTTGCGAAACTACAATAATGGAATCAGGCTTTAAAATTTCCTAGAAGATACTGAAGCGGAACTTTTAGCTACAGAAGAACCTACCAGAATAGGTAGAACTCAAGATGAAGACGCCATGTCGGATATAGCACTTGTAAAAAATATTACAGCAAGAATTGGCAGATTGGTTGAATTACCGTAGGACCACTTGCCAGTAGAAATAATAGTTTATAACAGTCTACAAATGTACCTGTCAAGAAAATTTTGAATGAAGCAAATTGGCCAGCATTGAAAGAAAAAATTAACAGAAAAATCAGAATAAATCTGGATAATAAAGAAAAAATAGACCAAGAGATAGAGAATATTACAAAAATATTCCAAGAAGCAAAAGATCACAATATTCCAAAGTGCAGTAACACTATCAAAGATAGATTGCCTGAGGAAATAAAAGATCAACTAAATGCTAGAAATAAAGCCAGAGAAAAATACCAGAGACAAAGAAATCTGGAAAATCAAAGGCAGCTACAAAAAGAAGATCAGCTGTATAAGGCAATGCTACAATACAAAACGGCGAAACTTCGTTTATTTCAGATAACGCCGAAAAAGCCGAATTTTTCACTAAAAAATTTAATCAAATAAATAATCAAATTTTTTATTTTTCAGATCCAGAGGCTGAGAAGTAGAAGAAAATCAAGAAGAAGTAGATAGAAGTGAAGTGGAATTTCCCGTCGGAATGTTAACAAATCCTAGAGAGTCGGATTGTTAAAAACCAGCATGATAAATATAAGGAACTGAATCGCACTGTCAAAAGAAAGATAAGGGAAGCTAAGGAAAAATGGACTCAGGAACAATGTGACAAGCTGCACGACTCCTTTAATTTCCATAGAAAAATCAAGGAAATAACTAGAACAAATAGAACAACAGCATTTTCGTTAATAAGAAATAGACAAGGAAGACCGATATTGGATACTGACGAATTAAAGGAAACTTGGAAGAACTATGCGGAGACTTTGTTCAGTTATCAACGAACAGATGCCCCGACGAATGACACTGAAAACATGAGTGGTCCAAAAATTCTTGAATCTGAAGTCAGGTATGAAATGAACTGTATGAAGAATGGTAAAAGTGCAGATCACGACGATATATATGCAGAAGTTTTAAAGCAAGTCGATATTAAACAACTTACATATCTCTTTAACATGATATATGACTCTAGGCAAATCCCAGTGGATTGGTTAATGTCTACGTTCATTGCTATTCCAAAGAAAACAAACCCCAAGAACTGCGAAGACTACAGACTCATAAGCTTGATGAGCCACGCTCTTAAAACGTTCCTTCGAGCAATCCATTCAAGAATATACAGAAAGTGTGAGGATATAAGTGGTGACACACAGTTTGGCTTTATCAAGGGACTTGGCCCTAGAAAAGCTCTCTTCTCAATGAAATTACTTGTGTAAAAGTGCTATGCCCAAAAGCAAGACGTTTTCATCTGCTTTATTGACTATCAGAAAGCTTTTGACAACGTAAAGCACGAGCCGCTGTTGGAAAGATTACAGAAGATCGGTATCGATGATAAAGATATTAGAATAATAAGAGAACTTTATTGGCAATAGTTATCTGAGATCCGTATTGATAGCGATCTGTCAATATTGAAGGGAGTCCGGCAGGGATGTGTACTGTCGCCTGTTCTGTTTAATATTTACGTAGAGAAAATATTTCAGCATTAGAAAATTAATCGCGAGGTATCAAAGTCAATGGCATCCCAATAAACAATATTCTCTATGCAGATGATACTGCAGTCTTAGCTAACAACTTCAACAATCAATATTAAAAAAACTCAACGAGTGCTGTGAACAGTTCGGACTGCATATTAATACTACCAAAACAAAAATAGTGGTGATTAGTAGGCATTCGTACATCACTTCTCTTAACATCAACGGGGAAAATATTGAACGTGTCGCACGGTTCACGTATCATGGCACTACTCTGAATGAAAAGTGGGAATGTGACGAAGAAGTGAAGGGAAGAATTGGTCGTACAAAAGCAACTTTCATTAAACTTAAAAATCTTCTCCTTCACAGAAATATGCAACTACACACCCGAATACGTGTGGTTCAATGTTATGTATGGCCTATTCTACTATATGGTGCTGAAACTTGATCACTTAAGTCTGGGATGCCGACTACTACGTATCCCCTGGACTGTTCACATAACGAATGATGAAATTCTACGAGGAGCTGGCGTAGAAAGACAACTAATGGACACTGTAAAACAATGAAAAGTGTCATATCCAGGGCATATACTATAGAGAAAAATTGAAGGCAGACGGGGGCCAGGTCGAAAACAACACTCCTGGCTCCACAATATAAGAAACTGGTGTGGTATATTAGACTCCGCAACCATATTTAGACAGGCTGAGGAGGGCATTCTTGTTATAATGTGACCATGAGATGGACAAATGATAGCCGGCATGCGACATAACACATAGCACCCGAAGAAGAAGACCAGAACATTTTTTATCTTCCTTCTCTTTTTGTTACTCTTTAATCGATGTACTGGTTAATACTTCAGCTTTATGAATTTTTCGCTTAAGGCTTGTTTTATTTGGGCCCAATTTAGCTGTCGGTTTAATATCAATAGGCTTTACATGAGCTGTAGATGTCAATAGATTTGCAACTGATCGGAGGGAAATGGTACTCACTGGCGTTGAACACGAGGCTATGTCTATATCAATCGGTATTTATTTTTCAAAAGGTGCTGCTACTTCTATTGGAGCCGGTCGTTGCAATTTTTTGTGCTGCGCAAAACTACAAGAGAATTACTTGTCGGGACTTTAGTGGGATTGTGGTCAACGACTAGAGCGCTGTGTATCAGACTATATGGCAAAAAGTCTCCATCGTTAAATACATGTCGATTTGTAGGCCATATTCCAGTAGACTCGAATCCTTTATGGCATTGTGTGCACTGGAGGCTTTCAAATATGCTTCGTCAAAGAGTCTGGCCAGCTCATATTGAAAAAATATTCGTCCCGCGTGGCTGCATTGAAAAAAAGAAACTGCCTGTTCAAAATAGGTTTTGAGAAGTCCATATTCGCAACGGTCCAGGGGCTGTATGCGATGTGCTATATGAGGAGTTAGCGAGACGAAACCACACTATACTGTGTGCTATCTTTAAACTTCTTAGTCGATCTTTTTAACAGCAATTGTAAAATCCAGTTAAATTCCATAAGACTTGTTTAAATCAATTATTATTATACTCATGAGACACACCCTAAAGTTATTATAAAAATAATGCACTCTAGAATTTATGGAAAATCTAAACAAAACATCAATAACTCATGGTTTGGTCTTTTTGACAGGTTCGATACAAAAGAGACACTTTATCCATTCAAATGTCAATCCAGAAATGCCATGATATCAACATACATACATACTTTCTTGACTCTGCGAAGGTATTTGATACCATCATCCACTACAAATGACTTAACATCATTTGTTAACTAGTAACAGTGGACGTGGTTTATAGATAACATCAAATTTATATTTTGATCCAATCCAAGTTAAGGTAGACAATGAATTGTCAAAAGGAAAATTATTCGAAGAGTACCAGGATTTGAGCTTTTACTAATGTTCTTCAGCTTATATGCAGAAGTGGTATTTAGTGAAATATTAAGGAAGGAATTAGAAATGTCATAGTTATATAATATAACTTTAGGTCAGCCGATGATACTGTCTTATTGGAGAGATCTAGATGACCTACATAAAGGCTATCCACAATAACTGTCTACAATAACAATCCACAATAACAAAACATTTTTGACAGGGGCATTAAAGTGAAATGAAAACAAAATCAAAATAGATAGTAATTTCCAAACACCGAAATACTATAGTAAGTAATATGAAGGTGAGGCTGTAGGAGTTTCTTTTTACATATACCTGAGTCTATCAGCTTACATTGAAATTTTTTGGCATCGCTAAAGTAAGAAATGTGGGGATACTGCTCCGATTACACAAAAACAGTAAGTAACACTGTATAGAAAGGAAAACTGGAATCGAATACCCTGATGTCAGAGAACATCAGCGGTAGGGGCTGAGTGAGTGAAGGCTTTTCAGAGGGTTGTAAATAATGTATTTCGTGAAGTATTAAGGAAGAAATTAGAAATGTCATATTCAATAACCTTAGGGAAGCCGATGATACTGCCTTATTGGAAAAATCTAGATGACCTACATAAACCCTATCCATAACAGCCATCTACAATAACAAAACATAGTTTGACAGGGGGATTAAAGTGAAATGAAAAGAAATCAAAATAGATAGTAAATTCCAAACGCATAAAAACTCTAGTAAGTAATGTGAAGATGCGGTTGAAGGAGTTTCTTTTTACATATACCTGAGTCTATCAGCTTATATTGGAATTTTCTGAGATGGGTAAAGTCAGAAATGTGGACACAATACTTGAAAAATAAGAGGACATATAACGACTGTAGCCTTGCTAGCTCTTACTAGGTTGGATAAAGGAGCATTTTTAGCCTTTATTTAAGTTTCCTTGAGTTCATTATTCTCTAGGCCGCATCCCAGATTTTATTTTATTGTACGTGAGTCTAATTATTTAATGGTCCATTTCTTCTAAAATAAGAGAAGAGATTGTCTACATAAAAATGTTTAACAAAGTGTATTTATCTTAAGGATGGAATAAAATGCAACGAAAATTTTTTCCTTCTTTTAAAAAAATTTATAGGATTATTATGCAAAACTCCACTAGTTTCTTGGTGTTTAGTAGTTAGAGGTGTGATTTACAAATATAAGCATTAATGTGCCGATTGTCATCTGTTTATTCTCATCGAACATATTTAACAAGGTTCATTATTCCAACTTATTCAATAGTATTCTACACATTTTATTTACTAACGTAAATTCATGTAAATAAAAGATTATTTTCCTCAGCTTGCTCGACTTTCTAACAATTGTGATTGGCAAGTTCATTAACGGTGTAGCGCGGTCGAAACAATACATCACAAGAAACCTATTAAAAGTGTTGAAGATGTAAAGTAAAGTGCCATTTAACATCATGACTTATAACTTCCTCGAAAAAATAATTAAGTGTATGTTTCTTACCACTTGGTAAATTGTTTCTCTATTAGAGATAATGACTAAATTAGTAACGTTACAAATAGAACATAGGATGTTATCTCTAAATCATTGTGTAGTGAGGATTTTTATTACCATTTTAACAATAGAAAAATTAACTGGTTTGGCGGACGTAGTAGAAAAGAATACATCACGCATACATTTTAAATCGTATGCGTATCATTATCAATCAATTTTAGTGTGTTTTTAAAATACCGGCTACTGTATAAAGTGTAAAAAATGTTGTAATAAATTAAGTTAAAAAAAATTTTACTACGCAAGATTATATTTGATATAATACAGGGTGTCTCAAAAGAAAGTTCCCATTTAAAAAATCGATTTAAAAAAAAAGTCAGGACTTTATTGAAAAAATGTTTATTACATATAAAAATACATTGTTTGGGAATTTATTTTTTAAAAATGATATCGTCCAAATATAATCCGTTGCGCTCACGGCATTCATTTAATCGGGCACTAAAATTGCCCATGACGGCTCGGCAGGTATTCTCCGTGATGTCTGCCATTTCGTTGCGGATATTTTCTTTTAATTATGCCAGGGAAGTCGGTTTGTTGGCGTAAACTTTTGATTTGACATAACCCCATAGGAAAAAGTCCATAGGTGATAAATCAGGACTGCGTGGAGGCCAACTTATGTCACCTTTCTTTGAGATCAATTTGCCAGAAAAATTTCACGCACTCGTGGCAGAGACATGTTGGACGTGTGTGAAGTTGCTCCGTCTTGCTGGAACCATGTTCTTTGGTTATAGCCAGGAAAATTTTGCAGTTCAGGCGCGAAGAAGTCGTCTAATATCTCCACATACCGCTCTGAAGTCACTATTACTGTGCGTTCCCTTTCATCTTCAAAAAAGTACGGGCCGATAATTCCTCGCGCCGACATCGCAGCCCATACAGTCACTTTCGGCGAATGTAGAGGTTTCTGATGTTTGTGTTTTGGATTGTTTGCACTCCAATAGCGGCAATTTTGCTTGTTTTCATGACCATTAAGATGAAAATGGGCTTCATCCGAAAAGAAGATGTTGGTAAACGTCGAAAAGCGTTCAGTCATCTGGTTTACGAAGTCAAGCCTCTGACCAGCATCCTGAGGCTTCAATTCTTGCACCAACTGAATTTTATAGGGGTTCAGCTTTAAATCTTTGTGTAAAATGCGGAATAATGATGACCCATGCACATTTAAAGCAACAGCACGCTTACGAATCGAAACGTTTGGGTCGTCACGAACAGACTGAGTAACACTCTCTACGTTTTCGACCGTTCTCGAAAACCTCAGACGCCCGGATTTTGGTTTATCTAGTGTTGAACCGGTCTCTTCAAACTTCTGGACCCATTTTCCAATAAGCCGAGCGCTTGGCGCATCATTTAAGTGACGAAGATGTCGAAAATTGCAGAATTTTCTACGCGCTACAGTCGCCGAATTACGGTTTTTGTAAAACTCACGTACGCACAAAGCACGGTCCGCTCCCGAGAAAGGCTCCATAGCGACTAAATTCCCAAAAGCCAGGCTACCGATTGACATACCCCCCGCGCCGCTCGGAATAGTTGCGTTCACGCAATAAGCAAAACAAATGTGTACTTTCTTTTGAGACACTCTGTATTACTCTTAAAACAAATATAATAAGCCTCAATACTTTTTTATGTTTTAGGGTTATTATTTCTAAAATTCTTGGATATTTTTGGGCAAGGTGCGTAAAGTAAACCTAGTACGTATCAATTTTACCCCGATACAGTTTCATACTAAATTTTTTAATAATTTTTGGATGATAAATAAATACAAGACGAAAATAGAACAGGCATTCTGGATGGAGGCGACAATGTAAATCACAATGAATAAATCGAAGACTACTTCAGTTTTGGCGGCCTCAAAGAATTCTGGTATCACTCTCTCTACCTGGAAAAAACATTTAAACAAGGAAAATTGTGAGAAAAAGCTCGGTAGTGTATGTATTCTAAGTATATGCTCTTTTCTAGGGCCTAACTAAAATGGAATTTTTCAAACTTGCATATCAATATGGAGAAAGGGACAACAGTGTTCATCCTTTTAAAGACGGTAATGCTGGAAATGACTAGCACCAACGTTTTAAAATACGTCAATTGCGAGAGCACGAAGCCCCAAATATAGATTTTTTGATTTACTAGAAACAGAAATGGGAAAATATGCTATTGACGTAATTCAGACATACAACCGGCATTCATACAACAAGAAATAAGCCTTTTAAAAAATCAAAATTTCAGTAAGAACTAAAGAAATCTTTCTGCCGTATTTAAATAGTTTGTTATATATGTAATTCTCCTTTCAGGCAGAGAATATGAAAAATATATTCACAAACAGTTTATTTCCTGCATATATCGCTCTGGTCCTCTCTCCATACGCGTTTCGATCAGCTCATGATCTCGTCAGTGGAGCTTTATTGGACCGAGAGCAATAGTTGCAGGAAATAACTGATATATGAACCATAAATTTTAAGATATGTCGGTATTTAAATACGGCAGAAAGATTTCTTTAGCTTCCACTGAAATTTTGATTCTTTAAAAATTTCACGTTACTCCGATGATTCATAGATGTCGTTTGACTGGCGATATTTTTTAGTCTGACATCGAAGTTGGTAGATGGCAGGTGCAATATCCTGCCGGCATACCTTGAAATTTATGGTTCATATATCAGTTATTTCCTGCTAATGTTGCTCTCGGTCCGATACTGCTCCACTGACGAGATCATGAAGTGATCGAAACGCGTATGGAGAGAGGACCAGAGCGATATTTGCACGAAATAAACTGTTTGTGAATATATTTTTTATATTCTCTGCATGAAAGGAGAAATACATACATAACAAACTAAGTAATAAGCCTCCAAAGATTTTGTCAGCAACCCGAAAAAATCAGCTTGATGTAATTTCAAGTGCGGAAACAATACCATCGTTCATCATATATGGTAGAAAAATAATGGTTGTAGATTATTAGATGGTGCTCCAATGGCACCATTGCTACTTGCACAGACAACGGCTGAATAAATGGACCTAAATTCTTAAAATGACTTTGTCATTTCGTCGAAATTACCGTCCGATCTTCGGAAAAAAAATAGTATTAGTAATGGACCACCATGAGTTTCATAAATTTCTCAAGGCTTTAAGGTATGTGACACAGTATAGTTCAATAATTACAATACTTCCACAGGTATGTCGTCTGGATTTTCCTTTTTTAGATGAATTAGTGCATTCTCCAGCTCTTGTTACGTCTTGTTATGTATCAAACCCGTAACAAGAACCAAACTATGACTTATTGACGTTTTGTCTAGATTTTCCCTAAATTCTAAAGTGCATTATTTTTATAATAACTTTAGGGTGTGACTCACAAGCATAATAATAATTGATTTAAACAAGTCTTATGGAATTAAACTGGATTTAAAATTGCTCTTAAGAAAATTTTACTTCCAGAGGAACTTTCATTTGGATTTACCCTTTTTAAATGATTTAGTGCATGTTCCGCTTCAGCTCTTGTAATGTCTGACCTTGGTAAGAAGCCTTAACTGACTTCTATTTTCTTAAAATAGATTTCACATGTAATTTTTGCAATACTTTAATATTTCAGTGATTCCTGTTAAAATATTGTCCCTTTCGTCCAGTCTTATGATTTAATATGTATCTGATATTCCTGTGCATATTCAAACAAATCGCACCTTGCTTCAAACTCTCTTATTTTCTGCCAATTACCCTTTTTCTGTAGGGATTCTTATATGTGATTATTTTATATTAGGTCCATCTGTTGCGGTATGTCATTTCTCATCGTACATATTAATTTGTTTTCTCGTACATCATTTACTTCATTTTAAATCTAGTTCCATGTGTGTCCTATGGTTTCTGTCTCGGCTGTTCTATTTATCTTGTTTAGTTTGCTACTCACTTTTAGCTTGAGTTATGTTTTCAGCATCTCTTAATTTGGCTGTATCTAAAAGTTTTCAATATCAGCTTCAGAGATGCTGTGGACAGAATATATGTTTACCCCAGGGTAGGTTTTAACATTCTTAATTGTATTTCTGTATCTTCAATTAAAATTAATAAAATCTATTTGCTGCCTTTTATTTTGGTTAGTATTAGATGTATATGTATATAGATGGTCTGGAACGAGTTTGGGAAATATGGTGACTGTTATAAAAGATACCTCTTGACGAAATTGAACCAGGACCAACCTATGTCCTTATTCGCAATAATTGTTCTATGATCCCGAGAAGGAAGATCCACAATTTTCAAAATACACAACGTGAATCAAACCCATGCTCAGGTGAAACGTATTTAATTAAACCAACACATCTGCGAAGGGAAAAACAGAACTTACTATACAAAGTTAAATATTATACATATGCTTTGAGTTCACAAAATGTTTTTGATGCATTAGAAGATCTAGACGGCTATGAAAATCAATGTATATGGTGAGACCAGGCGAAAAGTGTGTTATCTTAAATCAATGACTTCATAATAAATTTACTTAACTAGTAAATTTAAATCAGATTATCTGTGGAAAATACGTTTCTAAAGAGAAATAATGAACTAGTTCATCTTATTTAGTTTAACAGGATCATTTCTTTATATACTGAATGATAAATCCCCGATTATTTGGAAATTCCTCTTAAGTTGATCTTAATTTTGTGTCATATCTTGTACAGGGTGAGTCAACGATTGGATGAAGTAGGTTTGTGCCTTTTCGGTGAAATTAACAAAGAAACTATATTTATTGTTTGATACAGTTTATTTTTACGCAGATTTTAAAAATATTTAGGACTCTACAGGGTGAGCCAAAAAACTAGGACAGCATAAAGTTGTATTTTTTTAAATAGAACACCCTATATACGAATCGTATTTTCGATTTAGCTTATAATTTTAAATCTTTTTTATTAAGGGTTTACTATAACAAAACTTTATAGTTTCTGAGATAATTAAGTTTAAAGAAAAAAAGTCACATTTTCAAGCATCAATTCAATCCTAAATAACGTTTTCAATTTTGTGACAAATATATTCAAATTTGGAATTTAGCAAGACCAAGGACAAGTTAACATAATTTTTACCTAATATTTGCAATAAAAGCTACAGGGTGTTGAACACATCGGCTCAAATTTGAACAAGTTTAAATGAATAAATATCTTTTTTTTTTTAAATAGTACACCCTGTATGTTTTTATGTTATTTAATAGAATAATAAAAACTCTAAAAGTTTTGTTCAATATATCCTATACCTATTTATAATAGTTTTTGAGATATTTCAGTTTTTCTTATTTTCCATACTTTTTTACAGAAATAGTCTTCATTATCATAGTAGCCATGTAAAATAATAAAAAGAAACTACAGAAACAAACAGAATGTGGTTAAATATGATGAAATACATTATTCGTTATATTACAACGGCAATAGTTTAATTAAACATAATGTGAAAAAATTAACACAACAATAACGACAAGGCAAATACATATTTACTTTTATACTAAATTGAAACAAAAAAATTACCTATTAAATACTGAGATTAATTATTTCTTTTTAATAAGTGTTCGAATAAACGACCCTCTTGTGCAATGCAGAAATTTAGTCTTTTTTGCAGATTTTCTCGGACCCTGGACAAAATTAGTGGCGTTATTGTTCTACAGGTATCCCTAATCCTGTTTCGCATATCTTCCACTATTGTTGGTGGATTAGCATACACCTTATTTTTAATATAACCACATAGGAAGAAATCTAATGGGATGAAGTCGCAAGACCTTGGTGACCACTCAATAAAACCCCCACGTTCAATCCATTTTTGCGGATATCGTTGGTCCAAAAACGCACGAACTTCACGATGGTAATGCGGAGGCGCACCATCGTGCTGGAACCACATACTGTCGAGCTCATCCCTATCGAGACCTTGAAGCAGTTGGGGTAGTTCTTCTTGTAGAAAGTTCAGGTAGCTATGGCCATTTAGTGGTTCATTAAAAAAGTGGGGTCCAATAATTCAATTATGATGAATACCACACCAAACATTTAATGACCAGTGGTTTTGATATTGCACCTCTCTAATCCAAAATGGGTTTTCTGTGGCATAATAATGCATGTTGCGTCTATTTACGGCACCGTTACTTCTAAAAGTAGCTTCATCACTAAACATTACCTTGCATAATAAATTTGGATTTAATTGAATCTCCGCATTTATTGTACGACAAAAGTTTACACGACTTTCAAAATCCTGTCCATGCAATTCTTGGTGTAATTTCATGTGATATGGATGAATTTCTTGGTAGTACGATTAGCGGTGGATTGTGATGTTTCACATAATGCAGCTAACTGAGGGCTACCAATATAAGGATTTTCCTGAACATTTAACAATACTTGTAGTTCTTTTTCTTCATTAGTTACTGGTTTGTTGACCACTTTACGTTTTGGATAATCAACAGTACCAGAAGAATCAAATCTTTGCATTAAGTTTTGAAAAGTATGGGTATTAGGCTGGCGTCGATCAGGATACTTCATTTTGTAAATTCTTTGAGCAAGAAGGCAATTTTTTTGAGCCTCTCCTATTGTATAAATCATATTTATTAACTCATTCTTTGGAAAATTCATTTTAC
Organism: Diaprepes abbreviatus; assembly: GCA_034092305.1. Classification (NCBI taxonomy): domain Eukaryota; kingdom Metazoa; phylum Arthropoda; class Insecta; order Coleoptera; family Curculionidae; genus Diaprepes; species Diaprepes abbreviatus. Next base: position 65,950 of record JASJET010000120.1, on the reverse strand, counting down.
AATATAAGATGAATGCAAAAAAAACCAAACTACACTACATACAAACCAAAAGAAGCGATTGCGGTTATAAATTTGACACACAGAAAAATGTTCTTTTACATTGTTTTTGCCATGGCTACTATGATAATGAAGACTATTTCTGTAAAAAAGTATGGAAAATAAGAAAAACTGAAATATTTCAAAAACTATTATAAATAGATATAGGATATATTGAACAAAACTTTTAGGGTTTTTATTACTCTATTAAATAACATGAAAATATACAGGGTGTACCATTTAAAAAAAAAATGTATTTATTCATTTAAACTTGTTCAAATTTGAGCCGATGTGTTCAACACCCTGTACCTTTTATTGCAAATATTAGGTAAACATTATGTTAAATTGTCCTTGGCCTTGCTAAATTCCAAATTTGAATATATTTGTCACAAAATTGGAAACGTTATTTAGGATTGAATTGTTGCTTGAAAATGTGACTTTTTTTCTTTAAACTTAATTATCTCAAAAACTATAAAGTTTTGTTATAGTAAACCCTTAATAAAAAAGATTTAAAATTATAATCTAAATCGAAAATACGATTCGTATATAGGGTATTCTATTTAAAAAAATACAACTTTATGCTGTCCTAGTTTTTTGGCTCACCCTGTAGAGTCCTAAATATTTTTAAAATCTGCGTAAAAATAAACTGTATCAAACAATAAATATAGTTTCTTTGTTAATTTCCCCGAAAAGGCACAAACCTACTTCATCCAATCGTTGACTCATCCTGTATGTGTTTACTAATTCTTATATAAAAAAATGTAAATCAGTTACTCGTTACAAAATGTGGTATATCTCTATCGCACTTCTTTTCAAGTCTCTAAAAGAAGTTTCACATTTTTTTTTGTAAAATTTATGTCATAATTATTTTTTGTCAATTTAGAGTCGAGAAATACCAACATGGCAATTAACATTTTTTTCCTCTTGATTCTAAAATGTATCTCCCACAATTTTAAGAGAGGAAAATTGCTGTACTTCTTCAACAAGACTATTGTCCATAATTTCAAAATTAAGGAGATACTGCACCATACAAACAATTGCTAAATTTCTTTAATATCGACGGAATCAGTTTAATTATAGAAAAATGATAACCCCTAGCCCCACAATTATGAACTTGTTTAATGATTAGTCAATTGCCTATACCGCTTTGCGTAGACTTTAAAGAAATTTATTCTAAGAAATTGTTGACTTGTAGCTCTTACCTCACCTTTGCAGAAAAAACCCGTGTTATAGTTATTTACGAGCTTTTTAATTCTAATTTGTTACTGTTTAATTTTTTATCGACTTGTTTATATTGGGTTTTCCTCATTTAGCCGATGTTAGTCATTTTTGCATAAACACAGCTTCTTGGTGTTGTATTAATCTTTGAATATATAAATAAATTTTAATAAAAATATAGGGCAATGGTATATTCTGGTAACAACCTGATGATAGAAATAGGGAAACGAACTTTGACACCAAGAATTTAATCTTTCTTTATAAATAATTAGGTAAATCCAAAACAAAAACGAAATATTTTTGTTCGCCCTTGATTCTAAAAAAATGTTATTGAAACCTTACGAGAGGAAAATTCCCAAACTTTTATTTTTTAATAATTTTTTTGGTTGTTATTTCTTTCCTTTTAGTTATCCGAATTCAGATGCTTTTTTCAGAACTTCTAACAACCACGGCCAAAGTCGGCATTTTAGAGAAAAGATGAATTGGTAAAAGTTGTAGGCGTTGAAAAGACCTTTATTTTCATGTTTTCTGGGTCAAAATCGATAAACAATTTATCGAAATAATGATGAAAAACTCCCTTTTTTGCACTATTTTTTAAATGTTGATAACTTTTACAACAATGGCTGAATGTGACACATAACACCTTGATGGTGAGGCCATTATAAAAGTTCGGAAGTTCAGCCAGATCGGTTTAAGATACCAAAAGTTTAAATAATTGTTGTTCAGAAGATTATGTAGAGACATTTTTAAAAGTGTAAGGGTTTCTTAAAAGGCTAAACTACAAGGAAAATTAAAAAAGTAATATATTAATTCCAAAGTTGTTGTTAAAAAAGTGAGTCAAGGAAGGGGTGTTTTCTTTTGCTTATAAACAATTTGAATAACTTTGTTATTTTTCATGGTATTAGATGGACTGTAAAGGTGGTTGAAAACCTCGGATTTTAGAAAAAAAAACGCTCTACGACTAGTAGAAACCAGAAGAGACATTTTTCTTTAAAAATTATATCCCTGTTAGTTATAAAAGACTGAATGAGATCCCGTCTTTTTGTATTTCTTTAACAATATGCACCGTATAAACGCAGCTGACACGAAGATTTCTCGTACTAAAAATGATGTGGCACCATAAGTATTTCGCAGATGCCACTCACCATTGGTTGCACATTAGAAAACATGTTATTTTAAATAGAAATTAGGAAATTTCTTCTTTTTAAAATATTATCCATTATTACATTTAAAAAAGAAGAAATATTTTATTTTTATTTCAAGTATTTATTTTTATTTTTGATTATATCAACAGTTCAAGAAAATCAATACATATTACATAGTAAGGATGGCAGCTACTATATTGATCGAGATCATGACATTTTTTGAAGGGACAGAACGGAATTATCGAAGTCAAAGGACGATTATTTTTGAAGATTTTCTAAATAAAAGCGAAACGACGAAGCGATGAAAAATATATTTTCTGCTCCTTCAGTTTTCAATCCGTTCGTCATTAGATCAGTAAAAAAATCTTCACAACCTTTCGCTAACATCTCAGCTGGCATTTTTAAGTGATGCTTCCTTGCGGCTGCTCGACTTGAACTCGACTTCCAAGTCGAGCAGCTGTCAAGGAAGCATCACTTGAAAATGCAATCTGAGATGTTGACGAAATTTTGTGAAGATTTTTCTACTGATGAATGGATTAAAAACCGGAAAAACACTGGTGCACATTCCACCATGCGTGAAAATCTACGTTACAACATAACAACGTATTACAAACAACGTATTAGCCAGTTGTTTATATTTCATCGAGTTACATCAGTTTAAAAAATGAAATTCGATCCAATTTGATATCTAAAATCTGTGGAAATTTCAACTCTTACAGCCAGATTCACTAAGAAGATTTAAGATTTAAACCCGATCTAGTTGCTATGAAATTTAAATCTTATAGTCGATCAGTTTTCTTTTGCTTATGAAATTGTCATAATTTATATTACATATGTCAACAAATAAAAGCTTATAAAAGGGGTATAAAGATAATCTTGCGATAAAGCCTTGAAATATGTAAGAGAAATAGTTGTATCCAGAAAATAAATAAAATTTTCCATTTTTGCCGGTTCAGTAGTAAAACAAAATAATTTTTCTTGTATTTTTAGGGTTTAAAAGTTGCTTGACTTATTGTTGCTCTTGTCAGTTTATGCTCTCTGCAGTCAATTTAGGGCGTTTTTAAATTTAAACCATGTTAGTGAATTCGGCTGTTAATGGTTATAAACAACAGAGATATGGTTTTTTAGAGAAAAATGTCTATCTTGGCTTATATTAGCCGTAGAGCGGCATTTGTTTCTAAAACCCAGAACAACATTTACAATCCACCTAACAATAAGTCTGGTACCTTGAAAATAACAACGTTATTCTAATCGTTTGCGGCGTCTCCCTTTTTATAGGGTACAGCAACGGATGCGTACGGCAGCTCAATATGTCGGAGGCTAGGTTCGTATCTCTTTTAGAGATAGTTGTGCTCTGCTTTGATTACTCAATAGGCCCCACCTCTTTTACATTATCTGTGTTACTTACCTAGTGATTAAACAGGAAAACACTTAGGTATGAGGAATGATTTTAAATTATTGACGGTTGGTGTATAGCTCCACAATGAAACGACGTAATTAAAACAAAATAACAAATCCATTTTATTCCCAAAAAAAATTATTATGTACATAAATTAGAATGGTGCCCACAATGTTTTTGTACTCTCTTGATAACTATGATTGTTACCTCGTTTTTAAAAGGTTATATAAAATTTGGCCGCAAATGTTCTAGAACCTTTAATTGCCAATAACGTAAATTTTATAGAGTTCTTACATGTTATTATATCACATTAAAATATATTTATGTTGTTTTGTTTGTATTTAAAAAAAAAATGATTTATAGCTCCAATTCTTTAACTTAAAGTTTTCTTCTACCTGGTCTATGCTATGGTACCTCTCACTTTTAGCGCTGTTGCTAGGATTCCTGTTGTGTTGTGGATGAATGGAGGCTTCACAGGGCCACTTCCAACTCACCAACCAAACGCAGGGTAAAGTTAAAATAGTCGTGGTCACAAGGACAGGAAAACTAGGGCCGGAACCATCAGAAAGCCTCGACAGCAATATCAAAATGAAAAGAGTGAGATGAAGCCCAAAGATAAAAAAAAAACTGGCTTCAGATAGCCCTGAAATAAAATGTTGTTTTTACCACATGTTCGTAAAGATAAGGGGCAAAATCTTACCTCATTGATTAGTGGACTTTGAAAAACACTTGACCGTCTGCCCTTTCAAAGCTAATGGCAGGATTGGTCTGCTGCCTTCGACGGTTCAACAGTAAAGGGAACGAAAATAAAAATCTCTCTTGCAACCAGACGTGACAATTCTTAGGGATATTTGTATTTACTTTTGCCAACCTTATTCTCAACCTGGAACACTCTAACCTAGTTTCGAACCTACACTGACCACCAGGTAATACATCAAATATCGGCAAGCCATGGAAAATTATCAAAGAGAAAATTATGATCAAACAGTCCAAAGTTGCTAATCATGATTAAAATAAAGTTCAAAAAAATTGCCACAAATTCCATACTGCATAGTCAACCTTAAATGATCGGTCTCGACATGCCGTGCTCGTGTCAACGAATCGTGAGTACATCCTCACATTACCGACTATAACCTTATACTTTTAATACTGAAATGGAATGTAAATAAATGAGAGTTTATTAAAAATAAAATATTTTACGACTTTTAAATTCAAACCAAATAATGTGATATATAAACTACAGCAAGTTACAAACTGTGTTAAGAAAAAAGAGTGATAAGTTACAAGACCAAAAGAGTTGTGAACCAAAAAAAAACAAATTCCATGTTTACTATTTTAAATTACGGGATGAATAATTAAATTTAATCAGGTAAAAATATACAAATTCTATCATATTACTAAAAACATGTAGCATTGATGCTAACTGGTAAATTTAAATGCTACACGTTTATAAGCAAAAAAAAAACACCTCTTTTTTAATCCACTTTTTTAACAAAAATTTTGGGATAAAATATTATTTTTTTTTTATTTTCCTTGTAGTTTGACATTTGAAGTATCCATTTGGTTTTTAAAAATGTCTCTAGAAATATTATTTTTTGAGCAGCAATTATTTAAACTTTTGGTTTCTTTAACAAACAATTGGCATTACTCATAAACTATTCAACCGATCTGGTTGAACTTTCGCATACTTATAAAGACCCAGAATGGCCTCATTATCAAGGTGTTATATGTCACTTTTGGCCATTATTGTAAAAGTTATTAACATTTATAAGATAGGGCAAAAAGGAGGTTTTCCACTATCACTTCAATAAATTGTTTATCGATTTTGACGTATAAAACATAAAATTAAATATCTTTTCAACACCTACAGCCTTCGTCGATACAACATTTCTTTAAAATATCGTCGAAAAATTCTACGGTCAGAAAATCAAATTTCCAAACCCGTTGTTATAAAAAAACAGAGCCGATCTGATAGTACCTCCTTAAGTATTTATCATTTATTCCCTCCCCCCCCCTTATGATTTAAAACCCTCGGATATCTATAATAAATTTTTTGGTGAAATCGTTCTTTTTTCATTATGCAGACTGAGCTATAATTCCTGCTTAATTTATTATCAAAAAGTACTTTTCCTCAAAAACAGTATTCGGTTTCCATTCTACTTAGGTACTAATTCATATGACACTGTAAATGATGTTCCAATAGGTATTTACATTTCCTAGTTTGTATCCGAGTCGCATAAAACGAATCCAAAAACTAGTAAATGTAAATACCGCTCGTAATTTTAGACTATTTTTAAGTTTACAGATGCCTAGTTACTTAAAAAAATATATTTCAACCCTACTTCCATACAGAATTCGCAACAATAATGATTGTCCTTAATACCTTCATGATATCTTATGTACCGCTTTCACGCTATACTATTTACACACATTCTTAAGGGGAGAAACGATGTTTTAAAAGGTGTTAAGAATCAACCCCTCAAGATGAATTCGCCTCATTATGTCACAACTGGTTGTAGTGTTGGTAAAGTATCTATACATCTTTAGAATTTTAAAAGTTAGTTTCGGCCCTTATAATACATACAGCGGAATAATATAAGTTGTTGAAAGGGATTTAAGGATGGTATTAAGTTATAGGGGCTGATCAAATAATATTGAAAATTTGATGGGAGATCTTTCGCTTAAAGGTTCCTTCTTCTATAAATAATAACATTTTATTACACTCTCAATTAATTACGTAGCGAGTAAATAAAAATCTCTTTGTCGAAAATATTTCGCATATAAACAAAAAAAAATGATTAGATCAGTTACGTGAAAGACGTTATTGATAATTTATCAAAGTTTAATAAGTATTGTTAAAGTTATGTCGGTAACAAATGAACAAAATATTTTTTTATAAATTTATTTATGTTAGTTTTTAAGGTATATTTCTAAGTTTAAATGTTAATATTTATTTACGGAAAAATATGTACTAATTCTCATGGCTTCTGCTCGTAGTAGTAAATGCTGTCTCAGAATGTTTTTCGTTTGTGTTATGACTGTTACGCGCCAAATATCAATTAACTTGAATCCTGCGGGACAATGAAAAACTGTTTTAAGAGCTTCAATAACATATGATTCTCTGATGAATCGAATTTCCACATCAACGGTCACATGAACACACAAAATTGCAGATATTGGGATTCTGACAATCCGCTGGAACCACGTCAGAAACCCCTACATTCACCTAAGGCTGTCGAATGGGCTGCCATGCCAAGCCAAGGAATATTCGGTGCCTATTTTTTGAGGATAACCGTGGGTGCACTCAGACTGTTAATTCCGATCGTTATTGCCATATCGGAAAATCGATGAATATGTTGCCGATACTCAATCTAGATTTCGAAATGGATTGGGTACTAGAGAAGCCCTTTTTAGTATCCAAGTTTTAATACAGAGATGTCGAGAAGTGAAGTGTGACGTTCACCTATCTTTCAGTGATTTCGAGAAAGCTTTTAACCGAATTCAACACGATAAAATCATAAAGATATTGAAAGAAACTGGAATTGATGAGAATTATATAAAGATTATAGCCAACCTGTACTAGCTACAAAAATCATACATTTGAATTGATAATCGAGTTTCAGAAGAGATTGAAATAACAAGAGGGGTAAGGCATCATTAATGCGGTAACTATCAATAATCTATGTTATGCAGATGGTACTGTATGGCAAATAGTGTTGAAGGTCTCTAGTATCTGTATTGTGGATTCATGTGCGCAATATGGCCTAACTTAATATCAACAAAACCAAATACATGCTGGTGTCAAAACAATAACATCCTAATGCAGCAATTCTGATGAATAACGTTCAGCTCGAGAAAGTTGATAGAATAACATATTTAGGCAGCATAATCAAGAGTGATTAGGAACATTCGGTAGAAAAAAAACATCGAATTGAAAGCGCAGAAGCTGTTTTTAACCGTTTTAAGTGTGTATTTTGTAGTCAAGACCCAGGCCTAAATTTGAGAATCCGGTTTCTGCGCTGCTATATGTTTTCAAGTTCTCCTTTATAGCTTTGAGGCTTGGATATTATGAAATGTTCAGTTAAAAAACTAGAGGCCTTCGAGGTCTGGATACAGGAGAACCTTAAAGATAAATTGGATGGACCGAATAAGGTAGGAGGAAGCTCTAGAGAGTCTGAATCAGGAAACAAAAGTTATTAGAACAGTAAAAAATTTCAAGACATTCCGAGAAATACTTCCCTCTTCATTTAATAATGCAAGGAAAAACAGCCGGTAGAAGAAGTGCCGGTTAAAAAACCTGCGTCACTGGTTCAACATATCAACAATATTCCTTTTCAGAACTGCAGTAAACAAGGTTGTGATAGCCAACATGACAGCCAACGTTCGACAATCGTATATGGCAAGCAAAGAAGAAGAAGATTGCTATATGATTCGGACTTTTTTTGCTCCATAAATGCAAAACCAGATTGGCTTCATTCGAAATACATTTTTCCAACAAGATGAAGCAATTTCCCATATCACGAATGATTCTTTGGCAGCTCTTTGATGATTTATTCCCTGAAAGAGTGATGAGTTGCCAAGGTAACGTTAACTGGCTACCGCGAACTCCAGATTTAACACCTGCTGATTTTTTGCTTTAGGGTAACTTAAAAAGTAAGGTTATCAACCTATTATCACTCAGCTTAAATATTCTAAAGCAAAGAATCACAGATGAAATCCACGCGATTCCCAGAGCGATGCCCCAGCGAATAATTAAAAATTTCAGTTTGAAGGTAAATGATTGTGAAGAAGCAGATGGTGCATATTTAAGGATGGTTGTTTTTCATAAGTAAAAATTCAAATTCTACTCTTTATTTTAGCAGTAATTATGATGTTTTATTTTTTAAGAATCAAAAATGAAAAACATTCTAAGATTACCTTTACTTCACCAATACCTATATAACACAAAAATAGCATTATTGTAATAAGAATTTGTAATAATTCATTGTCTTAAATTGGCTTGGTCTTGATTTAGGCTAGAATATATTGTTTTGTCATTGTTTTCTTTGTTTTGATTGTTAAAAATATATTTTATACCATGTTTTATATAATTAAATTGAAGTCAAAATAAAATTATTATTAATTAAATTACATTTTTTTTTTAAATTCCTCTTTAATCTTTCCTCAAACCTTTGATGTTTGTAAACTAAAGGAAAACATTTTTGATTCGATGAGAAAAAAGCCATATTACTATTTTCAAGACCAATAATATTGCTACAATTATTTTGGTTTTGTCTTGAGCTTCTTAGGAGTTATCTTGCTGGTGAAACTCTAGTTCGTAGTCATAACCTATAAATCTAATAACCAGAAAATATTTTGATTGCTGTAATTTATTTATATTAATTATCCTAAATTTTCATATGTTCAATATGGGATGTCTAATTTTTTAGATCTTTAAAAGTCAAGAAACCTCGGTAAATGAAAAACACTCCGTGGGTTATACATAGGGAAAAAAAATGAAACGCCTTTATAATAGATTTTTCTTTTGAAATTTCACACACATATCACATAAAATAAATATTTACTTGCACATATCTGAGAGATGAATGTGAGAAGATAACATTGTAATATTTACTTTTGTCGCCATGTATAATTTTTCTATCAATTGCGTTTTATTAGAGAACACAATTTACTTCTTTTTAACCTTAACCTAAGTTGAAATTCTAAAATCTTTCACTTTTCAAGGTTCAGCTAATGAATAAATTACCACAATTTCCCATTTTTTAAATATAAATATTATGAGTATGGGTACAACAGAACAATGGGAGAAGTACTTTCACAATCTGCACGACAGCATTGCACCCGCAATAACACAGGAAACCCAGGATGAATATGCGGAAAGAAATCAGGCTCCAAAATGGATTATCACAAAAGAAGAAATAAAAACAGCAGCCACCAAATTGAAAAATCGAAAAGCCTGGACCAGATGGCATAACAAAGGAAATGCTCAAATATGGTGGAATGACACTACTAGAAGAGATACATTCCCTCTATAGAAAAATACTCAACGAGGAGAAAACACCAGAACAATGGAGGGAAAGCTTGACCATACCCATATTCAAGAAAGGCAACAAAACTGACCCGAACAACTACAGGGGAATAACACTTCTAAGCTCAACCGCCAAGCTACTAACGAAAATCATAGCAAAAAAAATAGAATCTAGCGGAATCAGTAAGGAGCAGCAAGGCTTCAGACAAAACAGGTCAACAACTGACGCCATATTTATAATTCGCCAAATTACAGAGAAGGCCATCGAATACAACAAAGAGGCATATATGTGTTTTGTCGACCTCACAAAAGCCTTCGACAGGATCAGACTTCATGACGTTCTCGAACTACTTAAGGACAGAAACATATGTCATAACATCCTGGAAGTAATTAAAGACTTAAACAGCAGAAATACAACGAAAATTAAAGTAGGCAACAAGACATCGAACCAAATTCCAATATCTACCGGCATAAAGCAGGGAGACAGCCTCAGTCCTATTCTATTTAATGCCATTATGGACGAAATTATCAGAGAGGTGAAAGAGGCCGGTAGAGGACATAGAATGGGAAAAGAAGAACTAGAGATAATTTGCCGGAAGACGAAGACAACCTCCAACGGCTCCTGTACAAGTTTGAAAAGACCGCTGAAAAATTTAACATGACAATCCAACCAAGAAGATGTAAGCTCGCTGTACACAATCAAAGCATCGAACAGGTCATGTGATTTAAATACCTGGGAGCAAACATCACCAGCAATAGAAACATAAAAGCGGAAGTTCAAGAACAAACAACCAAAGCTGCCGTAATGTCAGGATACCTACGTGATATTATATGGAGAAATAAACATATGACGACACAAAGTAAGATCAGAATATATAAGACCTGCATACGACCCATAATGACTTATGCCATCGAAACAAGAGCAGACACATCAGCAACCAAAAGACTACTCCGGACAACTGAGATGAGAACGCTAAGAAGTATCACGGGTCATACATTACGCGACAGACTAAGAAACGATGAAATCAGAAAAAGATGTGAAATACAGGACGTCGTAAGATGGGGCAGAGGAAGAAGGAGAGCATGGAGGGATCATGTCGACAGGATGACCGACGACCGAGTGGCAAAAATTGCAAAAGAAGGAATACCAAATTCCTCAAGGCTTTCTGGTCGACCGCCTAAAAGATGGAAAGAGGGCTGGACATCGGTGTCACAGGAACAAGAATAAACAAGATGCATTGACAGTCAATAGAGGACAAAGTACTATACTAAGAATAAGAAGAAGAAGAAGAAGAGTATGAGTATAAGTTTTTTAAAATACAGTTAAACCCGCTTAAGACGATTGTGAAGACCCAGTAAAAAACGCATGTTAAGCGAGAAAGCGTATTAAGCGGGAAAGGAAAAAAGAACGAAGTATATATATATATATATATATATATATATATATATATATATATATATATATATACATAAATATTTTGTGCATTTATAAAGTTATGTTATAAAGATCATATTTTGAAGTAGCAGACTATACATATATTATTTCCATATTAATTAAATTAATTACTTATTTTTGTTTAACAAAGACATTTTGATACATTACTAACTACAGTACTTTCGACATAATTTAACTTTTGTGCGCTTCGCTATCACTCAAAGAAGGTACATAACGCCTTAAATCTTCAACTGCCGACAAAGTCTGAACTTTTAACAGAATTTCAGCTGATTCCTCCTCCTCAACATAATCATCGCTTCCTGGGTGCCGTTCTTATATTTAATAAGGTTTTCGATTGAATGAACATTACCATCGATAGAAAAATACTGAAGAAAATTCTACAGTATGGTGGTTTCTGCTTTTCAAACACAATATAATCTTCATTATTTCGGAATCTGCTTTCTTAAAACAATTTTATTTAGTTTCTGGCTTAATTGCTTCCGATGCTATCTCATCATGCACATTCAGGGGTTGTTTGTAAATAGGGTCGCTCATTTTCGTGAAATAGCGATGTATCAGTCGTGTTATATAACCTAATTTGAGAGCCCTGATCTATCGGTGTCAATTTGATCTTGATATTTGGAGGTAAGAAAACATGCTTAATATTCCTTAACTCGACATCTTTTAGGTAAGCAGCAAGTTATCAATGAACAGCGTTATCTATCTAGATTTCAGCACAAAGTGATCATTTAAAACTTTCAACTAGTTGCTGGCAGTCGTCATGTGAGATAACACATAGGCGGTGGTAGATAGCGTATTAAGCGGGATGGGAAATTGTATTCAGCGTGAAAAAATGTTCGAAAATATCTTTGAAGTTGCAGTGATCGCATTAGGAGGGTTTTACGGTATCAATCAGAATATAAATTTTTTTGTAAATAACTCAAGTAATAAATAATGTATATGTTTTTATTATTTGAAATTGCTTGCAATAATTTGTTGATATACAGAGTGAGTCAACGATTATTGTTTGATACAGTTTATTTTTACGCAGATTTTAAAAATATTTAGGACTCTACAGGGTGAGCCAAAAAACTAGGACATCATAAAGTTGTATTTTTTAAATAAAACACCCTATATACGAATCGTATTTTCGATTTAGCTTATAATTTTAAATCTTTTTTATTAACGGTTTACTATAACAAAACTTTATAGTTTCTGAGATAATTAAGTTTAAAGAAAAAAAAGTCACATTTTATTTTCAAGCATCAATTCAATCCTAAATAACGTTTTCAATTTTGTGACAAATATATTCAAATTTGGAATTTAGCAAGGCCAAGGACAAGTTAACATAATTTTTACCTAATATTTGCAATAAAAGCTACAGGGTGTTGAACACATCGGCTCAAATTTGAACAAGTTTAAATGAATAAATATCTTTTTTTTTTAAATGGTACACCCTGTATATTTTCATGTTATTTAATAGAGTAATAAAAACCCTAAAAGTTTTGTTCTGTATAATCTATACCTATTTATAATAGTTTTTGAGATATTTCAGTTTTTCTTATTTTCCATACCTTTTTACAGAAATAGTCTTCATTATCATAGTAGCCATGGCAAAAACAATGTAAAAGAACATTTTTCTGTGTGTCAAATTTATAACCGCAATCGCTTCTTTTGGTTTTTATGTAGTGTAGTTTGGTTTTTTTTGCATTCATCTTATATTGTAAAATGAATTTTCCAAAGAATGAGTTATAGATATGATTTATACAATAGGAGAGGCTCAAAAAAATTGCCTTCTTGCTTAAAGAATTTACAAAATGAAGTATCCTGATCGACGCCAGCCTAATACCCATACTTTTCAAAACTTAATGCAAAGATTTGATTCTTCTGGTACTGTTGATTATCCAAAACGTAAAGTGGTCAACAAACCAGTAACTAATGAAGAAAAAGAACTACAAGTATTGTTAAATGTTCAGGAAAATCCTTATATTGTTAGCCGTCAGTTAGCAGCATTATGGGAAACATCACAATCCACCGCTACCGTACTACCAAGAAATATAGGTATCATCCATATCACATGGAATTACACCAAGAATTGCATGGACAGGATTTTGAAAGTCGTGTAAACTTTTGTCGTACAATAAATGCGGAGATTCAATTAAATCCAAATTTATTATGCAAGGTAATGTTTAGTGATAAAGCTACTTTTAGAAGTAACGGTACCGTAAATAGACGCAACATGCATTATTATGCCACAGAAAACCCATTTTGGATTAGAGAGGTGCAACATCAAAACCACTGGTCATTAAATGTTTGGTGTGGTATTCATCATAATCGAATTATTGGACCCCACTTTTTTAATGAACCACTAAATGGCCATAGTGACCTGAACTTTCTACAAGAAAAACTACCCCAACTGCTTCAAGGTCTCGATAGGGATGAGCTCGACAGTATGTGGTTCCAGCACAATGGTGCGCCTCCGCATTACCATCGTGAAGTTCGTGCGTTTTTGGACCAACGATATCCGTAAAAATGGATTGGACGTGGGGGTTTCATTGAGTGGCCACCAAGGTCTTGCGACATCACCCTATTAGATTTCTTCTTATGGGGTTATACTAAAAATAAGGTGTATGTTAATCCACCAACAACAGTGGAAGATATGCGAAACAGGATTAGGGATACCTGTAGAACAATAACGCCACTAATTTTGTCCAGGGTCCGAGAAAATCTGCAAAAAAGACTAAATTTGTGCATTGTACAAGAGGGTCGTTTATTCGAACACTTATTAAAAAGAAATAATTAATCTCAGTATTTAATAGGTAATTTTTTTGTTTCAATTTAGTATAAAAGTAAATATGTATTTGCCATGTCGTTATTGTTGTGTTAATTTTTTCACATTATGTTAAATTAAACTATTGCCATTGTAATATAACGAATAATGTATTTCATCATATTTAACCACATTCTGTTTGTTTCTGTAGTTTCTTTTTATTATTTTACACGACTACTATGATAATGAAGACTATTTCTGTAAAAAAGTATGGAAAATAAGAAAAACTGAAATATCTCAAAAACTATTATAAATAGGTATAGAATATATTGAACAAAACTTTTAGGGCTTTTATTACTCTATTAAATAACATGAAAATATACGGGGTGTACCATTTAAAAAAAAAAAAGATATTTATTCATTTAAACTTGTTCAAATTTGAGCCGATGTGTTCAACACCCTGTAGCTTTTATTGCAAACTTGTCCTTGGCCTTGCTAAATTCTAAATTTGAATATATTTGTCACAAAATTGAACACGTTATTTAGGATTGAATTGATGCTTGAAAATGTGACTTTTTTTCTTTAAACTTAATTATCTCAGAAACTATAAAGTTTTGTTATAGTAAACCCTTAATAAAAAAGATTTAAAATTATAAGTTAAATCGAAAATATGATTCGTATATAGGGTGTTCTATTTAAAAAAATACAACTTTATGCTGTCCTAGTTTTTTGGCTCACCCTGTAGAGTCCTAAATATTTTTAAAATCTGCATAAAAATAAATTGTATCAAACAATAAATATAGTTTCTTTGTCAATTTCATCGAAAAGGCACAAACCTACTTCATCCAATCGTTGACTCACCCTGTACATATATTTTTTAAGATTTATTATTTCAAAATGCAAAAATTTCCAAAAGTTAAGAAATATTAAATACGTCCCTTTATCGGTAACAGCAGAGTACATACATCTTTATAAATGTTATTTAATTCTCCCTGGTAGATCACCTATGGCGCACCCGAAAAAAAAGTTGTTGAAAGGACTTAAAGGGAGCTGCTATTAAAATAGTAGCTTCAAATAAATATAATTTCTTCTAACGGGATTTACTACCCCTCGTGAATTTTGGTTTTGTTCGACCGCTTTTTTATTATGAATGGTTGAGCTACCTTTAATAATTTACATTCACTAAAATTATCTGATTTAAGCTGAAAGCCATAAATTTTAATTAGGCTTTTATAAGTTGGAATTTATTTTTCAGCTGCTGGACTATGTAAATAAGGGGTTGAAACTGATGTGTTTTTTAAGAATAATAAGTAACATTGAAAAAACTTTGGTCGATATTTAAATTTGTTAGAATCCATTATCAATTTTCAAATCAAAATGATTCAAGGAAAGACAGTAGGCAGTGTTAGTTTGTCTTGCGTTTTGTTTGAGCTTTATCGTGTCTCTCCATAAGTTAAAACTAAGAGCTAATTTTGGAAAAAAAGATCTATATACCTATTTAATCATATGTTCAGAATTTCCAGAATTTTGGGTAGATCTTATGAATGAAGAATGAATCCCCCTTGTGGTAACAGCCAACTAAAATCATTCACATCATGAAATTCAGTAAATAAGCGCCTTTGATAATTATGCAGTTTATGCATAAGGATGACCACTTGTATGCTTTTGAAACCTTTATCCACCAACTGCAATTAAAAAAAAACAAAGTATTTGATTAAATGTCAATTCAATTCACTGAATGATAACAGTGACTTGATATACAGTACATACAATTGTATATATATATATATATATTTATATATATATATATATATATATATATATATATATATATATATATATATATATATATATATATATATATATATATATATATATATATAGTATACGACAAAACAAATGCAGGAACTTCTACTCGCTAATATATGGCTAAATATCATAGTCAAATGCATTTAAATTTAAATTCTTTTTACTTATTTATGTTCGCGATGGACTCTTCTGCTAAAAAAAAGACACAAAACTAATTTTTTTGTATCAGAAAAAAATTAGTTTTGCTTACAACATCACTTTTTGTTTATGACAAAACATATGCACGAAATAACAGGAATTTACATTCTTTATGAATTATAAAAAATTATCAACAACAAGTACCGTTAAATAACCAATAACTCTCTTTTGAACATTGTAAGAATGTTTAAAGAAAACTTCCACGTGTTTATAGTCGTTCCTGGTCTTTCAAAGTCATAGGTCATATGGTACAAGTTTTTAATGAAAAAAATGGCTAATAATAAGAACTCAGTGCAAGTAGAGGAAAAAATAATTAAATACTATAATAGTGGTGAATCAGTGACATCAATTGCAAAGAAATTTGGAATTCATCATAGCGTAATTTCGCGAATTATAAGCCGCTTTCGTTCTTCAGGCTCGTTGACCACTATCCAGAAAGGAGGTCGTTCACGGAAAACCAGTAAACGGGACGACCAGACAATAATTAGATTAATAAAAAAAGATCCGTTCATATCAGCAAGATCAATTGCAAATCGATTACTACTATATATATCTGAAAGATCCATCCAAAGACGAGCTGTTGAAGGTGGATTGAAATCATACCAAAGCGCTTAAAGAAACATTTATTTCCGCCAAAAATAGACTAGCTAGAATTCAATTTGCAAAGGAATACTTAAATTGGAGTACAACACAATGGAAGACCGTACTCTTTTCTGACGAGTCGAAGTTCAACTTGAAAAATTCGGATGGATTTCGGCTAGTACGCAGACCTAAAGGGCAAAGTTTTTACCCTCACTATACGCAAGGCATAGTTAAGTACGGAGGAGGAAATGTTTTGGTCTGGGGATACTTTTTCGGACATGGAATTGGACCAATTCACAAAATTAATGGTATAACGGATCGTTTTGTGTATAAAGATATCCTAAATAATGTTATGTTGCCACACGCAGAGGAAGAAATGCCCAAAACACACTGCTAAACGTGTGAAAGAGTGGTTCGTAAACAACAAGATTGACGTTTTGAAATGGCCAGCGCAATCGCCTGATTTCAATCCCATAGAAAATCTATGGGATATTGTAGATCGCAAAATAAATCGTGATAATTGCAAAAATGCGAATGACCTTTTCCGACAAGCAGAAATTGCATGGAATGGAATTTCCGATGAAATTTTATCTAACCTTATAGAGTCCATGCCACGCAGATGCGAGGAGGCTTTAAAAAATAAGGGCTACGCAACTACATATTAGTTAAGTTTTTATTTAAATGGAATAACCTAAAAATGTGCTATTGTTTTGTCGCATAAAGAAAGTATTGTTAATTATGAAATATGGTTTTTGTTGGTTTTCATAACAAGTCTTGGAAATTTTTGTTCGGTTTTAGTAAATTTAGTTTGTTAATTTTGTAAATAAATAAAACAATTTGAAAAGCAATGTGTTTTTGTCTTGTTATTAAGGCATATTTTAATATCCACAAGTTCGTGCATATGTTTTATCGCACACTGTATATATATATATATATATATATATATATATATATATATATATATATATATATATATATATCATATCGTCATTTTTCATTAAGCGTTTCTCATTTATCCTTCGAATAACGGTATACTATTCGTTGCGTTTTCAGTTTTACTATATTGCGAGCACTAAATCTAGCCCAAACGATGATAAATACTGTAGGTTACATTGAATAATCAGAATGAACTATATTATGATCTACTATTAAGTAAAGTTAAAGAAAATAAACCTGGAAAAGTAATTATCACGTAAAGTACAATCAATTAGATCAACAGAATAAGCCGATCAAGGTAAGGTAAATTAATTAATCATAACCTCAAAATAAAATATATCTCGTTGGTCTTCCCGAAACAAGGAACTCGGCGACGAAGATGTATAGCACTACACTAATATTCTTGGATTTGAGTATTTTTTGATTTTTACCTTGTCCATCAGGGCGTTAACTTTGAGTCTCTTGTTTGCCGTTTAACTTTTGTCCATGAGGACGTAATCTTCTTCTTCAGGATGCTTCTTTTTGAGTTTGTCTCTCCCTTTTGTTGTTCTGGACATTTATTTTAGATTTTTGATTATAACTTTTATTTTACCTAACCTTTTGTCCATGAGAACGTTTATTTTGAATTACTTGATTTTGACTCTTATTTTAGCTTACCTTGATCAGCTAGCCCTGTTGATATAACTGATTGTACTATGTGTAATAATTACTTTGGCAGGTATATTTTCTTCAACTTTACTTAATAGTAGATAATCATATAGTTCATTTTAGTTGTTGAATGTTATCTACAAATTTTATCATCGTCGGTTAACTTTTTTTTAAGAAAATTATCCTCCATCTGAAGGAGAAGGAGAGTTGTCACGGTTAAAATTTCATCTTAAGAACAAGTAATTGAAAAAAAAAGGATTACTCATCACAGGATCGGAAGAAATTCCGAATTACACTTCACAAGAACCTTCTAAAATAAACAACAATAAAGTTGCTGGACAGGATTCTCTACTCATTGAAATGATAACAGAAGGGGGGAATAAGTTCAACAGATGCTTAAATGAATGTCTAATTCTCGAAGACCAGAATAATGCAGTTATAACATTGATCTACAAAAAAAGAGAAAACTGTAGATCTACTAGTCTGCTCTCACAGATTTCCATGCGATTAGAATAATAAAAAATCGCCCAAACCAAGAAATTAGAAGCTTATCAATTAGGTCGGATTCGGAAGGAATTACAGTTCTAGTGAACACTCAATGAATAGAAAAGTCTGTGGAATATGATTTGGATGTCTGTCTGGTCAATAACAGGCTTCTGCCACAAGACTCGTCAAATTGTCTTTGCATCGTATACTAACTAATTGCATCATCTAATTTCGATGTACATAATTAACACCAATTCAAAGAACTTTGGTTAAATTTTATTTTAGATATCCGTGATTAAAAAGTAAATTTCTTGTTCTGGGATTAAAAGTAATATGGCTCAAAATTGTTGATTTGTCGATTTTAGTGTAGAGCAACAAAATATCCCGTTAGAGGTGTCATTAGATCTACTCCAATTATAAAAAAAAGACAATTGTTTTGGAAATCGCTTGAAATATGAACTTAATGGATTAAGTTAATGGATAAACGTTGTATTTTCCTACAGCTGTTGTGAAAAATTCGCTTTTCTATATTTTTTCAAACTGGTATTTCGATATTATTCCTACTTCTACATGGCCTTTTTTACACCAAAAAAATCTCATATTTTGGTTAGGTTCATAGACAATGTCTACTAACAGCAGTTACATTATAGTTTTATTATACCAAAATTGTTATATTACCTAAATATTGGTTAACAAATTAAAAAATATATTTTTTACGACCTTTTCAACTATTAATTGAAAAAATAGCAACTCATTTTTTCCCTCTCATCTGCTAGATTTTTACGGAGTATATATTTTGTTTTTATCTATCAATTTATATAAAAATTTTTTTCTGGGTTTTTCTTTTTATAATTAATCTCCAATACGTAGAATGCATGCCAAGACAAGATAAAATTAAATAGGAATAAAGAAAACAAGTTTCATAGAGCACTTCTTCCAAAATTTTCTAAAAACTGTTAATTTCCGGTTCTTTTTCCCTACATCTATCTTGTACATATGAATAACCCTAGGCAAAACAAAATAGAGATTAACAGAAGAAATGGGTTAAGATGGGCAGCCTTTGACTAGTTAAGCAAAATCTTAAAGAACAAAAATATGCCTTACTTGACGAGTCTATGAATAGTGTGTTGATGTATGAAGCCAGTACAAAACTGAAAACTACTGAAAGAGTTATAAAACGCAGATGCTCGACATATCATTAAGAAAAGAGAGCAAAAGCAAAACACGTGAATCCAGCAAAAAACAAAGATTGAAGATATCGCGAAAACTGTAACGGAGCAGAATATAAACTTTGTAAGGCATATGTAGCACGGTTTAAAGACAACACAAGATCTAATACTATATTAAGATGGAGATCATATCAAGAGATCCGCCCTCCATTGCAGTGGATAGACGACTTGAAACTTTATGGAGAACTGATGTGGATGAGACAGGCATAGGATAAAAGAACATGGTAGCAACAAATGAGGGAGGCCTATGTTGATAAGATTAAGGTTCCGTGCTCAAAATTTGGAAAAATGAATACTTAAGACCTTAGTGTAAGTCCCTCGGTCTACTCGTATGTCTGTTTATAACAGTGCTTTTTTCAAATTTAAAACCTTATAGCTGATATTTGATACAGTTCAGTTAATTTGATTTGAGTCCTAAGAAACGACGAAAATATTTTGCGGTCTATTTATATTTGATACAAAATAGAAGCTGAAATGCAAAGATATAAATTATCTTTTGTGATCATGCAAAAAAATAACAAGGATTTAAAAAAATATAGGATGTCCATAAATTGTGCGTTTTTAAACATTAATTAATGAGGAAATATTCTAATTACACTTTGCGATTCAACTTACCTTTAATATATATTCTTCAAGGCCTCAGCAACTGTTTCAGCCTTCCTTGGCCCTCATCAGTGTTGTACGGCTCCGAACTGGGCAACAACAGACAGCCGCTTACTCATTATAATTCTACATATACACCTAAAGCGTAAACAGCTGCCAAGAAAACACCTAAACCTTTCACATTTTCGGTAACAATGTGTTCTTAGTTTTAAAAATAAAAATACCCTGAAAAAAAAACAATTTATAATGATTAACACTGAAAAAAAAATAGCAATCCTTAAAAAGAAGACAATTAGTAAAATTTAATCAAACAGTGTTATAAATATTACAGGCATGAACTCTTAAATGCTCAAATTTTGGGCTTAAAAGGCCAAAAAAAACTAATTCTTTGGCCACTATAATTAGCAAAGTTTTACAAAATTGTCATTATTTTGGCCAGAAATAACTATTTTCTTATGAAATTATGCAAACAATCAAAGACAGAGTGACCAAAAGGACAAGTTCCCCTACCTTCTTGGCTCAATAATTTGTCGATTTATCAACCAATTGTGTGCAATATTTGGATTTGAATTCCCCAAGTAATGCAAGTTCGTTGCTGAACGACATAGTTTGAAGTAGTAGTAGATCAAATTATTTTTCACTGCAAAAAATTTCAAATGACTGATTGTTTCATTTTAATATTGAGACCACTAAACATATTTCCGTAAAGCGATTATTCAAAATGTACTAGTGCACCTAAAAAAGAAAAAAAAAAGCAGCATTAAATTTTTATCTTTTATGCTGTGATTATCCATACTTTACAAGGGCATATTATTATTAAACATTCAAAATTTAAAATAAAAATTTGCATTTGCACTTAAGAATGTGGCACCTATTTTATATCTCTATTTTTTAATCCCAAAATAAAAATTTTTGTGTTTGTGGTAAATTAATTGTAAGTTTATTATTCAGAAAAAAAAATTTGCTTTAGAAGAAAGAAGACCAATGATGAGAAATTTTTAAACCAATTAGAAAAAAACATTTATACCTATCATACTCCACACTACTTCTATAGGCTGTTGGTCCTTTGTTCTCGAGTATTCCTTCACAAGACTATGCACACAAAAATGAATCTTGTCAAATCGAATCCAAGTGTTAGTGTTGAGCACTTTTCATTGACGTGTTCTGATGTGATGATTTGCCTTTTATCATGGAAAGAAAGCATGCATGAACTTACCTGGAATAACAAAGAAAAACTATTAATTACACCATAAAAATATCATGAATATTAACACTGTGAAGTGGAAAAGAAAAGAACAATTTCAATATCTTTCGCACGCCAAATTAAAAAAAAAATCATGAAGGGTTTGCACCTCGTAGATCTATGTTCTAAAAGGACTTGTTTTTAAAATAGAGAAATTTCATTTTTCAAATATATATAGCATAATTAAAATTTAGTAAAATTTGTTGATTACAATTAATTTTTCTCGTTTTCACAAACAAAATACTCAGTGTACACAGAGGGTTACCTTATTAATTAATTTTTTAAAAATATTAATCTGCTTTTTGCTGGTCTTAATGAATTATTAAGAAATATCTAATAAAATTACACTAGCGGCCTTTGGCTTTTTCTTAAAATTGAGTCTTGCTGGGATAAGTTTTTTCTTTTAATTCCAAAACGTCTTCCTCTTGGAAAAATTGTGATGAGTTATTTTAATGTAATTTTAATTGATACTACGTAAAAATATATCAGAACACAGTAAGGTACTACTTTTGTAAAGAAGTAAGTAATTTCCCAAAATAACCGCGGGGGGTAAAAATAAACAACAATTTCTACGGATCTTTTAGTTTTTGTTTCTTAAAAACTAAACCTTTTACAACTGTGTTTAAATACATTTTTAAAGGCTTGAAAATAGCAGCTTTTTTAAAATTTATTACTAGAAGAAGTACCTTTACGGTACTGAATAATAGTTTTTACCAGGGACAGTACAAATATAATTCAACAAAATTGTTTAGTACAAGAAAGTTAATTTTTTATACCAAATTTCTGTGACAATTTCTTGGCTAGCATTTTGTCAGGATATTCCTTATAAGATTAAATTTTTGAATAACAAATCCCTTTCGAATACGATGTTTATTTACAGATTGATAATACCAAAGAAAATAATAGTTACACGATTAATTTCTTTGACAATACTGCTTAAATCTTTTAAAGAAGAGTTGTCAAATGTGATAGGTATAATATTACACACGGTGTGTAATTTAAATAGCACTATTGCTATTTTCGAAAAAGTAGTCCACAGGAGGTCGATTAAATTAATTAAAAGTTGCCTTTTTTAGGGTGCATTTGATGTACAGTGGCAGAGTAATCAAATTTTTTATACTTTCGGAAATAGAGGAAATTGAAAAATGAATAAAAATATATTTACTTAAATATTCAATAAGACATTTTTTACATTTAGAGAAAAATGTTCCTGGTCATCTGAAAATTACACATTAATTTATAGGAACCTAAATAATACCAACATTCACCCCAAAATTAAAGAATATACAGGACAAATACTCACCATAGGATCAGAAAAAATTCCGACTATCACACCACAAGAACATGAATACCCTTTTAAATAAAAAACAATAAAGTCGCTGGACAAGATTCTGTACTCATTGAAATGATAAAAGAAAGAGAAAATAAGTTCAACTATTCAATAGATGCTTAAACGAATGTATAATTCCCAAAAGGAAATACCATAAGAGACAAGAGATTGTATTTGCCCAAGGTAGAAAAGCCCAACAGTCTCTGCAGTGATGACGTCACGAAGCCTTCGGACTATACTACACAAACTGCTAAGCCTAGCCCCAAGAGCTGAGATATGATGTTCCCAGTTTAAAGAGGGGTCCAAATGAACACCAAAGAACCTAATGTGTTCCAAAGTGGGTATAGATCCACCCCCAAGCCACACAAGGAGTGACTCAGACCTTGTTGCATGCTTTAAATAAAGAATGAGGCCGGTCTTATTACGTTTAGAGTGAGACTGTTATCAGAACACCACTACTGCATTTTTAATGCAGAGTTTGAGGACTTTTGAGACGGTCCCGCCATAGAAGTGTCTCGACAGAATCACTGATGTGTCATCAGCAATCTGGCAAACGCTATCCGCGGCCAATCCATCTCCCAGATTGTTTACATATATTAAGAATAATATGGGTCCCAAAATGAGGCTCTGGGGTACCCCCTGCAATAATTTTGTTCTATCTGAAAAGTAATGATGAGTATTTTTAGTAAATTGGAGGCAGGGCGACCGCAAGAAAAAACCAGTTATCGACGAGGGGGTGGAAGCCAGCAACATACACATTCCTAGTGTAAGATGCACAATCGGGTGTGTTGTCCTGAATTCTAAGCTCTTGGGAGGGGGCGATTGCCTCCCCCCTTGAATCCGCGTCTATATGCAGCATGGTTTAAAGATAACAGTAGATCTAATACTATATCAAGATGAAGACCATACCTAGGCAAGAGACTCGCCCTCCATTGCGGTGGATAAAGGACTGAAACGTTCTGGAGGCTGATGTAGTTGAGATAGACAGAGGATAGAAGAACTTGGTAGCAGCAAATGAGGGAGGCCTATGTTCATGAGATTCAGGTTCCGTGTTAAAATTTGAGAAACCCGAATATTTAGGATCTTAGTGTAAGTCCCTCGGTCTATTGGTATGTCTATTTGTTACAGTACTTTTATCAAAATTTAAACCTTATAGTTGATATATGATACAGTTCAGTTAGTTTGATCTGTTACTTATTAGTCGATTTTAAGTCCTAAAAAAACGACAAAAATATTTTGGGGTTTACTTGTATTGAGTATAAATAAAAGTTATTAAAATGTGAAATCTGAATATATAAATTAACTTTCGTGATCGTGTAAAAAAATAACAAGAAGGTTTTTAAAATATATAGGATGTCCATAATTTGTCTGTTTTTAAAATTAATTAATGAGGAAATATTTTCATTAAACTTTGCGATTCAACTTACCATTGATATTTATTCTTCAAGGCCTCGGCAACTGTTTCGATCTTCCTTGACCCTCATCAGTGTTGTACGGCTCCGAATAGAGCAACAACAGACAGCTGCTTACTTATTATAATACTTTATACCTAAAACACCTGAAACGTAAACAGCTGCCAAGAAAACACCTATACCTTTCACATTTTCGGTATCAGTGTGTTCTTAATTTTAAAAATAAAAATATCCTGAAAAAAATAATTATAATGATTAACCCTGAAAAAAAAAATAGCAGTCCTAAAAAAAAGACAATTAAAATTTAATGAACTCTTAAAAACACCAATACCTTTCCTATTTTCGGTATCAGTGTGCTTTTAGTTTTAAAAATAAAAATATCCTGAAAAAAAAATACAATGATTAACCCTGAAAAGAAAAATTAGTAATCCTGAAAAATAAGGCAATTAGTAAAATTTCATCAAATAGTGTTATAAATAGTACAGAGATGAACTCTCAAAAACACTTAAACCTTTAACAGTTCGGTAACAGTTTGTACTTAGTTTTAAAATAAAAATACCCTGAAAAAAAAACAATTTATAAATATTAATCCTGAAAAAAGAAATTAGCAATCCTAAAAAAAGAAGACAATTAGTAAAACTTAATTAAACAGTGTTATACCTAATACAAAGATGAACTCTTAAATGTTCAAACTTCGTACCTAAAAGGTCAAAAAACTAATTCTTTGGTCACTTTAATTCGCACAGTTTTAGAAAGTTGTCATTATTTTGGCCAGAAATAACTACTTCCTTATGAAATAATGCAAATTAATCAAAGACAGAGTGACCAAAAGAACAAGTTCTCTTTACTTTTTTGACAAAAATTTGACATTTGTTGGATTATCTGAATACTTCAATATATCCAACTGTGTGCAATATTTGGACTTGAATTCGAATGCAGATTTGTAGCTGAACAAAATCTTTTGAAGTAATTGAAGATAAAATCATTTTTCACTGCAAAAAATTTCAGATGTCTGATTGATTATTTTTAAAATTGGGACCACTAAACATATTTCCTTATAGTGATTGTTCAAAATTTCGTACACCTAAAAAAGAAAAAAAAGCAGCATTAAACCTTTGTCTTATATGCTGTGATTATCCGTACTGTAATTAGAAGTACATATTATTATGGAACGTTCAGAATTTTAAATAAAAATTTGCATCTAACGTAAGAATGTTGCACCTATTTTAAATATCTATTTTTTAATTCCAAAATAAAAATTTTTGTGTTTGTGGTAAATTATTTGTAAGTATATTATTCAGAAAAAAAAACTTACCTTAGAAGAAACACGACCAATGAAGAGAAATTTTTAAACCAATTAGAAAAAAGAAACATTTATACTTATCATACCCCACACTACTTCGGTTGTCTGTGGGTCCTTTGTTCTCGGGTCTTCCTTCACAACACTATGCACACACAAATGAACCTTGTCAAATTGATCTCGAGTGTTAATGTTGGGACGATTTGCCTTTTACCATGGAAAGAAAGCATGCATGGACTTACCTGGAACAATAGAGAAAAAATATTAGTTATATAATAAAAATATCATAAATATAAATACTGTGAAGTAGAAAAGAACAGAACAATTTTTATATCTTACGAACGCCAAATTAAAAAAAAAGGGTTTGCACCTGGCAGAACAAAGTTCTAAAAGGTCTTGGTTTTAAATTCAAATTTTTGAATTTTGTTTTCAAAAATTTGTTGATTTCAATTAATTTTTCTCGTTTTCACTATCAGTGTATATAGAGGGTTGCATTATTAAAAAAATTTTTAAAAGTATCAATCTGCTTTTTGCTGGTCTTAATGAATTATTAAGAATTATGTAATAAAATTACACCAGCGACTTTGAACTTAAAATTGAGACTTGCTAGTTTAAATATTTTCTTTTAATTCCAAAACGTTTCCCTCTAGGAAAAATTACATTAATGTAATTTTAATTGATACTATATAAAAATATACCAGAACGTAGTAGGGTACTACTTTTGTGAAGAAATAAGTAATTTACGAAAATTACTGCAGGGGTAGAAATAAACAAGAATTTCTACAGATCTTTTAGATTTTGTATCTTAAAGCTAAGCCCTTTAGACCTTTGTTTAAATACATTTTTAAAGGCTTGAAAATAGCAGCTTTTTTTAAACTTGACTACTAGAAAATCATTAACTTTACGGTTCTGAATCATCGTTTCTGTCAGGAATAGTACAAAAATAATTCAAAAAATTGTTGAGTTCTTGAAAGTTAAATTTTTATACTAAATTTTTGTGGCAACTCTTTAGCTATCATTTGTCAGGAAATTCTCTATAAGATTAAATTTTTGAATAACAGATACTATTCGGATAAGTTGTTTATTTACAGATTGATAATACTAAAGAAAATAACAATTTTTAACAGATTAATTTCTTTTATAATACTGCTCAAATATTTTAAAGAAGAGTTGCCAAATATGATAAGTATAATATTATACACGGTGTGTAATTTAAGTAATAACACTATTGCTATTTTCGAAAAGGTAATCCACACAAGGTCGGTTAAATTAGTTAAAAGTTGCCTTTATTGGGGTACGTTTGATACACAGTGGCAGAGTTTTACAGTAATTACAATATTACATCTTTTGTAAAAGGTTCAATTTCGGAGTTACCAGTACCCACTTAAGTTTGTGTAAATAAGGACCTGTATTTTATTCTGATATTTTGAAATATTCTTTTGTCCAACATAGTCATTCAGTCACTTTTCTTGACGTTTTGGCATTAAATACCCATCATCCTAAGGCTCCGATTTCGCTTGAATGACAAGAGTACCAACACTATTTTTTTATGTTAATTACAAACAAATTCATAAATATAAAAAAACTATTTGAAAACAGACAACAATACTATTTACATATCGGGATGGGAGGTGCGATAGATTTTGGAATAGTTCGCATTTTCGCTAACCCCAGTGGATTTTTCTCTACGAAGATATGTTGAAGACAAGGTTCTAGGGATCGAATAAATCGCATTTCATTAGCTTGTAACGAAATTACACTGGATGATGGATATTTAATGTCACAACGTTGAGGAAAGTTACCGTATTTAAGGAAACGTTGTTTTTAAAATGAAATAAAAAATTCAGGTCCGTATTTAGAAATATTAACTATATATTGATTACAAAAAAGTTAATTTTTTTTAAAATAAAATTTAGTAAGACCACTTTATATAAAATATATAACATTTTTATTAGCAAGATTTTCCTTTAGAATTAAAAATCTGAAAACACTGTTTTTGTACTTTTTCCAATTTTTCCCAATATCTATAAAAGTTAAAAAGAATATTAATTGTCTCAAAAATCACTTAAATTGTTCACTCCGTATATATACAATTTATATATTCAAGTTTTTATGCTTATTCAATATTTGTGTTATTTCTACACTGAAAGTACTGAGAGAACTCCGTTTTGACAGACAAATTACTTAAAAATAACGTCGATTATGTGATATAGTGAATTTTCCTAGATCAAAATTATTTTTGTGTGGAGTATTGGTCCATTTTATGTGTATTCAATACAAAAAAAATATTTTCTTTTCTATACTTTAGTTTTTTATGCTATTTATTTAAAATTGCAAAAAAAAATTTAATTCCGGCCCTTAAGTTTGTCACAAGATACCAACTGATAAAATACATAAACCATAATCACTCAGGCTTATTACTAATGCGATATGACATTTTTAAGTTTATTCAGTGACTGTATTAAAACCATAAAGGTTCCAAATGTATTTCTTTAACTTTATTTTTTCTTCCAAAGAAAAATACAACTAAAGTTGCTAGTTCAGTTGGATTAACCAGAATAGCAACGATCAATTGACTCCATGAGAATTATAGTAATTCGCATTTTGGAATAAAATATTTATTGCTGAATGAACTAACATAAAATAATGATGACAATTAAATGTCTTTTTCTAAGAGAGTTATATATATATATATATATATATATATATATAATATATATATATATATAAAGAGAGAGAGAGAGAAATTTCAAAGCTTAAATTTGTATGTGCAGCGGACATGAAAAATAAAGTATTTTACCTTAGTTAACTCTGGAGACTGCCCTAATCCAGCTTGTGTCCCGAACATTTTAAGTTTTCATGATCGCACTTAATTGCAGTTTCTAAGACAGATCCAAAAAACAATCGCTCTTTGTAACAACTTGTCCCAGAAGACAACAATCAAACAGACACGGAAGTCATTGCTTTGTTGACCAGATTTAGTTTCATGTGAAATCAAGATTTAACTGATTCAAGGAAAAAATATTAATGGCATAAAACGAACCATTCAATCCTTTCTGTACGTTAGACTAAAAAAGACTGGATAATGTAACGCGTGCAAGACTTCCCTGTCTTATGCCACCCTGAAAAATTCGCGACACGGGTTTTTACTGTCCTGAAACAAAGAAAATTCATCATTGGTTACAAAGTATCATTAGATTATATACAGCGTATGTGTTAGCAAATAAATATCATCAACAATAGAACTAAGATAAAATAATTTGTCTATTTGTCTTTGCCCGCTACTGCATTTATTAAGGATCTTTGTAAATTGATGTTCACAACATTATCAGCGTAAAACACCAATAACTCGTTATATTGTAGGAGTTGTTGATAATACTCATCATAAAAGCTTTATAAGAACATAAACCCCGCGATGCAGTCTTTCTAGAAAAATATTTATTATACATGGAATAATAAAGTTACATCTCCGAATTACCGAGATCTATAAAAATTACCTTTTTCACATATTTAGAACAAATTTTAACTTGTGTATTTTCGAAACTTACCATAATTTGGTGTTTCAGATGCCAATATTTTGAAAACATTTAAACAGAATTTAAAAATTAAAATTTCAGTAAGAATTAAATAAATCCTTTTACTACCTTGTTCAAACAGTTGCCTATTTTTATTCCCTTTAAAGCAGTTAAAGGAAAGAATATATTACTCCATGGAAAATAGACTTTCGTCAGTAACAAAACTGTCACATTGTTTTTTTTTTTTGCTGGAATGTTTTCATTTCGGCATCCTATAAGATATATCTCGATGGTAACTTTGAAAGACCTGTGCAAAAAAAATGGCGGACCAAAAATGGCCACGATTTTCGGTTTTTTGAGTTTATCTCGAAAAGTAAAAGTTGTATTGAAAAATTTTTCAAACAAAAGTTGTAGAGAATTAAAAAAACCTATCGATTCGTATATAGGTAACGCCACTAGTTATCGAAATATTTTTTTTTCAACAAAATTTATGGTTTTGTTTTTTTTTTTTAAAGACATATATTAACAAACTGTTGATTTAAAATTTAACATATATATAGATATTATCATTTTAAAAAAGTATGTCAAACCCGGAACCTGTGAGTTTTTTATTTTCCGAGAAATTCGATGTGAAAGTTGAAAATTCAACCTAAATTTTCCGCTTTCCTGATTAAGATACAATGCTCAATTTTAATGGAAATTATTTGTATTGTTTTATATTTTGAAGATCTATTTTAAAAAAATTTTTTCAATCGTGGACCGAGATATTTATTAAAAAAATTGCAATAACTTTTCACCGGATGGAGATAATTTTTTTTTAATGCGTGCATTGGATTTAGATGTATCATTTCCAATCTTAAAAAAAAATAATTTTGGATGAAAAAAACGTTTTTTTTTTCAAAAATTCATAATGGCGTGGCAAATGAATATTAAGGTCTCAAATTTGCATAAGATGTTTTTTTAATGCTTGTGCTTTATCTGTGAATTTTTTGGATCCAAGAAATACACTTCCATACGATCTGTGAACCTTCGAAAATTGGGCCGAATCTAATCGAAAATAGCTGCTGTAGGCCGCTGTGGGCGGGTTGCCATAGTTTAGGCGCATTATTCATCGGCGCTTCAAGGAAACTTATGCATATCAAGTAATATTTATAATATTGATGTTTTATTAATTTATATGATAGTAGCAATTTGTTTAGTCATATTAATTAGTAATTTGTTTATTAACAAAATTTTTACAAAAAATTACACAGAAAATCACACAAATATTCAATTATGTATTACATATTCTACTGTTTTTTTCCTTTATATTATTATCTAACAGTTTATTAACAAAATTTTTACAAAAAATTATAGAGAAAATCATACAAATATTCAATTATATATTACATATTATACTCTTTTTCTCTTTAGATTATTATTACCTAATAGTTTGTTAAGAAAATTTTTACGAAAATTTCAGAAATATCTGAAATGTAGAGATTTGTGTAAGCACTGTGATGGACAATGCGATAATTGCTTAAAAATTTTATTTCCTGCAATTTAGAAAACGATGATGACAATTCAGTGGAAATTAATAATATGTGTGAGAATGATTTTGACTATGAAAATATTAATAATGATGAGAATGATATGTACAATGAAATTGAGAATAATGATGAAAATGGTATGTGAGAGTAATAATTGCGATGATGGAATGGACGCCGATTGCATAAAAGTAATAGAAAAAAAAAAGAGAGATAAATGTATAATTGATATATTTTATTTGTATGATTTTCGCACGTAATTTTAATGGATTATTAAATATTTATATGACATTATATATTATTATTATATTTTTAAATGTATGCTGATAGAAATATATAACTGAATATTTGCATGATTTTCTCTTACAATTTTTTGTAAAAATTTTGTTAATAAACTGTTAGATAATAATAATATAATGGAAAAAACAGTAGAAGATGTAATATATAATTGAATATTTGTATGATTTTCTCTATAATTTTTTGTAAAAATTTTGTTAATAAACAAATTAGCAATTAATATGTCTAAGCAAATTGTTACTATTCTAT
Source organism: Diaprepes abbreviatus (assembly GCA_034092305.1). Classification (NCBI taxonomy): domain Eukaryota; kingdom Metazoa; phylum Arthropoda; class Insecta; order Coleoptera; family Curculionidae; genus Diaprepes; species Diaprepes abbreviatus. The sequence continues at coordinate 34,556 of JASJET010000120.1, read as the reverse complement.
AAATAAATAAAACAACATCAATATTATAAATATTACTTGTGATGCATAAGTTTTCTTGAAGCGCCGATGAATAATGCGCCTGAACTATGGCAACCCACCCACAGCAGCCTGCAGCAGCTATTTTCGATTATATTCGGCTCAATTGTCAAAGATTCACAGATCGTATGAAAGTGTATTTCTTGGATCCAAACAATTCACAAGTAAAGCACAGGCATTAAAAAGCATCTTCTGCAAATTTGAGTCCTTAACATTCATTTGCCACGCCACTATGAATTTTTGAAAAAAAAACGTTTTTTTCATAAAAAATTAATTTTTTTTTGAAATCGGAAATGATACATCTAAATCCAATGCACGAATTAAAAAAAAAAATATTTCCATCCAATGAAAAGTTATCGCAATTTCTTTGAAGCAAAAATTGGTTTTTGCAAAATTTCTCGGCCCACGATTGAAAAAAAAAATTTCAATAGATCTTCAAAATATAAAGCAATACACACAATTTCCATTAAAATTCAGCATTGTATCTTAATTAGGAAAGCGGAAAATTGAGGTTGATTTTTCAACTTTGACATCGAATTTCTCAGAAAATAAAAAACTCACAGATTCGGGGTTTGACATAGTTTTTTAGAATGATAATACCTATATTCATGTTAAATTTTAAATCGGTAGTTTGTTAATGTCTTTTAAAAGAAAACACCTAAACCATAAATTTTGCGGAAAAAAAATATCTCGATAACCAGTGGCGCCACCTATAACCTATATACGAATCGATAAGTTTTTTAATTCTCTACAACTTTTGTTTAAAACATTTTTCTATACAACTTTTACTTTTCGAGACTCAAAAAACCGAAAATCCTGGCCATTTTTGGTCCGCCATTTTTTCTTGCACAGGTCTTTCAAAGTTACCATCGAGATATGTTTTATAAGATGCCAAAATTAACACATTCCAGCAAAAAAACCAATGTTATATGTGTGTGCTGTTAACAAAACATCTCTTTTTTGATCTAATTTCCATGGAGTATATACAAACCGACATATCTCGAAATTTATATTTTATATGGACAGCTGTTTCCTGAAAATGTTCCTCTTGATTCGATATAGCCCCACTAACGAGATCATTAGGTGGTTAAAACGCGTATGAAGAGAGAATGAGACTTGTATTTGCAGGAAATAAACCGTTTGTATATGTGTATATTCTTTCCTTTGACTGCTTTAAAGGAGAATAAATATAGACAATAATTATACAATGTTACATACAAAAAAAAACACATTTATAAATTTTGAAAATATCTAAGACGATACAGCGTGTTTCATGTACATTATACCTCAATAATATAACCAGATATGCATTTGAAACTTGATAGTTTAAAAATTTGAGTCCATAATGTATTACAACTCTTACTACATATGAACTAGAAGTGACGGACAAATCCAGCGACCTATAAGCATACACGTAAGAGAAATTAACTCCGCCTTTGTCTGGTCCCAAGTCCAGAATGAGAAAGGAGGAGGGTCAAGCGAGGGACTAACTATCCTTCCTTGTAAAGAACAGGCAGTTATGAAAACGGAACGAACGCCTCGGAAAAGAAATGATCTTCAAAGACAACACAAGCAACGACAAAGTACAATGAATATTGGAACATGGAACTTATTAAGCCTGTATCGGGCTGAAGCCACAGCCTAAGTGGTAAAAGAACTTGAAGACAGAGACATGGACATTACAACTGTCCAAGAGATTAGATGGACTGGAACGGGGGCCGTCAAAACTAGCAAATCAGTAATCTTTTATAGCGGAAGTGAACAGGAACACCAAATTGGCACTGGGTTTATAGTCGAGGAAAGTCTAGCAAAGTTGGTTATCACTTTCAAATCAGTCAACGAAAGACTCTGTTACATTAGCCTCAAGGGACAATGGTACAATTACTCCTTAATAACCGTACACGCTCCGACAGAAGAAAAGAACGATCAAATGAAAAATACCTTCTAAGAACAACTGGAAGAAATGATTTCTAAATTCCCTAAACAAGACATGCAGATTATCCTAGGAGATTTCAATGCAAAAGTGGACAGAGAAATAGTATACAAGCCAACCATAGGAAACCATAGCCTCCATGACCACAGTAACAACAACGGAATAAGACTGATTGACCTCGCGGCATCTCATAATTTGGTCATAAAATCAAAAATGTTTGACCATAAGAGAATACACAAAGAAACGTGGGTGTTAAACGACGGCGTCACTAGAAACCAAATAGACCACGTCCTAATAAATGTTAGGAGAAGTAGCAACTGCTTAGACGTACGAAGCGTAAGAGAGCTAAAGACAGAATAAGGATATCGGCTCAAAAGAGTCTCCAGAGTACGCAAACAAAAAGATGGGAAATAGACAGATTACAAGATGACGAGGCAAGAGAAAAATTACAGAAAAGTATCCACGAAAAACTAAAACAAACGAAAGATGAAGACAACATAGATGTAATATGGAAGAACATAAAAACAACGTTGATAAGCGCATAGGAAGAAACTCTGGGAAACAAGAAGAGAATAATCTACAAATGGTATGCCAAGATATCATAAGGGAAAGAAATGAGGCTAGGAGAAACATGCTCCAGAACCCATTAGACAATAATGTCGGAAAATACAAATATGCAAGGACAGCGGCAAGAGGATTGATAAAAAGAAAAAAGAGAGAATACCACACGCAAATAATTAAGGAAATTGAAAAGAATCGAATCAACTACAGAGTAAAACAACACTTCAGGGGAGTATCACGTATTAAGGCAGGATACCAGCCCAGGACAGGACATTTTTTAGAACGAGAGAACGGAGACCTTATCGCCAATGAGAAGAAAATACTAGAAACCTGGAAGGAATACTTTAGCCAACTGTTCAACGAAAAATCTGATAGCACTCTGCCAAACACAGAGATCCATACAGCTGAAAAAGAAGACAGATGCCCTTCATACGAAGAGGTGATGCGCGCTATCAAGAAACTGAGAAACAATAAAGCCGCAGGCAGTGATAATATATCAGCGGAATGTCTAAAGCACGGAGGGGATGCACTCCACAGATCCATCCATAAACTAATACAAAGAGTCTAGCAGGAAGAAATTCTTCCAGATGAATGGAAGGAGGGAGTCATTATGCCAATCCACAAGAAAGGCGACAAGAAACAATGCAGCAATTACCGGGGAATAACCCTACTGAACACAACCTATAAAGTCCTTCCGAACATTCTGCTGGAAAGAACCAAAACATATACAGAAGAAATCGTAGGGGATTACCAATACGGATTTAGACCTAATCGGTCAACTGTTGACCAGATATTTGCCATAAAACAGATAATGGAGAAAAGCTGGGAATTCGATCGTGAACTACATCAGATATTTATCGATTTTAAACAGGCATTTGATAGAGTTTGCAGAACGAGGCTATGGACAGCAATACAGAAGCTTGGTTTTCCTAAAAAACTGATCAGGCTAATAAGGATGTGTATGGAGGGGCTAAAGTGCAAAGTGAAAGTGGGACAGTACTACTCTGAAATAAACAACGGTCTTAAGCAAGGAGATGCGCTCTCACCACAACTTTTTAATATAGCGCTGGAATATATAATCAGAAATTCGAAAATTGAAGCACCGATATCTATATTCCATCAAGATGGACCAAATTTACTGTTGGCATTTGCAGATGATGTCGATATGATTGGTAGTAGTTCGAAAGGGAAGCCAAGAAGATGGGACTTCAAATCAACGAAGACAAAACTAAATACATGTTCATGAGTCGAAATGGCCGAAACAGAGAGAGAATAGGTCAAAACATCACCATCGATGAATATAACTTTGAACGAGTCAACGAATTTAAATACCTAGAACAAAAATATTCGAAGATAACAACGGATCACAGGAAATAAACAATAGAATAAAAACAGGAAATAGATGCCTGTACGCACTGCAAGATCTGATGAAATCGAAACACCTCACAAGACGAACAAAGATGGACCTATACAAAATAGTTATAAGATCGATAGTTATATATGGTTGCGAAACATGGACCCTAACGGTTGCGAGAGATCGAAATGAATGGAGGCATGTCGTAAAGTCGGCTTAAACCCACCCAGGGTTGTAACCCCACGGAGTCAGTAAGTAAGTAAGTAAGAGAAATTAATATTACTTAGTATAGACTGCAGATCCCATAGAAGAAAGTTGGCTTACGCTTAAAAGAGTGTTTTTGAAGAGCAGGACCTTTTTTTTCACTTTGGTCAGGTGACAGGAGTATTCACATTTGGAAAATCGCTTTTGCTCCTTGAAAACGCTCTATATCTTTTTAAGGGCAAATCAACTTTCTTTTATAGAATCCGCAATCTATATTAAGTAATATTAATTGCTCTTACGTCTATGATTATAAGTCATAATAACCTGTTTCAGAGCTAAAATGATTTTGGTTCTAAACTATGTTTTGGCTACCGACTAAAATGGGGGGCTTAAATAATTTGTTTAAAAAAAATTTTCAAGGATTATCATTGATATGAAAGTTTTTTTTTTCATTTAGATATATGAGAATTGAGAATTTTTCTTGATAGGTTTTAGTTGTTCTATTTTTCTTACTTCTGTTTATGGTAATCAATAATATGGTAACATATCCACATGTTTTTACATCTAGTTGCTTCCACATAATTTTGTATAATCACTTTACTTTTTTTAGTCTTTTTGAATTTATGATAGAGGTTTAAATGGTGTGTATTTGTGTTAACAAGAGTGTAGTAATAAAGTAAATAATAACGAATTTGATTATAATGATATAATGAAGAAATTGCGATATGAAGTTATAACGTATGCTAATATTCACTGTAATGAATTGAATTTAACTGTTAACGTGTTTTCCTTGTTTAAACAATATAATCAGAAAAAAATCAACGGCTCCGCCAGTGAATATTTAAATACGTCTCTGTTGAACTTAATAATATTATATTGAGTTACCTCCTTGTGTATCTCCATCTGCACGATAACATTATCTTCTTCCTTGCGGGATGACGTCGTTTTCTTTCTTCACGATCCTACTCTTCAGGGTATTAACGAAACTAGGTGTCGAAGTACCTAAAGCAGCCGGCTGCAAAACCTTTTCCAGACATCGGACTGTCTTCAAAAGCTAACTGTAACTCGCTTCTAAACAACGACGATGTTTAGGAAAACCTATTAAGAGTAGAATCTGCACACGCGCCACGCACTTTATGTTAAATTTTCACCTGTAGAACAAGAATAGTAACGGAAGACAACATGCATCATCTCCATGATCTTGATCTTCGACTTGAACGTACCGATTACTCAATATCCACAAGTTCTAAAGACAAGAATCATAGAAGTGCCGCGCGTAACAGTCGGCTAGTTAAAAAGCCATTGTTATTAAAATATATTAATTTTAATTTACTGAATGTATCGTACTCATTCTACAGGCAAAAAACGCGCGGGTTGTCCGGCACAATGTATCAAATGTATCTGAAACAAACAAAATCATATAGTACAAGTAACTACTTTGCAATGTAGAGTATTATGAAGAATTGTAGAGGTAATACGAGAGTATCGTTATTTTTTGGCACCTGTGCAAGAGCAAATATAAGATATTTTTTCCATCTTTCGTTTAGGGCTGATTAGGTCAGTCTGGATAAAAAAAAGTGCAAAAATGTGTTATGATATTTGAATATTTTAAGGCTTAAGGGAGTCTAGAAAAAGATGAAAACATAATAAGATACAGCCAGATCTGGTCTGATTTTTATAAACAATATTCAAAGCTGGAAAATTCGGTTTTTCGATCGTAGAATTTTCCGATTACATTCTGGAGAAAACTTGTTTAGATGAAAGTTATAAATACCGAAAAAACTTTTAATTTTATTTTTTGAACGTCACAATCGATAAATAATTTACCGGCATAATGACAAAAAAAAACTCTTTTTTGCACTAATTTACAAATATTAATAACTTTTGCAATAATGGCCAAAAATGACTTACAAACCCTGAAGATAAGCCCATTATGGGTATTTATATTTGTGCGAAAGCCAAATCAGTATAATAGTTTATGAATAATGTCATTGGGTTTATCCCAAACACAGAAACAAATTTTTGCACGGAGGATAATGTTTCAACAAATATTTTGAAAAGTGAAGTGGATTATTGAAAAGTCAGACTACAAGGAAAGTTAAAAATAAATCCATATATACTAAAATTGTTGTTAAAAAAGTTGTTTAAAAAGTGACATATTTTTGGCTAATAAACAATTAGAATAACTTTATCATTTTTGAAAATACACTTCAGTGAGTAGGTGATCTCAAAAGCTGGTTGAAAAACCTATATTTTGAAAAAATAATGAACCCTTTAAGACCAATAGGAGCCAAGATGATGTTCTATCTTAAATCATATCTCTTTTGTTTAAAAAGATATATATATATATATATATATATATATATATATATATATATATATATATATATATATATATATATATATATATATATATATAATATATATATATATATATATATATATATATATATATATATATATATATATATATAATGTTATATCGTAGGTTTTCACGGATGGTAGAAATAATAGTTTGATTATTCCGGGTTTCAATCCGTTCGTTCAAAAAACCGAAATTTTTGAAACGCTATGTTGATGATATTTTTATAATATGGCCACATGGAAAAGAGCACCTGGATGATTTCCTCACACACCTGAACAATATCCACCACAGAATCCAATTCACGCTAGAAATCGAACAAGAAAAGAAACTTCCTTTTTTGGACCTGCTATTAACTAGAAAACTCAACAACACCCTGGGCTTTAGCGTATATCAGAAACCCACGCATACTGACCGATATCTCAATGCAGCGTCACATCATCATCCCTCTCAAAAGCAGGCAGTAGTCAACACACTAGTGTCAAGATCTCTCCGCCTAACAGAACTTGACACAAAACAAGACGAAATAAGACACATTTCAACAGCTCTAGAACGGAATGGTTTCTCACAATTAGATATAAAGAAAGCCATAAAAAGACAAGAGAAGACTACAACAAAGACCAAAGACCAAGATCAAACAAGGAACAAAGCCATAATACCATACATAAAAGGAATAACAGACAGAATCGGAAGAATCTTAAGAAAACACAACATACAGCCCATATTTAAACCACAAAAAACAATAGCCAACATCCTGGGAAATCCCAAAGACAAGACCAACCTTGAAAATCATGGCGTTTACAGCATTCCATGTGCAGATTGCCATAAAACTTATATAGGACAAACAAACAGGCGCATATCAGCAAGAATCCAAGAACATAAAAATAGCCTTAAAAACAAACAGACAACCTCAGCCCTATTTCAACATCACCAAACGACGGGACATACCATCGACTTCCGAAAAATAAAAGAAATAGCACCAGTACCGAACTACAAGGTACGCGTCATAAGAGAGGCCCTAGAAATCGAAAAGGCGGGACAGCTGAATAAACGAGACGATGCTATGAATGTTCCAACTACATGGAAAACATTAATAAAGAATCAAGAAAGAAAACAACAAAAATCAACTAGCACACGAGACACCAGCATACAAGAACAAAATACATTGCACTCGGCAGAGGGGAAGAGCCTGCGAAGCCACTCATCCGATCAGGAAGCGAGCCAGTTAAACAAAACTCGAAAGTCACCATCAGTTCTCAGCGAGTAACGAGACGAACCGCAGTTGAAAATGCCAAATGAGATTTTGGCGAAACGTCGTGAAAACGATTTTTTGAACGAATGGATTAAAACCCGGAATAATCAAACTATTCATATATATATATATATATATATATATATATATATATATATATACATATATTTATATATATACGGATTAGGGACACATCGACTACTAGGTCTTTTAGCGTCCATTTTTGGTTTCCTTGCAATGTATGTTGTTTGTTCTACATTAGGTTGTATAATCCAATGTATCTGATAAATGTGATAATATTATTAGAGTATTGATAGGAGAGGAGAAGATCAATATGTTTGATTGATAGGGTGGTTTGGCAGGTTTCACTGTAAGGAGCGGGGGATTTGTTTAGGAGATATTTATGAGTTAGCTTCGTGTGGCCAATTCGGAGTTTCGCCATTATAGTTAATTATTGTCTTGGCAGATTGGATAGGGGGGTGACAGTAAAGAAAGTCTTTTTAATTGAAATTTGTTGACTGAATCTTGAAGGTCCCATTCTAATTGAATGAGGTTTCGAGATATGTGGTGTAAGGAGTTTTAAGATCATGGAGGTGGAATATTTTGTTTATTTTATTAGGAGTCTTTTGATGATTGGATGCAAAGGTGTCGGTTATAGTGTTTCCTGGGATTTCAGTATGACTTGGTACCCAAAGGAAGGTGAAGGATTTGTTCTTGATATGGGAATATTTTATTAGGGTTTTAATCTCATGAGCTATTAGATAACTAGGGTTGTATGATTCGATTAGTTTGAGGGAGTTCAGAGAATCTGAAATTACCAGCCAGTTTGATTTAGAGGTATTTATGCAATATTGTATAGCTTTAAGAATCACGAATAGCTCAGCGGTAAGGATTGAAGAGGATTCATGAAGGGAGAACACTTTCTCTGCATTTTTTGTATAATATGATGCTCCCACTATGTTAACTTTTTTGTAGCCATCAGTAAATATAAGTTCGTGATTACTATATTTTGGTTGAATTATTTGATGGTACTTTGATTGGATTATTCCCGAGTTAACTTCGTTTTTGTCTAGTAGTGGAAGTTCGAAGTTACAACTGATGGGGAAATGCCTCCAAGGTGGGAATAAGTGGGTGTTTACTCCATCTATTGATGGCGTAGTTATTGATAGGCGTTCCTTGGTTTCGGAGAAGTTTCTTGGTTTCGGCGGTTAGTATGAATGAAAGGGGGATACTTATTTAAAAGGGGTACGGTTGTTAGGGAGGTTTATAAACATTAGGAGCTGAAATTTTCACAGATTTCAAATCATTATTTTTTTGTACAGTCGATAAGAATACTGTTTATGCATTGTGCATAAGGGTATTTACGTTAGAGCACTGTGGAAGGTAGAGGGGGGAGCAACTTAGAGGTCCGTTTTCGCGCGGTTCGATTCGTAGATCGAAACTTCAAATGGCGCGCGCTGAAAAATTTTTCAATATCTCAGGTTCCAAGCAACGTAAAACCTTCATTTTTTTTTAAGCTGCAGTATATCTCTACGAAATAATAACAACTGGCTAATTTTTATAACCCTAGAAAGTCGGGAAATTCCGGAAAATTAATGATTTACTAATCGAAATTTATGTACAATTTTAATACTAACATTGTGCAATAAATCTTTACTTCTACTTAAATTTTGTTGTAAATTATTATTATTCTTTCAAATTAAATGTTTGAAAAACGAATATAGCCAAAATAAAACATTTTCAGTTCGAATTTAAAAATGAGTGATCATAAATAAGAATATATTTTGAAACATTGTGAAATATAATTAATAATATACGAACATTTTCTCACAAAACAGTATTATTTTTCATTATTTTTATTGTGGTAACTTTAAAACTGTAATCAATATATTTGAAAACAGTACAAGAAAGTTTATTATTTTTATTTGAAATAATATTTTAAACCGAAAATTTTACTATATACGGATTCACTTTTCAACTCTCCTTGTAGTTTGACTTTTCAAGAATCCATTTCACTTTTCAAAATATCTGTTGAAGCATTATCTTCTCGGCAACAATTGTTTAAATTTTCGGTGTTTGTGACAAACAATTGATATTATTCATAATTACTAAACTAATTTCGCCCCACTTCCACAGAGTTATAAAGACCCATGATGGGTTTATTGTTAGGGTCTGTAAGTCATTTTTGGCCATTATTACAAAAGTTATTAACATTTTATGGTGCAAAAAATAGTGTTTTTTGCCATTATCTTGATAAATTGTTTATCGACTTTGACGAAAAAACGAAATCAAAGGTCTTTTCAGTATTTATACTTTTATTTAAACAACTTTTCTCTAAAATGTCGGAAAATTCTGCGGGTGAAAAACTTTGAGCATTTTTTATAAAGAAACAGAGCCGATCTGGCTGTATCTTTTCATGTTTTTATCTTTTTCTAGACCCCCCAGGTTTCAAAATATTCAAATATCTGTAATAAATTTTTTGCACGAAATCCCAGAAATAACGTAGCCAGACAAAAATAGATTAGCCGAGTTCACAAGTGCCATTTTACAGAAAAACCTGTCCTCCAAGTCCGAAAATTATGGTTAAGGTGTCATTCGATTCGTTTATGAAAATTTAGTTTAGTAAAGAAAAGTGCTTTGGTTTTTTGCAAATATCACAAAAATTATTTGAGATATCTGAAATTTGAAAAAAGATGCTTAAAGAGCAGAAAAACCCAAAAAAAGCTCCACCACCCGGAACTGTACCGACAATGATAATAATTTTAACTAGGGTGAAAATGAGGCTTAAAACGGGTAAAGACGCGCGAATTGTCCGAATCAGACACTTTAACAATAAAAATTATTTTAACCGATTAAATATGAATATTAAGAGAAAAAAAATTGGTATTATCTAGACACATGAATAGACAATAATCCGTTGGAAAAAAATTTTAACCCAAATTTTTCCATTAACTATGCTTTTGTTAACTAGTTAATTTTTGTTAGTTGAAAGTGAACATATAAACCCAGGTAATTTGTAAGCTAAAAACCTTTTTTTAACTTCTTGGTGCTTTTATTTGAAGACTTTGGAAGAGATCCCCGTTGGAAAAATTAAAAAATTTTGATTTTTCACTTTTTTATTAACAATTAAAGGCATCAAAAAACTACGAATGTAAATAAAACAATCTGAAAAAATTTTCCATAAAAAATGGTAAGTGGTTGTTATTAATATTTTTTTAGTATTAGGAAAAACTATGGCGCAAAAATTCATTTATTTATAACATATTGGGAATTAAATAAACAAATATAAAATTAATGAAAAAAAAGGTTCCTTACTAATGTAAGAGAACACTGGAAATAATGATTTAAAAAAACAGTTTTTTAATATTAATATTCAGTCAATAAAAAAAGTGTTAATTCATAAATGCATTTTATAGCAATAAAAAATATTTTTTAAAAAACGATTTTTTTTAATCATGATTTTCATCAAAGAATAGACTCCCAAAATTTTTTAAAAATCTTTTAAACAATGCATTTGTTTTGAGCAATTTTGAAAATAATAGCAGTTAAAAATTAAAAAAAAATATATTATTATATAGCTTTTAGTCATAAAAAAAATAAAGATTGAAAAAATTAAAAAGAAGTTTTTTAGATTGTTTTATTTACATTTGTCATTTTTTGATACTTTCAATTGTTAATAAAAATGTGAACAATTAAAATTTTTTCTTCAAAGAACAGCTTCAAGAAGTAAAAAGTCGCAGGGTTTTAATTAACAAATTATATAGGTTTTTATATTAATTTTTAACTAGCAAAGATTAACTAGTTAACAAATGCATAGTGAATTGAAAAATTGGGGTTAATTTTTTTTTTACAACAGATTATTATTTATTCATATGTCTAGATAATATCCAATTTGTTTTTCCTTAATATTCATATTTAATCGTGTAAAATAATTTTTTTCGTTAAAGTGTCTAATTCGGTCAACGCGCCGGAGTGTCACCACCAGTTTTAAGCCAAATTTTCACCTCAAAATAAAAATTATTAATATTGTCGGTACATTTTCGGGACGTCAAACTTTTTTAGGAAATTTTCTGCTCCTTAAGGATCTCTTCTCAAATTTCAGATATCCCAAATAGTTTTTGAGATAGCTGCAAAAAACCAAAGAACTTTTTTTTACTAATTTGTTCATACCTTTTACAATTTTCGCCACTTTTCTCCAAAATTTTCATAAACTTTCTAAAGGCCATTAAGAATCGAATGACATTTTAACCATAATTTTCGGACTTGGAGGACAGGTTTTCTGTAAAATGACACTTGTAAACTAGTCTAGATGGCGAGTTAAAAATAATGCCTACGATTGTCTATTCAATAAAGATAATAAAATTTTACTCATGCATTTCAAAGAAAGTATCATTTTTAATAGAAATTAATATCAAAGTTTAAAGGCATTATTTAAGTGCGATCGTTGATATATACATAAGGTAACGTTCTGATTCATCATTTATTAATTTTCTTAATCCCAAATTTTTAAATTACAATCGAATTTATCAGTTGTGTTTGTCTATGAAACTGATACAATTTTAAGTAAGATATTTTGAAAATAAGATTTAAATTAATGACCATTTTAGCAATACTATACATTAAATATATGGGGAGATTCAAATGTACTTTTAAATAAAGATGTATAGAAGCATTAAATTAAATCCTAAAAGGGGCCTGTTTTAATTAAGAGTCCCTGGACGATCTAATTAACTATTTTCAATACATAATTTTCAATTATTTTCTTGAAAACTGCGAAAAATATTGGGATATTATAATTTTTTTCTATGAACACATTTTCTCTAAAATTAAAAAGAAAACGTTTAATACAATGTTGAAATATACTGGGTCATAGGTTGCCCAAATTGCTGGAAGTCGAAAAGTTTAATTTCCAGACTTTTTGTTTTAATAATGATTACATAAAATACACATGTATCATATTAATGAGAACAAATGTATCTTCGTTAGCAGAATAATCAGAAACTAGTCAAGGCCAATCATATCTTCCTAAAACAGTTTACAAACTAACTGTTTGAATTGAAAATTCTGGTTGACACTGATTGGTTTGTGAATTTTTTACGAATAAGGTTAATAATAATGCGCATTTAAAAATATTTGTTTAGCATGTTTGTCTCTTTTTTTAATTTTTTTTCCTTCCATTAATGTTCTGATCCTTTTATTTTATGAAGAAAAGTTACATTTTGTCTGAGTTCTGCAGTTCAAAAAAATGTCCAAAATAAGAGTTATTTTCTCTATACCGGGTGTCAACGAATCTATTAGACAAGTCATAATTTCTAGAGTATTATGTGTATCAAAATGAGAATTGGTACAGGTAAATGGTATGTGAAGGGGCGAGTTTTCGCATATTTTCCACTTTCCGGTCACTTCAAGTTTCACCGGAAATGGACCCGGTTTTGAATTTTTAAACGGAACACCCTTTATATTTTAACATTTTTGGATTTCTGAGACAATTCTGGATCAGAATGTGACATTTTAAAAACTTTTTACGTCTACTTCATTTTTTTAGAGCTACTTTTAAAATTGCATCTAGGTGGCCATGATCGGACGAAAACTAATCTTAGGTGATGTCAAAAAAATACAATCGCAAAGTTTTAGTTACTAGTATGAAAGACAGGAATAAGACAAGTTGACAAAATTACGTTTTCATTTCTAACTATTAATTTTCAAATGGCGACCCCTTTTTGACAACTACTTTTCGAAAAAAGCATTCTTTGACGAATCTAACGGTACTAATTTATTTGCGATTGGATTAGACATAAGAACAGAAATTAAATATTATTAAGTAAAATACTGGATAATTTATTTACTTATGACAAGTGCGCCATGGACAGCCATGATGCATAATAATTTGCAACTGTTTTTATCAAGTCTTCTTTGGAAAACAAAGCACTCACTTAAGTAGATAATGACAGTGACATACGCTCTAAGAACAGACGTAAAAGTTTCTTAATTTTCGTTAAGTTTAGTTTAAATTTTCGTTAAAATAATGTATACTCAAAGTGAAAAAGTGGATATGTTATTAATATTTGGAGAGTGTCATAGAAATTCAAGGAATGCTGCCGAGTTGTATGCTCATAGATAGATCTCCGAATCGGCAACATCCAGCCCATCAGTATTGTCCGTATGTCGAGACTCGTTTTAGGCAAATAGGAAATCAAAAGGCGGAACAGAGGTTTATCATAAATGAAGACTCTGAGATTAACGTACTTTCTATGGTTGAGGTTGATAAAACAGTTTCGTTAAGAAAAATTAGTCAAGAACTGCAGATAAGTTATGAATCAGCAAGAAAAATACTGAAAAAGCATGGATATCGAGCATTTAAATATAAGTTACATCAACATTTGTATACTGAGGATGGCGATAGACGGGTAGGGTTTTGTGATTGGCTGCTTCAAAATCATAGAGTTAACCCAAATTTTATCGATTTTATTCTATTTTCCGACGAATCCCGATTTACAAATAATGGTATGTTCAATAAGCAAAATACTCGGTACTGGGCCCAACAAAATCAACATGAAATGAGAGAGGGCAATTTTCAAGAAAGATTTGGCGTCAATGTCTGGGCTGGTATCGTTGGAAACAGAATAATTGGGCCAATATTGTTTCAAGGTCAGTTAACAGGGGTTAGATACTTAGGTTTTCTTCAAAATGAAATCGAAAATCATCTCAATGATATACCTTTAGCAGTTTTACGGCGAATTTACTTTCAACAAGATGGAGCACCGCCTCATAATCCTAGAGAAGTTCTTAATTATTTAATAGAGCATTTTAATAATCGAATTATTGCAACCAATGGTCCGGTACGGTGGCCAGCCCGCTCACTGGATCTTACTGTGCTCGATTTCTTTGTTTGGGGATATGTTAAAGAAAGGGTTTACTATGGAGCAGCCCTAGCTACTCTTGAAATATTAGAAGAAAGAATTTTACGGGCATTTAGAAGTAAAACGCCAAAAATGCTACAAAATGTGTTGAGAGAAACAATTGAACGAGCTGAAATGTGTCGTGAAAAAGAAGGAATTCACTCTGAACATTTACTACACTAAACTTTTTAACAAATTCAGCTACTGTACTTTCAAATATTATAAGTGCGTCGTCTAAGTTATTAAGTTTATTTTGTTAGTTTTTTGTTAATTTTGTTAAATTTTTAATCCAATTCCTGTCTTTCATACTAGTCACTAAAACTTTGCGATTGTATTTTTTTTGACATCACCTAAGGCCGTTAGATTAGTTTGCGTCCGATCATGGCCACCTAGATACAATTTTAAAAGTGGCTCTAAAAAAATGAAGTAGACGTAAAAAGTTTTTAAAATATCACTTTCTGATCTAGAATTGTGTCAGAAATCCAAAAATGTTAAAATATAAAGGGTGTTCCGTTTAAAAATTCAAAACCGGGGCCATTTCCGGTGAAACTTGAAGTGACCGGAAAGTGGAAAACATGCGAAAACTCGCCCCTTCACATACCATTTACCTGTACCAATTCTCATTTTGATACACATAATACTCTAGAAATTATGACTTGTCTAATAGATTCGTTGACACTCGGTATTCTCAACTTTTTTAATAAACATATGCAAAATTATAGGTTTTGAATTTTTCATGTGATTTTGCAATGATTTTAATTTGTTTGAAATTGAAAAACTAAATATGATATAAATAGTCCAAGCCCTAGATAAATATACTGATGTAAATTGCTAGATGGACGAGACCTACCCAGGGGTGTTGGGGGCAATGTAAGAACAAATTCTACATAAAATTTAACAGCAAAAAATAGGTTGGGGCCAAAAGGGGGGGAGGTCAAATTTGGCTAAAATAGGTTTTTTGAATCTACAAGCCGGAGCACATTTTGAAAAAAAGAGTTTCAAACACAAGTTGTAAAGAGTTTAAAACCAACAATTTGTACTTTTGTTCGATCATGTTAATTTGTTATTGCAAAAAGACCAAACAACTCTCAAAATCGGCCATTTTTTTAATATAAATTATTTATTGCAAAATTAACTCGATTTGTACTTTTTTAAAGGGAAAGCCCTTGCCTTTCTAAACTAAATGATATTTTATATTAGTAAATCGGATAATTTGTTGCTGAGATATTGCTAATTGTTAATCCCAAGACGTAAAATGTTGATTGCTGTAACTTTTTTTGAGTGAATATTTTAACCTCCACAAAGGTTGAACCTCTTTGTGAAGGCCTAAGCTTTCATATCTTGTTAGGGGCAAATGAAAAAATTAATTTTCAACCCCTTGAATATTGCTTTAAAAAGGGGGTATTTTTTTATAAAGAAATAGAGATCTTGCGCGCGTTAGAAAACTGAACCCACAGATTCAAATCAGCAGCGCTCGGAAAAATTCGCCATACTTCAGCAACGAATGGACCAATTTCGTTTTTTTTTTTTTAATCTGGGGAAGCTTGAAAAATTACGAATCTGACACATCCGCTTTTTTAGAGCGATATTTAAGGGGTTAAAAATTAATTTTTCCATAAGCCCCTAGCAAGATATGAAAATTTAGGCCTTCATGAGAGGTTGAGCCTTTCTGGAAGTCAAAATGTTCACCCAAAAAAAATTATAGTAATCAACATTTTGAGTCTTGGGATATGCAAATAGCAATATCTCAGGAACAAATTTTCTGATTTAGTATTATAAACTAAAATTTGCTCGAAAAAACTGCTTCAGCCAACTTTGACCCTCCCCTTCTTGGCCCCAATCTATTTTTGCTGTTACATTCTATGTAGGATTTGTTCTTACATTGCTGCCAGCACTCCTGGATCGGTCTCATCTATCTCGGAATTTACGTCGAAAACAGCACAAGTTTTACCTATAGCTTGGATTAAAAGTGATTCGAGTTTGAAAGGCCGAAAATGCAAATTTTTGCGTCAATTTTAAAAAACCCTCTTTTATTGTACAAACACTTTTAATAGATTAAAAAGTGTAGTATCATGAATGTTAATATTTTAACAAAAATGACACCTTAAGTTCTAGCAAGGAATTGTAGGGCATTATAAGACATTGCATACAATTTTGAAGTATTGACGGGAATTGTAAAGTAATATTTCCCTCAGTGTTCAACAAATTGGCAGAAATTCAACTCTTATATGAGGAAATCAAGAGCTATTAATATTTCTTGATACATAAAAGTAAACAATAGTAATAAAAATAGAACTTACATTAGTTAGCATCAATGTTCACCCTGAAGAAATGCTCTGCTCCAATTTTCAATTAACGAGTGTATGATCCAGGAATTTTCCGAGGCCGCCGTAACCATTCCTGGACCGAAAGAAATTTTTGCAAACCATCGTGTCTCCTCCGCTTTCACCGGCCGTATTCCATCCAACTCTTCTGATGGACCGGCAAAGCGCCTAACAGTACGACTCAGGGTGTAATAGTCCCTATGTTCCCTCCACTGCATGTAAGCCGCTACTGAAGAGTATCCCAGGGTACCCCCCTCCCCGATATCCTCACTGGGACTCATCCAATAGTGCGCCGAGGCTTTAAACACATCTGACCATGCAATAAGGGTCAGGGAGTTACTCCTACGTGAAATTGGGATTGTCCGCGTCGCGATGAATGTAACATAATTTTTCGCGTCTGAAAAATAAATAAACGTTTGATATTAGAAAAATTTAAACATGATTGTCAGTTATAGAAAGGCAAAATAGCAACTTTAAATTATTTGTGTTTTATATAGAGGATGATTCTCCGAGAAATTTATCGATCGATTGTGGGAAAACTATAATTTTGAAGAATTTGAAAATTTGACAGTGTACTAACGTGCATAGGAGACAGCCGGCTAAAATATTTTCAAGATGGCAGCAATACCCTATAAATTATTACATTTTTCATTTCTACGTAAAATTCTTGACATATTTCATGTACTTAAGTCTCCCCATTTTGGATATATTTAAATTTTTATATCAATAAAATTTTTATAAAAAAAATTGAACCGACTTCTAAAAGTGCTCTAAATAGTGGAAAATAACTAGGAATTTTTATATGAAATTGAAATTTTTGAAGTCGGCGCCAAATTACTAACTGACAAAATGTGATTCGCCTAAACAGATTAAAAATACTTTCTTTTTAATTGCTTTCTTACCATTACCAATTTGTATATATTAGTAGTTATTTATTTTATTTAGAAATAATTTGGCGCCGATTTCAAAAATTTTAATTTCATATAAAAATTCCTAGTTATTTTCCACTTTTTAGAGCACTTTTAGAAGTCGGCTCAATTTTTTTTATTAAAATTTTATTTTTCGATTTTTAGTTTTGAATTTATTATGATATTCATAAATTATTTGGACTAAGGGCTAATCGAGATTAGTGTACCTCGCAATGACTCCAAGGTGGCAAAAAAGTACCCATTTTATCTAGAATTGTAAATCACCGTAAAATAAACCACTAAAAATTCTTTGATTCTTAGAGTTCTCTAAATACCAATGAAATTGTGTCAAACAAGTATTTAGTCTGTCAGAATAAATCTTATATTTCAAATTAATTTTAGATTGGTAATATAGGCCACAAAACCTTCCAATATCGATATTTAAAGAACTGGAAACGTAAATTTATTAGTCCAATTTATTTTATATTGCATATTGAATTTGTATACGCTCCAAGAACCCCGCAATATCAATTTTCGAAATACCCGGAAAATGTGAAATTTTTAGTTCCTCTATTGTATCTTTTCAACCTCACTTCATATTCGTATCACACCACCCCCAACCCCCTAATACCAAATCTGAAAAAATGCGAATAAGGTAAAATTTTCAGCTCACCATATTAGATCCGCCATATTGAATTTCAAAAAAATAATTTTAACGTCTTAATCTAATCGAAGTTTAAACTCTTCTAAGCCCCACAGTACCAATTTTAGATGAAATCCAGAAATTTAAAATTTCTAAACGGTCATATTGGATCTGACATATTAGATTTTCTTAAAATAATTTTATATTTGCTATTTACATCCTCGAAAACGATTCAGTTCCACATTTGAACAAAATCGAAAAATGTAAAAATTTTAGGCAGTTATATTGCGTTGGTCATATCGATCCAGAAAAAATACTATTAAATTCATAATCTACACCCTCAAGAACTCTCTATATCAGTTTTGGAGAAAGTCGAAACGTATAAAATTTTTAGGACACCATCCACCAGATTGAGTTTTTCAAAAAATATTTCAATTTTGTAATTAACTAACAAAAATCCCACCAATACTTTAGACAAAATCGAGAGGTAGAATCTTTAATCCTCCATCTTAGATTCGCCAGATTTAACTTTTTTTAAAAAATAATATCAAACTCGTAATGTGCTATCATATCAATTTTGAAAAAAATCGTACAAAATTAATTTTTTATCCATCATATTGGATACGCCATGTTGAATTTTAAAAAAATTATTTTAGATTCGTCATGTGTGACCCCGAAAACTCTCCCGTACCAATTTTGGTGAAAATCGAACAAAATTCATTTTTTTCCCCCAGACCAATTTTAGAGAAAATCGGACAAAACCGATTTTTTTGTCCGCCATATTGGATCGGCCATTTTGAATTTTTAAAAATAATTTCAGATTCGTTGGGTACAATCCCAAAAATTCCTTCATACCAATTTTGGAAAAAATCGGACAAAACTAATTTTTTTATGGGACCACTGCGGCAACTTTCTGAATGTAACGTAAAAAATTTCATTTAAATCGGTATCGGTGAACATACATAAAAAAATACATAGTCGACGAATTGAGAATCTCCTTTTTTAGAAGTCGGTTAAATTATTTTTAAAGTATTTTTATTATTTAATTTGAGTTAGTTTTCTTGTAGAGCAAGATTGACTTTAGTGGTCTTTTATGTTATTTTGAGAATTATAAGTACAGAGTGATCAAAAAAGAAGAATCAAAATTATATTTAAAAAATCGTCAAAAGTCAATTTTTTCAAATAGATAGCACCTATTTTTAAAATTTTGTCATATTAAGCATCAAAAATAAGGGTTCCTTTGTATGAGGTTGTCTATTCCAAAAATTTGTAGTTTTCAAAATATTGGTAACTCAACATTTTTCTATTGTAAAAATGCCATACGACTTTTAAGTTTTGTTATTAGTTGGTCATGACGGCGAGGCGTGGTGAAAATAAAACAATCGAACCCTACATAATTCTTATTATTTCCAGCAATTTGACATTCATTAATAATAATCATGGCAGGGCGATTAAACTGTAAGCACGAAGATTATTTAAACCAATTTACTACTTATGGAGAATGTGGTATTTCAAGAACATGCGATACATTCGCGATCCCAAATCCGAAGAAATAGAAACCAATACTACCAACTGTTAAAAAGATTATAAAAACTTAAAGAAATTTTGATCTATAAAAGTTAAAGAAATAGAAATAAACCAGTTGTTAATAAAATAAAGTTACAAAAATTATTTGAGTAAATGTTTAAATTGAGGCCTTTGAACTTCCAGCCACGGATGGCTCTCCTTATTGACTGAGGATTGAGTTCAGCAAATGCTATTTTGACGCGCTGCATGCAATCTTCCATGCGGTGTTATAAACTCTATTTTTGATTGTCCCCCAAATAAAGAATCAAGTACTGTTAGGTCGGAGGACCGAGGTGGCCAAAGACGTGGACCATTCTTGATTATCCATTGATCATAAAACAAGTTTTGCAAATGATTGTTATCTAAATGACTTATTATGTGGAGGCGCCCCATCATGTTGATAAAATAGATTTCTATGATCAGCCAGCGGCAAGTTATTTAAATAGTTTATTTTATATGTTATTTCTTATAGCACAATACATGTTAAACTGTCAGGATTATTGAAAATTAAATTTTCTAAATGGATGTACATTTGAGTGGCTTCAATAGTGGGAATTGCGTCGATTAAACAATCCATTTTTTGTGAATTTGGCTTCATCCGACCAAATAATAACTAAAAAATCAGCATTTTCTTGTGACCGAAGTAAAATAAATTAACAGAACTCTTCATGACAAATCAGTGTCTTCTAAATGTTGTACCATGGAATATACATAGGGATGAAAATTATGTTTCCATAAAATCCTTAAAATTAATGTTTAAGATAATCCAGACCCTAATGCTAATTGCCATGTAGGTATTATCATTTTCATTATAAACCACTGGTTTATTTCTATTTTTTTTTGCTTTTATGGATCCAAAGTTCCTATAATCCTGTTTACAATTGGTAATATGGGTTTCTGTTTCTACAGATATCGGGTCGCGAATGTATCGCATGTTCTTGAAACAGCTCCCATTCTCCATAAATAATAAATTAGTTTAAATAATCTTCGTGTACCTTAACGCCCTGACATGGTTATTATTAATGAATTTCAAGTGGGAAGGAATAGTGAGAATTCTGTAAGATTCGATTGTTTTATTTTCGCCACGCCTCGCCCTCATCGCCAACTAATAACAAAACTATAGCATTTTTAAAATAAAAAAATGTTGAATTTCCAATATTTTGAAAACTACTAATTTTTAGAATAGGCAGCCTTATACAAAGTTACCCTTATTTTTTATGCTTAATATGATAAAATTATAAAAATAGGTGCTTTCTACAACAAAAAATTGACTTTTGGCGATTTTTTAAACATCATTTTTATTCTTCTTCTTGACCACCCTGTACTAATAATTCATCATAAAAAGACTACTAAAGTCGATCTTCGTCTTCAAGAAAACTAACCCAAATTAAATAATAAAGACTTTCTTACAGGAAAAATTGATAGTAAAGTTTTGGTTCGCAAACGTCATTTTTAACATTAAAATTTAAATATGTCTAAAACGGTAAGACCTAAGTATCGAACATTATACATGAAATATGCCTAGAATTTTACGTAGAAATCAAAAATGCAATAATATATAGGGTATTCTATTTAAAATAAGCAAGTTGACATCTACTTCCGGTATAACCAGAAGTGCCGCCATCTTCAAAATATTTTAGCCGGCTGTCCCCCATGCACATTAGTATACTGTAAAATTTCAGAATGTTCCTAATTATCGATCGATAAAATTCCCGGAGAATGACCCTGAATAATTTACCACAAGCAAACATTGCTCGCAAAAATAATTAAAATTTACCTTCACTATCAGTTCTTAATCACGTGGTTCACATTACTTGTTAATTTATTTTTTTCCAAAACCAAGCGACAATAAGATTTTTCAAAAATTTCGAGAAAATTATAAAAAAATTGATTATATGCTCAATAGGAAAATTATGAGCTACCGAGTAATTAAAAATTATAAAATATACAAATTTCAAATGGGTAATTTACTAAATATGAGGGTGGACAAATGATATCAAACAATTATAATTAGGGCAAGTTTTTTTAGAAAACTATTCAAAACTTTTTTATATTTTTTTACAATTGTGTTCAGAAAAATAAAAAAAATCGTATTAAAATTTTTACAAATGTATTTTTTTTCTGAAAACTCTAACTTCACAGATAAGTGAGTAAGATTAGATTGTATGATAACAAGCAAAAATAAACATAAAATGCAAATAGACTTTTTCGTTTTGGAAATCATTTTTTCAGAAGATACAAAACGACTCCCATCTTATTGCCTCAAATTTTGTTTAGCATATATTTTAATTAACAATTAAGTAACTATTACAAAGTTGTATGTAGGCACCAAAATAACCTTTGTAATGCCTTTTTGCCAACATCCGTTCAATGGGTATCGAGATATTTGTGAAAAATTAATAAAAGCCTTTTTTTGTTATTGTTATTGACTTTGCAAAAATTTGTTGATATCGTCAACGAGTCTATGGATCATACGTAATTAGTGATACAAAAAAAAAATGGTTCAATAGTTTCTACACAATTGCAATTATTCATCCCGCTGAGGTGAGAAGTTATCACTTTCTGCGCCATGAGTAAACGTTTTGATGCACCATACAGAGACGCACGAGGGACAATGTGGATCCTAAAAGCTTGCCATAAGAGTTCCGAAAAAAGGATCCTGTTTTAGGAAATTCAGTGCATGTCTGTACGATTCGACGAAAAGTTTACCCACCAAATAAAAAATTATCTATTCACTTTAGCGGGATAAACAATTGCAATTGTGCAGAAACTACTGAACTCTCAGAATGCATCTTTTGCAAACATTTTATGCTTTTTTCAAATATTTTGGCAAACACAGGATGAATTTTAACACACAAAAAAGCATTTCAAAGATTGTTTTATTGCCTATTAGCTTTGACCAGCTAATCACCCATGTGAAACTTAGAAAACAAATAATAAATACAATTGTTATAAACAAGAGCAACCTATATTACTCTTGAAAATCTCCTCTTCATGTCTACAAAATTTCATCGAAATTGGTTCAGCCGTTTCGAGGATTAGCTCGTATAGACAGACAGAAAAAAAGTAGCCTATATCACTCCTGACAACCTCTTCTTCATGTCTGTAAAGTTTCATCGAAAACTTTTCAAAGATCAGCCCATAGAGACAGACGGATAGAAGAAAAAACAGTTTATATCACTTTTGAGAACTTCCTCTTTCTGTCTATAACTTTTCAATAACTCGGTTCATCCGTTGCAAAGATAAGCCCGGGCAGACCATAGAAAAAAAGCAGTCAGTATCACCCCTAACAACCCCCTCTTCATATGTTTAAAGTATCATCGAAATGGGTTAGCCGTACAGATAGATAGACAGACAGAAAAAAGTAGCCTATTATATCACTCCTGACAACATCCTCCCCATGACACAAAAGTTTCACCAAAATCGCGTCAGCGGTTTGGAAGATGAGCTCGGACAGACAGACGAACACTTCAATTTTATTTATATGTGACGTAAATGAAGACAATCGATTTTCCGCTCTAGAAAAAATATCAAACAAATTTTCAAATGCTAGAGATGAGAGTTTTTTTTTTGTATTCCCTGAAAGAATGATTTCCAAAAAGAAAATTTCGATATGCATATTATGTTTATTGTCTAAAATTCCTGAGCTAAGAAGAATTACACTAAACGTCAATTTCCATACAGCAAATCAGGATACAAAACTTAGAATTTACCATAAAATATTGTCTCTGAAAGTTCAATTCAATTTTAACCAGAACAAAGAATAAATAAAAATAAAACATAAATTAATATCTTACACATTTTGGGAGCCGATATAACACTATCTGAAAAGTAGTAATTTCAGTCGTAATTAGAAAATAAAAAACGACAATTTTTTCCGTTTCCTTTACTATTTTTTTTTAAATACGAACCAAGGGCTCCTCACAGGAGGAACAGAATATGTTTTAATTTTCAATTTTAGGTCACCAAATTGTCAAAAAACTGTCAAAAGATTTCAGTATTCCCACGAACTTTATTTTTAATAATTTCCTGTGAAAAAATTAAAATTTTGATGAGTTTTAAAAACCGTTTTAGGTCATCGTTTAGATGAGTAAAATCTAGGAAAATGGTGTTTTTTCTTGAAAATTACTTTATATGCCCTCTATTTCGAAGTCGTAGAACACAATTTTGGCATTGATTTTTCAGTTTTTCTTTATTTTTCCAAAAAATGTAAAAAAACATTCATCACTTCAAGGACATTTTTATTTCTTAAAAACAACATCGAATTTTCACGTTTATCGTTGATGGTACTAGTTAAAATAAGTCGTATTTCATCCATTTTTGTACAAATTTTAGCAGCCAAATGAAAAAAAAAAACTTCTATTTTCAACTTCTATTACTTAAAAAGTCAAATATCCGTTGCGTCGTCGCCAGATGTCGAACAGTTTCATGTAATAAACTATTATTTAAAAAAAAAAAACTATAAAATTTATTCATCTCAGTTAAAAACAATTTTTTTTTTCACGTGTAATGTTAATCATAACCAACTAGAATTTTGAGATGGTTCAGGTTTGTTCAGATTTAGCTTGGTTTTAGTTAGTTCAGAAACTGAACTAATTAAAACTGAAAGTAACCTGAATTAAACAGAAACTAACGTAGAAATATGAATTGATAAATGTTATTGTCCGGTATAGCCTATGTGGAGGCGAAAATCAGGCCTAATATAAAATTCAACAAGGAAAAAAGACAAGAGCAATTATTATACTAAAAACTGTTAATATTTGTAGGGAAAATTATGCGTAGTATAGAAATTAAAAATTGATTAAATTGATAGGAAATAATATATGTATATTACGTAGAAATCATATTTATGCTATGGTAACAGCGCAATTTCAGATAGTGAGGTGACAGATGTAACTAGCGGTTTTGTTCCTAAACCTTTTTAGTTCTTTTTTCTGTTCGATTAAAAAAGTGTAAATTTATGAAATTTTATATATAACATAGCACTTTCTATAAAGGTGAAATTAGCCATAAATGTAAAGTGTTTTTGTGTGTGTTTCTGGAAAACGAAGGAAAACATGTGGAAAACCAACGCCAGAATCGTGTTCTATGACCTCGTAATAGAGGATATTTTTCAAAAAAATCCCAAATTTCACTTAATCTAAAAAATTATCTGTCAGGTTCTTCGCAAGAAAAGTTGCTGAAAAATTTTTCAGTTTCTTAGGAGATTGATAAAATAGATAAGTGATTTTTATAATTTTATGATATTTGAATATTTTTCTCGGAAGCTTCTCCCAACTATAATACAAAAAAGCTCCTGTTTCGTACCCGTGCTAAAAACATTTTAGAAAAACTATCTTCAAAAATACTAAATAAATTGTCTCAATAATATTTTTTCCAATTTGTACCAAGTGTCCAATTGAGGAAGCCGACTACCTCCAGAATTTGTTAATCACATGGCTTCAGGGGAGAAATATTTATGGTTAATGCGGCCCTAAAAAATCATTGAAAATTATTTTCCAACTCTACAGAGAAGTTATATTGAACATATTGGCGCCTTAGTCTTGAAGGAATTTGAAACTTTCTCTGTTTCACACATGGTACTCTATCCTTTAAAATATTGTGGTGAGGAAAGTAAAACTTATTTTTAAACAAGTGTTAATATATATATATATATATATATATATATATATATATATATATATTAAAATTTTGGCAGCAAACTTTGCATTTAGAATAGCCATAGAAATGCAAATATTTTTTATGACATTTGCTTATATTTGGACAAATAATGACATTTTCGGACATTAAAATATTTAAATAACATTTGCGGATTCCGCCAAATGTAATTGTTCAGATATTTTAAGTCATTTTTTAGTCTCTAATTATGCGAAAACAAACTATGTACATAACATATTTTTTAAGGGATAGAATTAAAAGTTTTTTAGTGCCAAAGACATGTTTTGGTTTCATAAACTTATGTTTTTTCCGATAATACTCGAAGAGTATTTTTTTTTATGAAAACCAAAATGAATTTTTTATATTCAAAATGATTACAAGATAGAGCACATTAGAGAAAGTATTGAAAACCTTTCATTTTTCCGTTCTCCAACGATTCTTTTTTAATCACTTCTTTTATCGAAAAGCAAAAAGGGGGCTTTCTGTTGGAGTTAAATATGTATTTTCACTTGTTACTTTTTGTGTTTGGAAAAGAAAGGAGAGCTTTAAAAAAAGTAAAATTAAACGATTTTTTAAAGGTCACGTGGCAATGATTTTAAAACTTAAAAAAAAATTGACAAAAGTTATTAGTAGTTAAAATTCAAATTTTTCGCTGTTTTCAAAAATTATTCATATGTTAATTTGCGGAGCGATAAAAGGGTAGATGTAGATATATTTTTTATTTCGTAAAATTGTTGTAACAATTTTCAAAAAATTTAAAAATCTTTTTCTGCATGTCTTAGGCTAAGAGAAGGTGTTGACCACTGTCCAGAGATATAAAAAAGTTAGGAATTTCTGAAAAATATTAAAAATACATTTATTCTTTGTCTTTTCAAAATTTATTTATATATATTTCACGAAGATATGAAGGAGCTTGTGCCTGCCCCACAGAAAAACTTTTTACTGGAGAGGAATGTTTCTTATTTTTTGAAATAATTTCGAAGTGTCAAAAAGTTGAGATAATTAAAAAAAAAACAGTTTATTGTGTTCTGTCAAAATGTATTTATATATTTTTTCACGGAGATTCGGAAATGAAATTGGGAAAATGAAATTATTATTTTACTTTTCAAGAGTATTGTAAAGTCTCTGAAACTAGCAAAAATTTTGGGCAAAGATATTAAATGCCATATTTTTTAAATTAAAATATATTTCTTAATTTTTTTATGCAGTGGGAAGCATTTTACTGTAAGAGAGAATATTTTTTATTTTTTAAAATAATTTCCAAATGCAAAAAATTGAAATAATACTCTAAAAAATCTTATAAAATACAAAATATCCAGAATACGGGAAATTTCTGTTACGTTTTAATGCATTGGAATCTCATCAGAGTTTAAGGAATGAACATTAGACTTACTGGCAATCTATGAAAAAAAATATGACCCCTGCTAGAAAAATTCTTGTACAAATTGTACTATATTTTTTTTTAATTGTGTCATATTTGAATATTTTTTAAAGTTTCAGTTTTTCCTAATACTTTAAACTTGTATTAATATACTACTAGAAAAACTTTCAAAAATACTAAAGTTTTTTTTTGTTTAGAGACCAAAGGAAAGCTTTATGTGTGGAACTACCGTTTTGTTTTTTTAATTTTTCAAAGTGGTTAATATTTGAGAAGGGAGGGAGCCAAAAGAGTTGTAGATAAATCATTAATTTAAAAAATTTTAAAAAACTAGACACGATCAATATATAATAAAGCTAGTTTTTTTTTAGGTTAATTTTTCAAAACATGTTGCGTGAATATAACGAAAGGAAGTTTTTTTATAAGAAGTAGGATATTTTTATTTTCATTTTTATTTCAATGTACTCAATTCTTGGAGGAAAATTTCTCAAGAACTACATACAATTTTTTATGTCTTAAAATTTATTTATATCTTTTTTCACGATAGATGTGGCTCCCTGCTTAAGTCAGATTTGTTATTTTTTAAATTATTGCTAGTGTGCCGGGTGATGAAAAAAGAGAGGATGCAGGCTGTTTTTAAAAGCTTTAAAAAAAATATTTATGGAATAAGTAGTCTTTAAAAATCATTGGAAATTATTTCCAAAGGCCTATGCCCGTCGTCAGGGTCGTAACAAGTAAGGTCGATTAGGAAAAGGAATTTTTTTCCCGTTATTTGTCCAATGAAGTTATATTGAAAATATTTGCTTCTTAATCTCGAGAATATCTGAAACTTTTTCTATTTCACATGGTACCTTATCCTTTAACTTAATCAAAAACTGTTTTTATTGAAGTATTGATAACTCTGCTTATCCAAACGGAATTAAACAATATTAAATTCATTAAATGAGTTTTTTTTGCTACATTATGTCCATTATAACTTATGTTTATGCGTATTCAACAGTGACGCTGCTTTAGAGCAACAAAAGGTTTTTTTTTTTAATTTTGTATGGCATGGTATGTATTTCTCTATCTAATTAGATGTAGGGTAAAAATCCTCAAAATCCAGCGAAAATCACAAAATCCAGTTATCCCGTAATATTTTTAAGCAAGTAGGCTTTGGAAACGAGAGACGATGTGATTTCTTCCAATAATTTATTAAACTATATTGATATTAAATTTTGCTTATAATATGTTTTTTTTTTAGTTTGAATGATATAATCAAGAGTTGAATATAAGCAAAATTTAATATCAATATAGTTTAATAAATTATTGGAAGACATCAAATTGCCTCTCGTTTCAAAAACGCACTTGTTTAAAAACATTACGGGATAACTGGATTTTGTGATTTTCGCCGGATTTTGAGGATATTTGCTCTCCATTTAACTAGATAGAAAAAGACATATCACGCGATTAGAAATTTTCCAAAAAAAATTTTTGCTGTAAAGAAGCACCACTGTTAATTGCGAATTGGACAAACAGAGTTATCAACACTTCAGTACCAAAAAGTTTTTGATTAAGTTAAAAGATAAGGTAACAAGTTTGAGGTAGAAAAAGTTTAGAATTTTCTTAAGATTAAGACGCAAATATTTTCGATATAAACTGATTGGGCAAATTACGGAAAAAAAATCCTTTATCCTAATTGACCACATTTGTTACGCCCCCTAGCGACCGGCGTGAGAAGTTGAAAATAATTTCTAACTATTTTTAAGGACTACTTGTACCATAAATATTTTTTTTTTCAAAGCTTTGAAGTGCAGCCTGCGTCCTCTTTTATTTCACCACCCGGTATAATTGCAATAATTTAAAAAATAACATATCTGCAACCAACTTTTTTTTTAATTTTTCAATCCATTTCAAAGTGATCAAAATTTGAGGGGAGGGAGGACAAAAAAGAGTTGTAGATAAATAGTTTATTTAAAAATGTTTTGAAAACTGTACAATATCAGTATACAATAAATTAGTTTTTTACGTTAAGTTTTCAAAATATGTTGCATGAATATAACGGAAGAAAATTTTTTTTATACGAAGCAGACAATTTTTTATTTTAAATTTCATTTCAATTTACTCAAATTTTGGAATAAAACTTCTCAAAAATTATTAGAAATACAATTTTTTATGTCTTAAAATTTATTTATATTTTTTTCACTACAGACGTGGCTTCATGTTTAAGTCAGACAAAGATTTTCTTCGGCCTCTAAACAAAAAGACCTTCATATTTTTGAAAGGTCTCCTAGTAGTATATTAATACAATTTTAAAGTACCAAGAAAGAGTGAAATATAAAAAAGTATTAAAATATGATACAATTAAAAAATATATAGTAAAATTTATACAAGAATTTTTCTAGCAGGGAGTCAGAGCTAAAATATGATAATTTTTTTCAAAGATTACCAGGAAGTCTAATATTAATTCCTTGAACTTTGATGCGGCTCCAATGCATTATGCAGAAGAAATATTTCACGTTTTTTGCATTTGAAAATGACTTTAAAAAAATACAATATATTCCTGCTCACAGTAAAATGCTTCCCCTCCACAAAAAAAATTAAGTAATATATTTTAATTTAAAAAAAATGGTATTTAATATCCGGTCTCGAAATTTTTTACTAGTTTCATAGATTTTACAATAATCTTAAAAAGTAAAATAATAATTTAATTATCCCAAAGAACCCCGTTCGAATCTCCTTGAAAAAATATTTTAATAGATTTTTTTGACTAGACCTAAAAAATATCTTAAATCTTTTTTTAAATATCTTGACTTTTGGACACTCCGAAGTGATAATTAAAAATAAGAAACAGTAAAAAGTTTTTCTCTGCGGTAGGCACAAAAAAAGATAAATATATTTAGACGACTTAAAACAATTGTATTTTAATATTTTTCAGAATTTCTCAACTTTTGTATATCTCTGGTAGTAAAAACCTTTTCTTGATCTAAGATATGCAGACAAAAATTGTTATATTTTCTGGAAATTGGCTTTTCCTAATTTGCATAATTTACAATAATTTTACGAAATAAAAAATATTTCTACATCCATCCTTTCGTCGTCCCGCAAATAAACGTATAAATAATTTTTGAAAAGACCGAATAAAATTGAATTTTAAGTACTTAAAACTTTTTTCAATTTTCGGGCAATTCGAAATGGTTTTAGAAAATTTTTAAAATCATTGCCACCTGGACCTTAAAGAAATTGTTTACTACTGCTTTTCTGAAGCTCTCTTTTCTTTATCAAGTACAAAAAGTAAGAAATGAAAATAAATATTTAACTCCGAGAAAAAGCTCTCTTTTTGCATGTCGATAAAACAAGTAATTAAAAGAGAATCGTTGGAGAAGGCTTAAAAAAATTGTTTTTCTACTTTTTTTTAATTTGCCATATCTTGTAATCATTTTAAAAATAAAAAATTCATTTTGGCTTCCACAAAAAACTGCCCTTCGAGTATTATGGGAAAATACATAATTTTATGAAACTAAAACATTTCCTTGGTACAAGAAAAAACTCTTAAAAAATATTTTATGTAGTTTGCTTCGCATAACTAGAAACTAAAAAATAACCTAAAATATCTCAACAACAGCATTTGATGCAATCTGTAAATGTTTTTTAACGTCCGAAAATGTCATTATTAGACCAAATATAAGCAAATGTCATAAAAAAATATTTGTATTTCTATGAATATTCTAAATGCAAAGTTTGATACCAAAATTCTAACATATATATATATATATATATATATATATATATATATATATATATATATATATATATATATATATATATATATATACAACTCATCCCCTAACGGAATAAAATAAAGGATGAAAGCTGGTATGAAAGTTCTTCATTTTGGGAGTTAGAAATGTAAAAATTACTATATAGAATTATGGCTACAAAAAAATTTCATTTTTTTAAGAAATTTTTACTAATTTTACTAATTTTTACATTTCTACTACTAAAATGAAGAACTTTTATGCAAACTTTCATCCCCTATTTTACCCCCTTGGGAGATGAAATCCAAAAATCTTTTCTTAGTGCTTACTTACGCCATTAAAATACCTGCAAAAGTTCATGCTAGATCCAGCAGTTTAGGTTCTGCTGTATCGTACTTTACAATAATTTTATGAAGTAAAATATAAATTTGACTATCAAAAGAACCCTCTTTTGTATCCTTCTGAAAAATATATAAATAGATTTTGACTATACATAATGTATTTTTAATATTTTGCGAACTAATTGTCCCACTTCGAAAATATTTTTAAAAATAATAATAAATTCCCCACCAATAAAGACTTTTCCTCTGGAACATGCACACGAAAATTTGATTAATATATATTAATCTTAAAAATGGCATTTTTATATATATATATATATATATATATATATATATATATATATATATATATATATATATATATATATATATATATATATGTATATATACATATACATATATATATATATATATATATATATATATATATATATAAATATATACATATACATATACATATACATATATTTATATTTCAATGTTAAAGATTAAAATAAAATTAGCAAAATCCTTACAAAAATGTATTAAAAATAATTTTATTTTTTAGATTAATATATATTTATCAAATTTTCTCGTGCATCTCCCAGAGGGAAAAGTTTTATTCGAGAAGAATTTATACCTATTTTTAAAAATGATTTTGAAGTGGGACAACTCTTCTGCAAAATATTAAAAATTCATTTCTTTATATCGTGTCAAAAACTACTTATATATTTTTCATAGGGATACAAAAGGGGGTGTTTGTGATAGTCCAATTCAAATTTTACTTTTTAAGATAATTGTAAAGTACAAAATTCCTTTTGTACGTGTACCTTCCATCAGGAAGCTTTATAATATTATAAAAATGCAAATTAATATGTTAAAAATGATTCTTTTGAAACCTTAAATCTCCCTTTTCGCTTCTCCACAAAAAACGTTTATAGTTTATATTTATTTACACTTTAGAATATGTTAAAACGACAAAAAAAGTTGAGCGCCCGCTAACGCCATTGTTTCTTATTAGTTTCCTGTGGAGAAGGAAAAAAACAAGACAAAAGGATATTCATATTTTTAAGTCACTTTTTGGCTAATTTGGGGTATTTTGATATAATTTCCAACAAATAAAAATTTTTTTAACTACTAGTTTGGAAATAATATGTAGGTTTCAGAAAATACCTCAAATCGCTTTTTTCATATGGCAGCTATATGTCAAATTCCCGTGCGATTACATTCTAAGTATTAAATTCAATTAAAATCATTTATGTACGTACTTAGATTATAATTGCACTATACTACTAGTTACATAAGAAGGAAAATGTGCAAATAGGCAAATAATTTTGAAACAAAAAAATTCATAGAAAGTTTGGAAAACTGAATTATGAAAACATAGATGTAAAAAAAGCCGTAATTTATAAAAATATTGGCCTAACTTGGAAATTAAAGAACCAAAAAAGTTATAAATCCACTTACCAATAGAAGGAGCAGAGCAACATTTTATGTTAGGACGAAAAACGGTAAATATAAATTAAAATATACGACGGGAATATCCGTGACCATCCCGAGATGACCTCCTCTAAGTCGAACGCGGGACCGGGAGCGAGAACTTTTCCTCGCAACACATTCGATACGAAATTTCGGTATAAAATGAAGGATTAAATTTACACGCAAATAGAAATGGTAGCAGCAAAAAACTCCACATCGAGCTCGGGTTCGTACAAAAACAGTTGAAAAAAGAATGAATCATGCCTGTGTGTTTAGGTAATCGAAGGTATCGGGATATTTTCTACCTGAAATTTTGTCAATTTTTGATAAATAAACTACTTTATTAAATTATTTAACTATAATGAAAAAATTTTAGACAAATAATTATTTTTAATTTTACTAAAGGAAATATTTTTCACGAAAATTTAAACAATATTGGATCTGCAAAAATTAAATAAATTATTTCATGCAATCTATTTGATATTTTACGGAATTTTGATTAACATAGAAATTTCTAAATCACATTATATCTTTTATTTATAATAATATATATTGTTATTCTACAGAGTGTTCACAAAAACATTGAATAATCCTTCAAAGTTACTTAATTTTATCAAAATAAAATATTTTTGGTCAAAATTTCATTTTTATTAAAAATAATATTAGAAATGCAAAAGTTAAGATAGCATATACAAGGTGAGAAAAAAAAACTAAAAATATGTAGAGTAATATTAAAAAGCGAGTATCTAAAAATTTTCTTTTTAGTTTAGATTTTCATCGCATAATATTTAAAGTTGTCCTGTAATGAAATATTATTTCATTTTTGTGGATTCATGGCGAAATTTAAAAAATCAAATGACCCACGGACAACGGTTTCCAAAAAACTCGACTCGAAAGACGTAGTACTTGGCTTCCTGATCAGAATTTTTCAAGCCATTCAATAGCTCGTTTTTTAAATACAAGTACAGAAGATTAAAGGGTAGCATGATGGCTCTAGGCCATGTAGGCCAGGAAACGAAACGATTTTTGGGAGGTAAAAATGACTCAAATACTGCCTGCGATCTGATTGCAGAAATGGATAGGGGAAGGTAGTAGAAATCACGTCTCACCTCGTGTCTCAACAAATTTTGGTTGGAACATTGTTTTTTTTACAAATAGGTCGAAAAATGATTTTCCCCCGGTTTTTTAGATTTTACCGAAAATCTAAGGGATTTAGAGAAAAATGTTCCACCGGCGAATTATACGGCTTGAAAATATCTTCAAAACGAGTTTTTGTTTGTCCAAATCGGTCTGTAAACAAAAAAGTTATTGCAAATTAAACATTAAAATGGTTTATTTTTCAATTGTTAATAACTTTCTTAATATTTATTGAATTTTTTTTCAAGTTTTACCGGAATGTGAGTTTTAAACTGCTTAAAAAGAGTGCGGAAGTTGGGCGCTGTTGGTCCAATTGTTTATTAGAAAAACCAAAAAAGTGACTATTTTTGATTGGCTGTACCGTCGTCTCAGAAACAGCTAAAGAGTTCTGTCAGTGCTCATTCTCTTCGTAAAGACTTAAACTATCATGTAGTTAGTACTTAAAATACAATTTTTTTCGCTCTTTCCAAAAATTTTTCGTATGTTTATTTGCGGGGCGATGAAAGGGTAGATTTTTTATTTTGTAAAATTATTGTAAAATATGCAAACTAGAAAAAAACAATTTCCAGAAAATATAACAATCTGTGTATCTTACTAGGAAGCTATTTGAAGTGTCTGGCTCATATTTTAATGGAACTTCAATATGTTATAGAGGGTACAAAATAAGAGACACTTATTTTCTTTATCTGCGAAAATTTATTTCAACGGAGCGAAAACGGCCCCTAAAGTTTACCCCTAAAAATTGTATTTTTAAAATATCTCAAATTCTAAGTGAGATATCTTTTCAAAACAAAATGAAAATTAC